>OZ037993.1:41667784-41710284 GCA_964035705.1 Porites rus
AACAAATTCACCAGTACCAAAAAAAAAGGTAACACAGATCCTCGATCTGCATAATTCTTCATAGCCGTTATGATACTTTATACAATAATTGCTTAATGTATGATAAGAAACTGCAACAATTAGACTCACCAAACTCATCACGTGCTCCTTCAAGCACCTCCTTGGCTGTCTGAAGGTCCGCCCCTATTTCCGTTTCCATGGCAGCGGACACCATCACTAGCAACTCTCCAGCGTCTAGTCTGTTGTCGTCATCTTCATCGATTGTTTTGAACATCTCCTTTACAAAAGCAATATTGATATGGAACAACATATTAATCACCTCTGCAAACGAGAACTTTAATTGTTAAGAATAAGAAGTAATCATATTGATTTTATTGTGTAATTGCTATCGCACCAAAGTATTGCCCAAGAGGTTTTATATGGAAGTTTGGCACACTAGTCACCAATTGGGACGGAAAAAACAAACAAACAAACAAAACAAAGAAGAAAGAAAGAAAAGAAAATTCCACTGAGTTTTTACATGTAATGGCCTCGCATTCCATATTTTCTACATCTGTTTTTCCAGCCCATATTATTCTACCCTCTATTTTCGATATATCCATGATGTTATTCACAGTGTCTGAAAGAGTTTTTGAATAGATTAGATGGTATCAAAGTCAATCAACTACAAAACGTTTTTTCAGGATGAAGGTTTTTTAACCATGTTCACGAAAAAATAAAAATAAACAATTATTATTATAATAATGCCTACCTTTTCACTGACTCTACGAGAAGAGAGATCTTCAATCTGTGGAGTTTCATTTTTATGTCTAATATACGACCGTCGTAAAAATAGAAACCTTTTGATGTCTACCACATGCACTTTACCTTGAAAATGACAATATGCTGCGATAAATTTTCCAGGTCTAAAGCTAAAGATGCATCTTCGGATTCAGTTCTGACAAACAATTAAAAAGTAATGAATAAAAGAGAGATAAAACAATAGCCCTAGTTAATCATTTCACGCGGCAAGAAAAACTTCAAATTTCTTACTTGGTTCCAGAAATCTGATCATTAAGAGCGCAAATGGCGGTAAATTCTCTTTTATCGACGGTGTGATCTTTGTTTAAGTCAAACACCTAAAAGTGAAAAAAAAGAAAAGTACGAGAAAATTTAAACGCGAAACCTAACAATGACTCAAAAGTTAGAATTACAGAAACCTGTTCACAAACATTTATTTTGTTTTTCTCGAGGAAATTGTCAAGCGCGAGCGATGTGAGTGATAGACTGTTCGTTTAACGGTTGCTTATATAAGGGAGTCTAGCCCAACCCGGGTCAAAGAATGACTTGACATTTGTTTAAAACTTTGATTACATATAATTCTGAAAAGGAAAAGGTTTAAGGTACTTTCTTCTTTTTTACCTGTACAAAATGTTTAATATCGTGTCTAGAAACAGAAGGCTGCATCCTTAGCTTGAGTTCTTCTAGAGTTACACTGCCATTTTTATCTTTATCCACTTCATCAAAAAGAAGGCCAAACACATGTCTCTGTTGATCGTTGATGATTCCGTAACGCGTATCCTGGAAGAAAATAAAATGCTCATTTAAGTTCGAATCTCAGCTAGCCCTACATATCCTGCGCCAAAGACGAAACTAAACTCTGGTTACGTCCGTCTGCAAACCAGCGCCGAAATTCTTGAAGCGGGCCCCTGACTCTAAGAGTGTACTAGGATTAGGGTAGGCGCCATGACTGGCCTTTTAAAAAAGTTATTGTCGATTTGCCAATCAGGTTGAAGGGAAATTCAAATCGCTCTTCCACTGCAGGGGCGGATCCGGGAATGATTGCGGGAGGTCCAGACTTTGGTTCAGAAAGGACCGTTGAACTGTTTTTGTGGCAAATCACTTTTCACAGAGACAGCCACGTGTTTCTCAATCTGTGAACGCTGGTCGCCGTTGGCGCGGGAAATACTACTTCGGCGAGCAGAGGCGAACAGATCATTCGAGGGTACCCAAAAACAATGACATTTTTTAATATCCCTGGAATTTAGTTTAGTGGCAAAATGCAATGCGCATCTCATAAAAAAAAAAAAAAATCAGCCAGTTAAAAAGTGATATACGATCCTGTCGATGTAATAATTTCAGTCTCAAACAAGCGTCAGATCTTGGGAGGGGGGGGGGGGGGGGCACCCTTCCCCTGGATTCGCCACTGCGTTGAGGTCCAGAACAAGGATATCGGCGCTTCTTTGCAGACGTTACTAACCAGTCTTAAATCAAATCTGCGATACAGGCTAACTCGTGCGAGCCTAAAGAGTCAGGTTGTATATAGAGGAAAAATGGATAACAAAAAAGTAATAAATGAAAGTTAAAAGGACGTATGACTATGACTTACAGGCGTCTGAAGTTTGTCGTCTTCCGCTTCCTTTCCTTCAGTGATCTCTGTCAAAAATGTTCTGCCAACGCGATAAGCAAAAATAAATGTATTTATCATCGTGGGACACGTAACCGTTTCTTTGGGGTGTTACATGGTATACTGTTACAATTGCTTCATTAGCGGTAGGCTATATATTTGAGTTGTTGTCATTTATATTCATTTGTGTGTTACGACGTCCCTACGACCTGATAATTAAATACCCAGTGGCTAGGGTTATCAGTTTCTCTCAGACGTAGTTTTTGCATGCTACTATATGAAAGGCTTGGCACGTTTACGGTATCATTGTTATACGAGCAAAGTTTAGATCGTTTTGCCGGGTGGTTTTCTTGCTGTATTTCTTACATTTCGGAGTTTTCATTCTATTTGTTGTATCATTCCCATCCATTTTGTTGATGAAGGCATAATAAAGAGGGTCGCACACGGCTCGTGTTGACACACCCCAATTGAGAGGATACGTCGTTACGTCACGTTTCCATGGTAGCAAAATTTTTGGATGACAACAAACCGAAAAAGTCACTTAAAAGTCTATTCGCACTATTTCAAACTTCACCGATCTTAATCAATTTCATTTAATTTTGGCAAATCTTGGAGAAATTTTCTTTGGGACCATATCTAACGTTATCTAAGTTTAGAAAATGAAAGAGACAATTTTTGTGTTTTGTTCACCTACTCCATAAAGCGAGCTCGTGAAATTAGGAAGTTTCATGTGGTAGTGGTGCAACGACGGCAAAGAAATGTAGAAAATAGCGTGATGTATGTGCAAGTTGTTGTTTGTCAATATAAACATATCATTTTTTGCCGATCTCCTTGCCGTCTTCGTCGTCATTGGTTTTGTTGTCTACAGAAATAGTGCTTCCATGGTAACGTGACGTCACACTTCTCCTCTCTATTGTGGTTGCCTATTACATTGATAAATGTTTTACATTCGTTTGAGCGGGGTAGCCAATTAGAATATAAATGAGAAAAGGTCGGGACATGCATGTGATCCAGAGCAGAGCCTAATAACTATCCCTCCTAAGACAGACGTTGCATCAGTGGAGAAGAGGCCTCCTTTTCTCCCCTCGTGCGCGCGTGCCCTCGGAAATTCTCCCTTCACCATAAAAAGCCTGGCGCCAATTCCAGTATTAATCCCTTGCGATCTTCATTGCCTTCCCGGGCGACCCTTAAGGCTTTTGTCGCTATAAAATCCTCTATTAAGCCCCCTCCCACCAATAGCCATCCCCGCCCCCCTTTTCAGGGGAAAGAAGTTAATAACCCCCCCCCCCCCCCACACTCCCTTCCCCTAATTATTCTTCAATAATAATTACGACTGTAAAACGTCTTGTGGACTGATGCAGGATGGATTATTTACCAACTGGAAGTTCGGATTACCACTTTGTATTCTAGTTACTAATGGAGAACTGATACCATTGTCGTTTCTAAATTAAATAAGCCCCCCCCCCCCCCATCTCAAATAAGCTTGCCGTCTCTATTAAGCCCCGCCCCCCACTCAAAGGGGCTTGAAATAAATAAGCCCCGGGCGGGCTTAATAAAGGTTTTAAACAAAAAAGGGACTCAGTGGTAAAAATCAACGGAGACCGATACTTACACAGGAAACCTACGGGAACGACGAATGTGCATGTTAACCACGAGGGAAACATTTGTATGCCCCACTGTCTCTAGACTGTTCAAAGCCCCCAATTTTTCCGTAAGATCGTCGAGATCGAGCGCTTAGCTTTGCGTTACGGAGGCCATCTTGGTTTCTAGATGGGGGATGAGTGTCAAATCTACTTAAAGGGCGGAGGACTGTTTGCCTCTCCCTCTACCGCTAAAAACCTCCGACGCCCGTCCATTCTAGGTACATTTACAATTAAGATGGCCGCCCGTAAAGTAAATCGGTCGATCTTGACGATCTCACGGAAACATAGGAGACAGTAAACAGTCTACACTGTCTTTCCTTCATACAACGGAATAGTTCCTGATTACTTACGAAGAAAATTTTCCTCCTTTCTTCTTTGAGACGTTTGTGTTAGTTGACATAAAAATCCTGACGAAAATAAAGTCAAAGAATCATCAGTACCAAACCTGAGAGCAAGAAAAACAAACAAACAAAAAACCTACTACACGCGCCGCTAAACAGAAGGTTTCCATCGCTAGACGCGTTTTATTTGATATCCAAATTGCTCGAAATAGGCGTATTAGATTCGGGTGCGCCAATGTTCTGTTTTTTTAACCACTTCTTGGTAGGTCTAGATATAACAAATAAAACACCTCTTCTCGTACTTGACATAGCATGTGTAAAGACATAATTAAAAAGCATTTACCTGTTTGGTGGAGGTTTCCCCGGCTGATATCTGGTATCAACTTCTTTTCTTTTTATTCCGAGCCACTCATCTAAATATTTATTTCTTTTCTCTTCTTTTGGAACACTTGTATCACCCGCATCATCTTTCGTCGCTTCTTCCTCCTCTTGCCCTTTCCTTGCAATTTTCCTTTTATCCTTACTCTTTTTCGGATTGTCAGGCGTCTTTCCTTCCTGATCCTTGAATCGTATTTTCCCTTTTTTAACTCCTTCGGCGGAAGGAATTCCATTCTTTTTCACAGACTGTGTCTTTTTATCAGTGCCTTCTATGCTGTCCTTGTTTTCGAAATCGGGGGAATCGCCATCTTCAACGCCATTTTGAGATACTCCCTGATTGAGTAAAGCGGCTTTGCGATCCATGAATTCCTTCCGTCTTCCTTTGATTGACACGCTGTCAAACTCGTCAACTGAACTGATATCCGACCCTTCTTCCGCCCATTTTCCATCAGTTTCGGCGCTTTCCAAATCAGTAGTAGAAGAAAATGCCTGTATGCAAAAACAAAAACAAAAAAAACCAGAAACTTTAGTAACAACGAGCAGTAACAGTTTGAACAACAACAATTTCAAGAGAGGGTAACAGAGGGTAAGCTGGGAAGCTTGCTGTTTGTGATAGCTATTTTTTCCCCGCGCTTTGGTTCTAGAGAGGCCAGAAAAAAAACACAAAGCAAATCCCTTGCACTCCCTTGCGTGTAAAATGATGATATCAAGATTTTATATGCATGCGCGATGAAACCAAACAAACAGCACTTGAAAGAACAGCTACAACGAAAAAACGTCCCACGAATTTGGCTTTTAGACGGGTCACAAGCTATAACAAATTAGAACGGAATCGCACAAAAGAAAGACCGCTGTCGCATGCCGCGGTGGGGTCATCAACTATTTGCAATCTATATGAAAAATTGGACATAACGGAAAAATTGAAGCGCCACGACGAAGAAAGAATTAAGGTCTCAGATAAACATTCCTTCAGAGACAACACAAAAGGAAATTACGAAATGATAACTGCAATTGCAGAAACGTTTAGGAAGTAGGCTTACCGCGGAGCTGGGTGCCCTAATTCCTGGCACAGGGGTACTAAGTTGACCACTTGGACTGTCCCGAGGATTTCTTGAAGCAAATCTGTAAGTAAAAGGTCCACTAAATAACATTCGAACACACTGGGTCGGTTATTTCCTACGTAAGTAAATGTACTTATTTGTCATTCTCACTTCAATCTGTGTCAAATATAAAACGGAACTGAGTGAAATAAATCTTCTTGTCTTCTTGTCTATCTAAACGAAGAATTCATTGGACTTCAGATTTCTTCTCAGGTGGGTTATTTTACAGACTGCGTTTAGTCACTTATTTTTCTTTTGAGTCACAGTAGCTCGAGAGCCGGCACGGGTGAGGTGAAATCTAAGCAGCGACGCCGCGAGAAACGAGGACGGAAACCTTCTCTCCGCTTCAATCTATCGTCTTTTTCACCACTAATTTGCATGATTTTAATTTTGCGCCGCGGCGGGCAGTTCTGAGGAAAGAAGGACGACCGCTCGTGGTGAAATCTTTTAAGAAGAAAAAAGGTTATCCAGTCTACCCTAGAGCTTTCATAAAACTGTTCAAGCTTGTTCGCGATAAGCGGTGTTAAGATAAAAGTGTTAGGCAAACTGAAAATGGCTTAGAGCGCCGTTTTGTTTGCATGCAGAGCGAAAGAGATGAGTTCAATTCTGGGAGGCCGGACTAATATAGGAGATGTGTTACGGCTGCTGTCTACAAGTTCACTTTGTTGACATTGCCAATTACGTACCCTCATTCGTTTCGTGTGTACTGGAGAATTTTTGTGGAAATCTTTGTCTCCGCAACAGAATTTCGTAACCGCAACAAGTCGCAAAAAATCAATGAGAATTTGGCGCAAACAAGAGCGGTGCCTGCTTTAGAGAGATTGCTAAAAAAAAGGAAACGCGCGTTGAGCTTTATGTTCGGCAATATTGGTCATAACTTTTATTATATTTGGTGGTTCCTAAAGGAACCGTTGGTTTTGGCGGTAAACTTACGAAGTAAGTTTACTTGCTGCTGGTGTACTTGGTCACAGCCTTCGTTCCTTCACTGACAGCGTGTTTGGCCAGTTCACCGGGCAGAAGCAGCCTGATAGTAGTACAGTACACAGCAGCCAGTGTACCTGGCTGCTGTGCTTGAGTATTTGAGCGCTGAGATCCTTGAGTTGGCTGGAAACGCTGCTCGTGACAACAAAAAGACAAGAATCATTCCCCGTCACCTTCAGCTGGCCATCCGAAATGACGAAGAGTTGAACAAACTGCTCGCCGGTGTCACCATCGCGCAAGGTGGTGTTCTTCCCAATATTCAGGCTGTACTTCTTCCCAAGAAAACCGAGAAGAAACAGAAAGCTTAATTCAGCTTTCATTTACACAAACGGCTCCTTTAGGAGCCACCAAATGTTATAAAAGTCATGACCAATAACTCGCTTTGGAAGTCTAAACTACCAAAGAGTACTGCAAGTAGTTAAAACAACGCGGAAAGATAAATTTTCTCGGTAAATTAATCTTTCCAAATAACGATTTTATTTCTAAACGTGCACTAAGATAAGATAATTTACATCCAGTTTCAGTGAGTTATGCACTCCAGAGTATTCTTTAAGCTTCATCTCTACTTAACTGTCAAAGCGTAGGCGCTTTCTCGTGCGTATCCTGCGTTAATTTGATTATACCATATCGGTAAATTGATCTTCTAAATAACGCTTTTATGTCTAAACGTGCACTAAGATAAGATAATTTACATCCAGTTTCAGTTAGTTATGCACTCCAGAGTATTCTTTAAGCTTCAGCTCTACTTCACTTTCAAAGAGTACGCGCTTTCTCGTGCGTATCTTGCGTCAATTTGATTATACCACTCGAAAGCCAACATAACTATTTAAATGTAAATTTTAATAACACTTTTGAATGGAGCGCCAAATTTAACCGCATCTAAATGAGTGCAGTTTTAACGTTGAGCACGAAGTATCTCTTTTAATAGTTTCCGATAACGAGATGATGTCCCGTTAAACTTTAGTTTTCATGCGATGTTAAGTAGACTGAGTTAGCATGAAGAGTATTGCAAAGGTATTTTTTTACAAACGTGCGCAGCCATCCATACATAAGTAGCCAAACCTCGAAAACTCTAGTTGCTCACTTAAGTGGTTTATAACAGACTACTTAAACCTTCAGTGAATCAAACTGTGGCGGCGTTTAGTGGTTACTACAACGGTTTTGCCGCCCACTGCTTTCTTGCTCTATCTCTGCCTTTCATATACCCCGCAAATAGATCAATTAGCCCTTCGATTTTTGTAGACAAATACAAGAGAACAAGTCGACTCTTATTTTGGAAAGATTGAAGTGTCTCTACTTAGATGACATTCTACTAAAAGATGCGAATCAATGCGAATGAGCGGCGTAAAAACTAATTAGTATAAAATAAAGCTAAGATAAGTATGCTTCCCTCAGTGCTTTATTTCCCATCATTTTGACTTTGACTTTGCGTAAAGATATCGCTTTGACCTAAAAGTGCCACAAGGCAGAATAAACGAAACTGGTTTCTAGGAAGTTGACAGACATTAATGTCAGCAAACTTTCCAGTGAATTGGGCTTACAAGAACGCGGCACGTGACTAAAACTACGGATTACCAATGGAACAAGTTATCATTAGGCTGCAATTTTATTTCTAGGATTAAACACTGTATCTTTCATTGAGCTTTGTATTAACTGATCTGGTGTGCGAGCTCTCTGGCCGATGCGTTCCAACTACTTGTTCTTTAGTGACGAGTCACCCTTGAACGACCACCGAACTATTCACCGTGAAATCTAAGGAACGCTTTTGAAGTAGGCGTCTGCATGAAATAGCGACATAATCGATACGCGCAGAGGCCGTTAGCTCTTAGTACATACAGTAAACCCGTGACGAAATGAAGTAAGATTTCTGAGACATTGTAAAGTGAAATACATTAAAATCACTTTTGAGTCATTAACATCGGATAACACAAGTGTGCGCAACCAGGGCTGAAATTTGAGACAGTTTTCAAAACTTTGCTGAAATTTTGACACGTCCTGTTCATGCTCACTACCAGCTTCATGACTTCGATTCCTTTCGCGCTGAAAAAGTCTTATGTTTTAGTGTGTCAAATAGTAACAGCGGCCGTTGGCGGTTATTTCAAATAGTTTCGTCGTCTACATGTACCCTAGAGGTGCTACGGAAACCCGTCGTTTCATTAAATCTATACGAACTCAAGCAGTGTATAAGGAAAGAGTTAAGTACTGTACTGGAGAATTGGTTATGACTTTAATAGGATATGGTGGCTCCTAAAGGAGCCGTTGGTTTGTGTAGACAGTGGAATCTAACCACCAAATCCGTACAGAGTACGTCCCTGGCGTTTAAGAGCGTATACTACATCCATGGCAGTCACAGTTTTTCTCTTGGCGTGCTCGGTGTACGTCACGGCATCACGGATCACGTTCTCAAGGAAAACTTTGAGAACACCTCGGGTTTCTTCATAGATCAGGCCAGAGATTCGCTTGACACCGCCACGACGAGCAAGACGACGGATGGCTGGCTTGGTGATGCCTTGGATGTTATCACGAAGGATTTTTCGGTGACGCTTGGCGCCTCCTTTTCCTAGACCTTTGCCTCCTTTACCGCGACCGGACATGTTGTAGCACTCTAACTAAAACGATATCCAAAAAGGTGTTCTCCCTGGCTTATATACCAAAAAAGTGGACCTCTCCGAAAACTTAGTAATATTTTTATTGGTCAGATTAACACAAAAGTAAACCAAGTCCAAAGAGCAATTATACACACAGAGATGTAATATATGCGCATAATCAGTTCTACAAAGTGAGCTTCGTATGTTCATCGCACAATATTCATAGAAGTATAATTCATTTAGTCTAAAAGAGAAGGCGTTTAAGCACCAATTACTTATTCCTTTTGCGATGGTTATATGTATTTTCTAATGCGAAACGTCTTGGAAAAAAGAAACGAGATAGCGTAAAGTTTGTTTGGATCCAACTCTGTCGGCATGGACCGTCGATACTTTCTTCAAAACATTACAAAGGATTTTTTTCGCCAATCAGAAAAGATATTTTTCGACCAATCAGAATGTAGCCCGTCATGTATAAAATTCTAAAATTATAGTGGAATAAACTAATTTATTGATCATTTTATCCTCAACGATCTTCTGAAACGAAAAACATGGCTCGTACAAAGCAAACTGCTCGTAAATCAACCGGTGGAAAAGCGCCACGCAAACAGCTCGCCACAAAGGCAGCTCGTAAGAGCGCTCCTGCCACGGGTGGCGTTAAGAAACCACATCGTTACAGGCCTGGTACGGTCGCTCTTCGTGAGATCCGTCGCTATCAGAAATCTACCGAGCTGTTGATCCGCAAGCTGCCCTTCCAGCGTCTTGTGCGAGAAATCGCTCAGGACTTCAAGACAGATCTGCGTTTCCAGAGCTCTGCTGTGATGGCTCTTCAAGAGGCTAGCGAAGCTTACCTTGTTGGTCTGTTTGAAGACACCAACCTGTGCGCCATCCACGCTAAGCGCGTCACCATCATGCCCAAGGACATTCAGTTGGCCCGACGAATCCGTGGAGAACGAGCATAAGCGGATAGCATCTCAACAAATCAAACGGCTCTTTTAGGAGCCACCACATTAGTAAAAGCAATGACCTCCAGTGCTATTATTTTGTCAATAGTCCAAGTTGCGCTAGACACTTTAAGTGAACCAAATTTCTTGAGCAGTTTCAAAGCTTCAGTTCGTATCGAAACGACCGGTTTCCCTTTAGACTTGAACGTGTCACAAAACTTTTAATGATAATATATTATTATAGTACCCTCTAAGTTTTATAGATTTTCAATGGCACTGTTAACTGTAGCCCGGCTCTTAGCCAATGAGCCGAAAGAGAATAGGGTGCGTAGCACATGATAGCAGGCGCTTGGATTATGCGGGAAAGAACGGGGCTCGCAACGGAGACAAGCGAGGGGAGATGGAGCGCCTGCCCGAGAGGCCCAAGAAAATCGTTACCACCCCCTATCCAATTAATTGGCAGTCGCTGCTTGATATGTCACGCACCCCGTTCTTTCTTTCCTTTCATCACCCTGCGCGCGCAGCGTTCTTTCTTGTGCCCATTACTTCCAAGGGCCTATTACCCAGGCTAGAAATACAGTGAGTACGAAAACTAGGGTTTGGATACAAGGAACAGGCGCCATGTGCAATACCGAACCATTATGCTTTTCGTAACGAAAGCGAGTGTCGGAAGTGGTGTACCGTAAGTGAATTATTGCAGGCATAAACAGACCCTAAAATATTCCATTCGAATGATGACATTCTTACGTTGAAAAAAGTAAAAACAATCAAAAACAAAAAAGACAAAAAAGAAAAAGAAAATCACTTACTTTGTGTCTTTGGCAGCCTTGAAATCCGACAATTGCTTTTGTTGTGAAAGAAGCCTCAGCTGCAACAGGTCTGTGTTGTCTACATCATACCTACCAATCAAATTACAAATTGTAGATACTGAAACAAATTGCTAAGATACAGTTAATGGTTAAGGGCGCACAGGATCCAGTAGAAAGATTCAGCAAAGACTACGCCACGACGCAGTGAAGATAACAAGCCTTTTCTATTTTTTTTTTTCGGGGATGTGTGAGAGTCGGTGGTCGGACAAATGGAACATAACTTTTAAAAACTCATTTAGCAGAGCGGCAAATAAAGCACCCGAGTCGTGTTCAGTCCTTTTTGCGGCCCTTTGCGTTCTTATTGGACATTGCGTTGTCTTATCTTAATCTGCCTAATGAGGCAAATTAAGGTGAATTAAGTACATGAAAAGTTCGGCGTCTGAATCAATTAGAAACGCCTATTTCAATTTGGAACGGCTCAGCCGTTCTTCACGCCTAGTCGGGCCGGGAAGTTTCGACTGTGGAACGACTTTGAAGCGGCTTTCATTCTCCCTATTTTTCTAACTTCCCGCCCTTTTAGAACTCCAAGTCCCCCTCTCTCCTCTCTTTACCCCGTCCCATCCCCTATTCTTCCGAACTCCCGCGCCCCTCTCCTGCCCCACTCAAAAATTTTTCTCAAGCTGTAGTCCATTTCCATCTTGCAATCGTTTGCCACCTTCTGGAACTTCTCTATCATTTAGCAGAGGATTTGGTACTATACCACTGTCATTGTTTAGGAAGGCAAAATTTTAATATCTTAACCTTGTAGACAAACACGTTCTGAGTTTAGAAGAAACAGTTAAAGGTATTATTCAGTAAAAGCTGTAAACCAACCTTCCTTGTAACGGTATTTTTGTTCCTGCCATGTAGTACTGCTTGTCAATCCTGTGGCTAAGAATCTAGAAACAGCAATGCATACATTATGAGTTTTTAACATTTTGAAATGATAAGCCATTATCAATAGCGATAGTAACCTAAAAAAATAAAGCCTGGAGCCTGTTCACAGACCCACAGAGGTGGCCGTTGTAAGGGGGTTCAAACAAGAGTCAGTGTATGGACTGTCCGCCAAAAGAGTGGCCGTCGTAAAGAGGTGGCCATGGTTGCTAGTGCAGGTTTGATTGTACAATTAAAAATGTGGTAAGCTTTTCATAATGCCTATTCATAAAGCTAACCCCAAGTCAAGTGTTTCAGAACATTTTCTTTTTGCCTTTATTTGTATTGACAGGTTTTACCAACCTCAGACGTCCTTTTCATTCTTCTACACTGTTCCTTTGCTTGTTCTTCGGCCTTCAGCCTGTCTCTTTGTCTACTGTACAATATTCTAGGACTGGTGATTTTAATGAAAGCATGTGGACTAGATTAACATCAAATGATTAGTGTTGATCTTAACCACCTTTTCTACGGATGTAAAATTAGTACTTATTCTGTAAAGTTAACCAGCTACAGTTATCGACTTTCGTATGACCTTGAAAATGATTTCGGTAAGTGTTCGTTATTTGTTTTATCAGCCAATGGATGAAAAGACCAAAACAGGGCCTCTTCCTTTTCCCGCCAAAGAAAACCTTAATATGGAGAAGGCATTGTTCGATTGGCCAATTGTGTTGTAGTGTGACGTCAAAGAGTATCGGTTGATTTCTGAAAGTTCTCGGACATGAAGTTTTTTCACACGAGCGTTCGCATGTCTAAAACTATTAATAGTTACATTTAACAACTTTAGGTTAGACTTACTTCTCATTTGTCCAATATCTTGATGGTACTCCCTAAAATAACAAAGTTCACATAAAGACGAGACTTAAAATATAAAAACTCTGCTTTTCTGTAACAGTTTACACCAGGTGAATGAGACGAGACTGATCGATGTAAAGTTTTTCTAAAGAAAAAAAGCCTTGGTTTACATGTAAATGAAGTTTTCGAAGTTACTTTTATTACATATTTGGCTGCCAAACTTTTAGAAACATGACTGTTACAGTGAAAGGAAGGTCAAAGAGATGCGGGCCACTATTATTATCCTTATAAGGCTTTAGTAAGCCGACATGGCAGGCATTCAAAAGGGATGGAGCAGAGGAGAAACAACTTTTACTTATGATAATCTTTTTCCACCAAAGAAACGCTAGTGCATTCCTTATAGTTGTAGTAACAAGGAAAATGAAACAAGTTTTTCTCTCACTTTAAATTCTAGCACGAGACAATTTACCTGCTTATTACTAATGGAAGGGGACAGGGGCATAACAGTGTCCGTGATACTACTTTGCCAAATTTTGATATGGTATGATTTTCTGTTTTTTTTTTACCCTTTTTTGAGTGGTTTTGCAGTTTTTCGACCTCCTTACACCCCTACCCACGAGTGGTATTACCATGTTGTGGCTGAAGGAAATGGGAACTGTTCTTGTTGTTCCTGTGGGAGATGGTGAGTACTTTCTGCTCAGCGACATGGCAGGGAGAGATGTTGTTTTGAACTTTACGGTTGGTCTGAGAGAAGAAATAATCAGAGAAAGCAAAAGCTAATTTTACAAAACACAGAGTAACAAGTATCAATGAATGTCAGAATGGTAATAATAATACATTGATCAATTAAAAGATCACAAAAACTGTTCAAAATAATGATACATGTAAGATGAAGATTAAAATGGCTGTCAGTCTTACTGAAAATTATATCCTGCATATTCACTCCTTGTTGTTGATTTTTCAGTGACAGCTGAGCTTGTTTCATTTATAGGCTAGAAGGTAAATACATTATTAGGTTATAAACCCAGAATTGGTGGAGGTAATTGCAGAAGTTGAAAGGTGATGATGATGATAATGATGAAGATGATTATTATGTTGATGAGGAGGAGGAGGAGGAGGAGGAGGAGAAGGAGGAGGAGGATAAGGACGACGGTGATAATGATGACAGTGGTAATGGTAATGGTGATAGTGATGATTACATTGCTGGAGCTGATGACAAAGGCGATAATATAAATGGCAAAGACAACTATAGATGTATTGTAAGAAAAAAGATGACCACAATGATAAATAAAGTGATCAATGGGAAAATATGAGGGGTATATACCGACACATCTAGGAAGTGGGGTGGAGAGCGGAGGGAGACATGAATTAGCATCCTATTTACTGTAGGATCTAGCCCAGGAAATGGTCTAAAGATCTGAAATCTTCACAGGAAGGGTGGTGGTAAGAGATCTTGTCTTCTAGGCAATGGAGTGAGGGGAAAATTTCAATAATGTTTTTGTATTCTGGAAGACCTTATTAAATACGGCACCCATGCATGTGTACCTGAAGGGCCATGTCAGTTTCTAAGAGACCAGGGGCAGACATGATGCTGTGTGTTGGACTGGCCACTTTGAGTCGGCTGACTGGTGATTGACTCTTGAGGTATTGATGCCGAACATGTGTCTGTTTCTGCCATTCTTCATTTTTAACAGAGGGTGAGATTATTCTTCTGTAAAGTTGAGCTATGCTGTAATCATCTTCAATGAAGAGGGGAAACAAAATTTTATGAGGAAAAAATACATTATGCAGAAGTCATTATAATAGATATCATAAGCTTATATCCATTTCCAGCTGTTTTTTACAACGTTATGTACCGGTATTTTATTTAAGTTTTATTATTCTCAATCAGTTTCACTAAGCAGACAAAATAATTGGGCTATTGTATTTAAGATAAGTAACTTACAAAAGAATACCCGCATGGCCTGCATGAACTGAAAAGGTTTTTAAACCGTATTTCCGCATAATTCTGCTCTTCATGAGTGCAGTAAACTTATTGAAAAGCTCATGGAACTATTAATGTTCGATTTCTAGGCACAGTTCAGTCTGGCTCAGTATTGTGGGCCCGTAGGGTTTATCTTGTGATAAGCAATAATTTCATGATTACCTGTTATGCCTAAAACAACAAGCTTTAATTTGTTAACTAGTCATTAACAAACAACTAAACGACCTAGAGTTGATCAAAAGGCCAGACAAACATCATCAAAACATTACTCAGTGTATTTTGATTTACTTTTTGATTTCCTTTTAAAATCAAAACATGAGGACAGCTTACCCATTCTTTAGCATGCGTCCTTCCATAGCAACAAGGACAGATTTAAGTTAATTTGTTCCAAATTCCTGAGCAAATGGCAATGAAGTAGAGCATCACGAAGGTTTTTCACCACAGCGTTCGAAGACTTGATCGTACATTGCCTCACACATTCCGAAGATACAAAGAGAAGACGCGCCGCGGGGAAGTAATGAAAGCAGCAGTTATCCCATAAATTAAAAGACCCCTATCGATTTCTTTGATTCGATATCAATAAATTATGGTCAAGACATCTAATGAGCGTGTTGTTGACAATAATTTGTAGAGTTTATGAATAAAATTACCATACTTTTCGCGTCCAAGCAACGAAGTCGCGCGCTTAAAGTAGCGCGGTCACTAAGCATTCAAATTCAAAATGGCGACCTCCAAGCCAAAGGTAGAGTTTTAAAACCTACAAAGGGTTTTTTGGATTGTAATGTTTAGCAGCGCTACACATCTTTGTGCTTTTTGGTTTACTTTCAAGTAAATGAGTCAGTGTAATGTTAGATTGCAATAATTCCTTACAGATTGGAGGAGAGGACACAAATATCACATTCGAAGATCAACAACAGATCAACACGTTCGCACGAAAAACTGCAAGAATGCAAGAACTTCAGGACGAAATAGACGCGAAAAAGGTATGCAAGAAGGTGCAGCATTTCTTGGAAGCTTTGGAATAATGCTCTGTGGTTTAAGATTATGATTTTCACTTTTTTGCAACCTTCCTAAAAGAGCCTCACTGATGATCTATAATAAATTTAATAAAAGCTGGTGTTACTATATTTTTGCTTCTGTCTCTGCAGAAAGAACTTCAGAATCTTGAGGATGCTGGTGATGAGCTTTTGGTGTTAGAGGATGACACAGCACCAATACCATATCCTTATTTTCTTTTTTTTTTAAACTACAATGCTTGCCTGTGCATTCTGTGGTACCTATATATAAGCTTTGAGCCATCGCGAGCACTCATCATCTGACCCTAGCTTCTGCCATGAAGGGCAAGTAAGAGTGCTCTCATCAAGTAAGGTTTTGATTCGAGCATGTTCAAAACTCGGACCGGATCAACTCATTTACATATTCGGAAAACAATGGGAACTATTTTTCCTGTAAGTATGTAAATGAGGTGATCTGGTCCAAGTTTTGTACCTGCCTGTTTTATTCTGCAGTTCCCCCGATGATACAGCACACTGAAAGACCAAAGCTCATTATTTATCTATGTTACACTTACCCTATCCCCACCAACATCAACCACTCTACCACCCTTGCACAGGTTTTCAGTAAGAAGGCTGCACTCTTAGAAAAATTGTAGGGAACCCAAAGCTCTGAAACTACAACCAGTTGCAAAAGTACTTGAGACACTGTACCGTGTTTTGGCATAAATGGCCTGTCCATGATCTTGTGCTTGTGATCCCCCCTCCACCCCTTATCAAAGTTGCTAGCAATACAAGACCATACTCAAAACGTGGAGGAACAACTTTGAATTGGAGGGACGAGGGAGGTCAGTATTATATTTTACAGACCTGTGACCAGGAGCGATTTGAAGCAAGAAAGGTCGTTTTTCCGTGGGAGTGTTTCATCATTTTTGCAACTGGTTGTAGCTGGAAACATCTAGGGTCCTCAGTATATGAGTTTTACGCAAAACCTTAGATTTCCTAGTTGCCTAAAGAAAAAGGAGAGTACTGTCAAGGCAGGGGGTTCCCTGGGCTGTTCTTTTACCCTTTCCTTGCACTGGCCAATAGTATAAGACTGGTATTGCAAGACCTCTTTCAGGTAGATTTGTCACAAATGTCATGAGAGAAGAGGAACATGTGGACTAAGCTTCTTACAGTTTTATTCTGCATTACAGCAGACATTGCTTCTGAATCAGGCTAAGGTCATACTTCTTTGCACAATTTTGGCTACTACCAAACACACTAGTGACTGAAATTTAACAAGAGATCACAAAAAGGAGCAGCTTAAAACAGTAAAGCAACACAAAAATGTAGGAAAGCTGCAAAAAGAATGTGGACTGGTGGCTACTGGTAGACTTGAAAACTAGATGCCCACTTTTTTTTAGTTTGTCTCAGCTTGTTATTTGTAGGTGTTACTTATAATTCTCTAGAATGATGTATTTGTTGTATATAGTGTCAGAGAATGTTGTCAATAAAAGGCATTTCTTTAATACTAGTTCACAGTTTAAGACTTGTATGTGACAGAAGTCATAGAAAATTACAATGATCTAGACTATTTTATTCCTTTAAGCTTGAATTAAAATTTAAGGGCTCCAATTTTACCAAACCACCCCCTGGCCAACCCATTCCTTTTTTGAGGGGAACTTTTTCAAAGAAGTTTTAAAATCTGCCAGAAAACAGTCTGCATAGCTGGTAGGATTGTTACATGCAGGGTACATGTACTTTTTGGAGGCGGAGCTGTGAGGGATTTTTGTTGGCAGCAAAACCTGCTAAATCCTGCCAGGTTTGCAGGCTACCATAAAACTTTGTCTTATTTAGTTTTGCAGAAAAGTCGTTTGCTTTCTTAACACTCCTTACTTATAGAATAGGGGAGGTGTTCATTCACCTGTCTTCAGAGGAAACTCAGGAGTACCTGGAGAATGCAAAATCCAAGTTACAGGAAGAAGTCAAATCTCTGGAGTCACAGTCTGGAGAAGTCAAAGCTCTTTTAGGAGATTTGAAAGTGAAACTTTATGCCAAGTTTGGTAATAACATAAATTTAGAGGCAGAGGAAGAATGAAAGAAATCCAATATTGTTGCTAGCCATTTAGTGGCTATTTTTGAAGCTGTATTAAGTTTATTTAATAAAAGAATTATGTCCACTCAATTTGTCAGTCATTTTGTAAGTGTGAATGAGGCATCCTGTCTTGACGAACTCAAGAATAATGTTTGACTTAATATATAATTTGTAAAAGATGCAGTTGTTCAGGTTTGATGTAAATGAAATGTTAGAAGCAAATCTTTGAGTGAGATGTCCTTAGTCAGGTTTTTCCCACTTTTTTGACCTGGTTTTCCCTTAGCTAACCCAAGCTCCACTTAGACTGTTCACAGTCCACTATTTTTTCGTGAGATCGAATAGATATACCGCGTCTTACCGTCACGTCTATCTTGATATTCAAATGTACCGAGGGGGCGGACGTCGGGGATTATAGCTTGGGCGGGATTTTTCTCATTTTCTCCCAAACCGCCCCGCCCCCTAAGTAGTTTTGACACTCATGCAAGATGGCAGCCCGTAACGTAAAGCGCTCAATCTCGATGACCTTACTGAAAAATAGAGGACTGTGAACAGTCTTAGCTCCACTAGTTCCTCTTTTAGTTTTGCATGGTAGAAAAAGTGTTAAGGTCAATGACCTGTAATTTGAACCTGATCGAATCAAACGCCCCTGAATTGATGATGAATTGTATTATTGTTTTAAATCCACCCAAAGAACCACACTAGTGATATAAAAAGACCTACCCCAGCTGGAGAGAGGAGAGAAAGGGGTACTGCCTTTTATGATGCTTGTGAAAAGCTGCCGAGCCACATGCGTGTCATGGGGTTCCATTTTTTACTTGGTCAATGATTTGAGGTGTAACTTCTCACTATTATTAATGTAACATTGATATCTTTCCACTTACCTAAACAAGGTTAATTTAAAATGTCAAGAAATGAAATAGTGAATGAAAACTCCCTTCACTTTTTGGTGTGGGATGGGCTTAGGGGTCCTAGACCTTAGCAGAACACCCCCCTGCCCCCTTGACTCCTTCCCCATGTCCCTCTTACGTTAAGGCACTTCAAATGCTTTAAGCATTCCAAAAGAGTATTTCCCCGTGTGTAAGAGCCTGTAATTTCCTAAACGATCGGTCGTTAGGTCTGCAGTACAGTTTGATTCACGTTACATGACGTACATAGTTTTGTTTGTCCCAGTTTCCCCTCTACCTTGACACAAGTGAAGGAAAGTCATGGCGATCTGCTTTCGTGATTTGAGACGATGTAAAAGTTGCTGGCTTCTTTTAAATCGTCGTCTTGGCGCATCAGTTAAGGTACCATTTTATCCGTTTTTTCTCTACCACCATTTTACAAACCGATAAAGATATCTTTATCTTCATAATTTTTACACATGGGCCTACAGGTCACTGCCGCCAGAAATTTTCTTCCATACATTCATGTCACACGACTATACCGTGTACGTGCAATGCCTCAGAGGACATTTAATTCCTTCACTTAAGGTCTTTTTTTCTTTTCGGTTCAAATCAGCTGATCTTTTGTGCTTGCTATCGGTGTTCAGTGAAAACAATGAATGCCAATGTACTATTTTGTTAGAAAGGTACTGAATTTTGCTGGGTCTTCAGCTTTGTTGAGGTGTGCACAAAACAAAACTCAACCTAAGAAATCTCTCAGTCAAAATGACTAAGGCCAGCAACTGCCGGAACTGGAACAAGTTGTCCACACATCTCAAGATCGGAGCAGCACAGCTTCGCTCCATTGCAGAAATCACGTCAAAGTCTCTGATTGTTTTTATGTGTGAAAAGTAGCCCTAGTATCTGGTGAAGTTTTCAAGCCAGCACAAAAGCTACTTGGTGCATTTAGTGTGAACATAACCTAAGAGACACTACTCAGGGTTCCTTTCCCTTATTCAGTTAAAAGGTCAAAGCACACCCGAGCCAAAGGCCCACATGGCCGGAGCTTATCCTGGTTCATTAGCATAAAGCACCTAGGAGTATTGCTACTCCCCCCTGGACGGGATGCTAGTCCATTGCAGGGTTACCCCCCAGCAGTATGTCACCGGTACCCATTTATACACCAGGGCCCAGTTGTTCGAAGGCCGATTAGCGCTTAACCCAGGGTTAGATTTAACCAGGGTTTCTTTTTCTTTTGGTCAAAAGCATTTTCTCGGATAATTTTCTCTGTTATGTTTAACAGCATCCAATCATCAACTTGTTGACAAAAGAATTAAACTGAATTTACTTTTTAAGCTTTCATATCTGAATTCAAATTTCACACTAACCCTGGGTTATCTTAACCCAGGGTTGGCGCGAGATTTTGATTCAGGTTTGAAAGCTTAAAAAGCATTTCAGTTTTAATTCTTTTTGTCTGTAAGTTGATGATTGGAAGCTCTAAACAGAGAAAATTATCCAAGAAAAATACTTTTGAACATAAGGAAAAGGAAACCCGGGTTAGATTTAACCCCAGGTTAAGCGTTAATTGGCCTTTGAACAACTGGGCCCTGGGCTGAAGAGAGACATAGTGGAGTAAAGTTCCTTGTCTAAGGAAACAACGCAATGGGCGAGGCTTGAACCCCCTGACCTCCAGATAAAAACACATGCCTCCACCTTATTCAGTTAGCTTGCTTGCAATGAATCGAAATCCCACCCTGGATCTCGGAGGATGGTCTCATGACCCCTTATTGCATTTTCTCAACATTTTTGTAAATAAAAAGGCCTAGAGCATTATAGAACTGTTTTTTTTGTGGTAAAATTTCTTGCCTCACAGATGTTTGGTCATTTTAGGAGAAAAACTTGTTTTATTGCCTGTTAGGTGTTGTCTTCCAGTTTTAGTACGATCCATGTTGAACCCTCTAAAAGTGAAGAAGAAATAAACACTAGAATTGTGAAGCATGCCTATGGGAAAACTGGTTTGGAGAAGAGGAACAAGGAAGCAGACGGATTGTTTTATCTCAAGACAGTGTATTTACCTGATCAACTAGAGAAAAACCTTAAACAGTTTTTAAAAAGTAAGTGTACAAATGTACATAATGTATAAAGTAAAATAACTCTTGAGTTAAATCTGAATTTCCTTTTGTGTGATCTCCTATGAATTGTTAGAGTGAAAAAAGAAAGGAAAATCTGAATCAAACTTGGTTCAATACCGGTTACTTAATCTGGGAGTTTTTTTGTTTTGCTTATTGGAAATACAACTATAAGGAGCCATCAAAGCGTCAAGTTTCTTTTGTATTGTTGATTTTTGTTCTAACAATAAACAGGTATGATAAATGTTCAAAAATGACAGCTTTTTTTTTGTTAGGATTTTCAATTTAAAGTGGATAGTTTATAAATTTACTGCATTCGACCAATTTCTGTTTTTGAATGTCCTTGGTAAAAATTGAGTGGACTGAACTGTTTTGCTTTGTGATACAAAATTTGCCCAAGGAGGGAGATAGAGTGAACCTTATAATTTATGCTACCAACATAAACTCAGTTTATTTTGCATTTTCTTCCAGAATTCCCAAAAAAGCTGGTTGAAAATGATGGTAGAAAACTTGCCAGGCATATTAAAAACAGAGGTCGTCCAACTGAGCAAACATGGCAGAAATACAGAGAATCTAAAAGGCGTAGAGAAGTATTAGCAGGTAATCTGAAGTTGAATATGAAGTTAGGAGTATTCTTCTCAAGCCTATAAACGTTTGGAGAGTTTGTACCAAAAATGCTGTTTGAAGCTAGTGGAGCCATTTTTTGGTCTCTTTCAATCATTTGTCTGAAAGTTCATAACTTACAGCTACAGTCGAACCTTGATTATCCGGACCTCGATTATCCGGACTTCTTCTCGGGTCCCAATTTGGTCATGAATATTTATTAGTCATGATCAAGATCCGTAGCCATATCCTTTTTAAAACTACAGCATTGAAAAAGTGCAGTCAAAAGTGAGGTTTTTTTCTGTTCAAACAGCAAAAACAGCACATGAACGTGTTGTAACTAATGACGAACATTCAAATGCGTTCTGATTGGCTCAGAGTTGCATTGTTGCTAAGTAAAATTTCATGCTCTACTACATTTTATTGGCTTGCTCGGTGTGGTATGCAAAACAAACAAGCTAGCGTCACGAACGTTTGTTCACAATCATCATGTCTTTGAGGCGCAAGCGATCTGTTTTTTCGATAAAAAATAAACAGTCTATAATTGTGTGATTAGAGAAAGGAGGAAAAGGAACCAATTTGTCAGCTGAATATGGCGTTAGTAAGCAGCAGATCTTTGATATCCACAAGAACAAGGAAACGAGCATGAAGTTTTGCTGACATCTTAGAGACCAGCGAAAGAGTGAAGCAAAAATTGCTGAAAGTTGCACATGATGAACAGCTTGATAAAGCCCTGTATGCCTGGTTTATTCAGCAATGAACATCTGGCACTCCAATTTCTGGCCCCCCAAACAATTTGTAATAGCATTGTTTCACAATTAAATGTTGTTTTCTTAATTCAGTCAGTTTTGTTCTTTATTAATATTCATATATTCGATTATCCGTACCCTCGATTATCCGGACTATTTTGTCTGGTCCCAACGAGTCTGGATAATCGAGATTCGACTGTAGTTCCCTCTATTAAGATGGATACCTTCGGGACCGGCCCCGAATGTCTGTCTTAAAGAGGTATCTGATTTGTATAGAGAGTCAAGGTGATGTGACACCAGTAATAAAAAATATAGCTGATATATAGCTGAACCCATTCACAATGGTTACACACCTGTTTTACTTATGCAAAACAGTGAGAACTGGAACATTATGTAATGGAAAAGTTGAATCATTTTTCTCGTGCAATTTGCTTCCCTAACTAATTTGGCAACTCAAGTGGTACAAGCTGGAACTTTACAATGTTCTGATGTGACACCTACAGTAACTTTACATGTAACTCAAAATGTCACATTTACATACAGTGTTAATGGCTGAATCCTCAAGTGGGCAAGATTAAATGAATCCTGTGTTCTGACTGGCTACCCGAGCAGGCAAGATGCTTGCAATTTCCTGCGTCAGTCCCACAACAGAAGTTTCTCTTTTCAGCTGTTATTTAAATCCTTCATTGACCAGGTTGTTCATTCTTTCTGCATATTGGCCTTATCTTCATCTCGTTCATAAAAATGCAAAAAGGAACTTTGTCAATAAATGTATGGACACTGTACAAATGAATGTACAGTGCCCATCTTGACCAAATAAGATTGGTCAATAACATGTATTTAATATATTATTTTATTAATTATTGTTTTTAATCTTGATGTTTATACAGAAAGTGAAGTTAATCCAGAAGACATTTTAAAGTTGGAAAGTCAGGAAAGAGAAAATGTATTATTTGATGAACAGTTTGAAGATATTAGCGAGGATGAAGAGAATGAACTTTATGAAGACTATGAATCAATCAACTTAAGTGATGGAAACACGCAGGATGATGACGGCAAAAGGGTTGATGATGAAGATGGAAACGAAACAGACGACATTATGGCTAAAGAGACTGATAACAATGTACTAAATGTGACAAGTTCAAAAGTCAAGAATACAAAGAAGCCAAAGAGAGCTGAATACAAAGTAATAAGGTAGGGTTTGTATATCATGTGCTCCCCGCCAAAAAGGAGCGTGGATTAAAATAGCCTTCGTCACGTTAATCTAACCCCGTTAGTCAGGGGCACCCAACGAGAATATAGTTCAAAACCACTTAAAAATAGCATTGTTTTAACGCATTTTAGTATTTAAATGGTAGATATAGGCATTTTTTATCCCCTAAAATTTTTTCATCTGTGTGGATTTCCTAGCTGAAAGTCTAGTGACCCGAAAATTATAGGGATTAAAACTTACCTTTTTGAACATTTCAGCTAGGAAAAAGGCTCCCAAAAATTCTAGGTGACCTTTTTAGGGTAAAAATTCATTAAAAATGAGCAATTATACCATTTATTAGATGTTTGAAAATCCTAGGAGAGGCAGGCAAGCAAGAAATTTTACAACATATGTTCCGAAAATTCTAGATCTCAAATCGTCTTCTGAATAGATATTTTCCTAAAATTGACGTTGGGTGCGCCTGGTTAGTGACTGTAAAGCAGCACCAATACCCTTGTTCTAGGCCCTCAATTGACACAACGAATTACCGAAAATGTGTTTCATGTCTCCACTCAACTTGATTGGAAAATCAACAATGGCTTTTTTAAGGGGCCAGTCATTACTAGTACACTGTCAGATGGGAACCTGGAACAAGGCCTTTTGGGCTGTTTTAATTTGCACACTGACTTACGGTAACTTGAATTTTAGTTGCATCTGTGGCACAGGTTAGTATTAAAGGGTCTAGAAAGTTAAATTTAGATTGTCTTTTTGTACAGCTCATTTCGAAATTGTGAAAATAGGTTTAAACCCAGGAGTCATTTCATACGTAAGGTATTCGTATGTATTATAAGACGTGACTGATTATCCAATGGCCGAGAAAAGAGAAAACTCAAATACAGAATAGGCCTTCTTTTCCCGTACCGCAGAAGAAAATGGCGTTTCTTCTATTTTAAATTAACCAACCATGCAAAGAAAATTTGCCAAAAAAGGGCATCCGAAAAGGTCACGGAAGCTTCATTTTCACCAGCAGAGGACTTTACGCCATTGTGATACTACCGCTGAAATAGAGCTCTTTAATTTCAGCAAGCCCACAAATCTATCATAGAACAGCCATACAATCCCTTGTAAAATCAATATGAACACATGCAACGTTTTCAAAGTCTCTGAATAGCTTTGCATGGTGAAATTGATTCGTAAAGGACACAAAATCTTCCTGCAGCTGCCTCAGGTGATCTAAGTTAAGCATTTCTTTTTTTATATTTTCAGCCTAGAAATGTCAGGGACTAATGTGGAACGTGTTTCGGCATCCGATAATAGATGTTGATGTTCGATAATAAATTCCTTGACCTAACTCACTGTTCAATAAATTTTGTTTTAAATACTTCCTCTGAAATGCTTATTTGACGTACATCTTATACAAAGAGCTGAAGTTTAAGTATTGACTTGTACAAACTGTAGATACAACAAAAGAGAGTCTGTGGCATATGCAGCAAGTCGGATACCAGCCAGTTATGGTGCTACATTAAGAGTATTTCATGAGGTAGGTACTGGTAACTGCACTGACAAGTCGTTTGAGTGCACATTGTTATAAATATTCTATTCTAAGGTCCAAAGGGGTTTTCCTTATAAAATGAGTACCCAAATCACTTTTCCCCCACTTTCTATGAGCGTGGTCAATTCACCCCCTCTAGAAGAGGCACCAATAACAATAAATTAACTGGCATACTATGGGTATTAAGTTTCAGTTTATGCCCAAAACTATCCCCAACATGTAGCACCCAGGTTAGCAGCGCCAATCCCCCCCCCCCATTACTCCCCAGAGGAAAAAAAGACATCATTTTTATAGTGCAGCACCCCCCTCAGTGAGCAAAGTTCCTTAAATTGCAAATACCCATAGACACATTAATTTTTAACTTTCCTTTTGTTCCGAAGTGTCCCTTAAATACTGGTAAAAAACAAAAGATTGTGACAGGCCTACACGGACTCCCCTAGTGAGTTGTGATAGCGATGCATTCAAGCCTTAAATTATATTTTTGCTCTAACGAGCGTGTCTTTTAGGGATTTGCCTCTCTTATATGATATAATCGGAGGTTTAGTATAGATGCTTTTCAGTAACGGCTGGTTTTGTATTACAACCCAGTTATTCAATAAAATTTCTTTTAGGTCACGTACTGCCGGGTGATATGTCGTGACAAATGGCAAAATTTTCGTTTGAGTCTTTTTTCTTTGTTGGAGAGCCAACCTTCTGTCCTCGAAGCGGACTCCTGTTAGGGACCTCTCAATGAAGTTGTTAGGATATCCGCGCGCTTTGAGGTGCAGTTTGAAGTTTGAGAGGCACTCTTCAAAAGTAGTTTGTGAAGAGTTTGTTCTTAGGAGTCTCGTCGCTTCGCCTTTGATAAAACCATGAAATTCATGGATGTTTGTTTCATTTGGTTTTAGATTAGTCGGCGAGAACCAGATTTTAAGCCAGAGACTCTACTAGACTTTGGTTCAGGCACTGGAATGGGAGTATGGTAAATCAAATTTGAAGATGAGAATTTAGACTGGCGCAGGACATTTACATTGGTTCCCACTGTTCTTAACCCAGCTCAGGGATTTGATATTAAGCACAAGTTTTGAAAGTCTGTCAACCTCCTCTGTTAGGTTCTAAAAGTGAGCAGTTCTTGACAGGAAACAGATCACCACTGAGCATAGGAAAATTCATGATATAAAAAATATTTGAGGTTTTGGTCAGGATGAACAAAACCATCTGTTAGGAGGGTTTCTGTACTGCAGAATTTTACTCTTTTGTAAATTATGGAGAAAAAAATCTTTCAAATAAAATATCATTAGATAAAAAATAAAAATTTTAGCATTTCCTGAAAGATGACATTATCTTTTAATTTTCTTATATTATTAAATATAATTGTAGGGCAGCTCATGAGAAATGGGGAGACTCAATCAGGGAATATCAGTGTGTGGATGTGTCGCAGGATATGAACAATGTAGCTGAATATCTCTTAAGAGGTAATGACCTGTATCTTTGACATTTAAATCATAAGTGTCAGACCTTCTTTGTAGGTATCTAAGAACTGAGAATTTGTTGCTCCCTTTGTTAAGAGTCCTTTAGTCTTCCTGGTAAAGTGCAAACATGTTATTATAGTGCTCAACATTTCACGTCCTACAAATAATAACCTCTAAAGAAGTAGAGTGGAATCTCTCTACAAGGGCCATGTTGGAGACTACTACTACTACTATGGCCGAGCAAGACCATGCCTCAACCCAGCACGCCTCCTCCAGGTCTCACTATCCAACATAGCTGCCCTCAGCTCTTCTGTGCTTTTTCGTTGGAGAGAGGTGCCAGTATGGGCCCTTATTTGAGAGATGGCTGTGTCAGAGACTGCGGAACAGTTGTTATGAAAGTCATGGAAGCTCAGAGTTGAGGCTCCTTTTTTACACATGCTCACATTTGACATTTGCATGAAAGAGTAAAGAAATCAGTCATCTTGGTCCTTAAAAGGGCTCAAGAGGGTTTAATAACAGATGCATTTTATGGCTGCGAAAAAGTCGAGAAAATTTTCTGTTTTTGTGATTTAAAAGACAGTGCATATACAGCAGTTAAAGGGATGCAGAATTCTAGATAATTATTAGGTTTAATTATGTCCCTTTGATGAAAATAGACCCCTAATACTCTGCTCACTGATGATCTCAGTATGTGAGAGATGAATAGCTTGCTGAGTGAGTGAAATGATAATTATGCTGCATGAAGAACATTACAAGCGCTATTCATTGTTGTTGTTCTTGTTATTTGACATTCAGGTGGAGAAGGACTCAATAAGTCTCTTCACATTCCAAGAGTGTATTTCAAAAGATTTTTACCTGTTTCCAATTTGGTAAGTTTATGCGGAAATAAATTTAAATTTCAATACTTAATTATCCTCTCCCCTTTTAGGGCTTTTCAGGGACAATGAAACAAACAATTCAAATGGCGAATGACAATCCCAGGCGGTAGAAGAAGAACCACCTGGCTATTTTACAAGTGATGATGATGATGATGATGATGATGATGATGATGATGATGATGATGATGATGATGATGATGATGATGATGATGATGATGAATTATTAATAACTTGTATTACCTGATGTCTGCTTTTATGTACACAGATCACCTATAATGTCGTAGTAGCCTCCTATGCTCTAAGTGAAATTCCAAAGGTTTCCCTGAGGCAAATGGCCGTTAGAAGCTTATGGGGAAAAACAAGCGACTTTTTGGTAAGTTTAAGTCGTTGTCCGGTTTTTGTTGTTGTTGTTTTGTTTTTTGTTTTTTTTGGCAAAATTGAGGCTTAGAATGCTTTTATTTGTAATTGGTGCTTTCAAACGGCGAGCGGAGACCTAATTACGACCACAGTTAAACTCTAAATTGCGTTTTAAGACTTGTTGGGTGATCTTATGCAACTACGACGGCAACGGCGGTGAGAACATGAAAATCAATAGGATTTAAAAAGGATTTATGCACGTGCATGACACTTTTTGTTACATTTCTGTGCTGCCATTGCACGATTAGGCCTTAAAACTGATGCGACGTTTTGACAAGGACATAAACATGCGACGACGAAATTGTCTTTCCCTAAATTGAAACTTGTGTGAGTCTTGTATAAAGGCGTTATCGTCAGAACAATTCTTCTGCTCATGCGCATTTTAAATATTGACCTAGTTGGGGGAAGGGGTGGCAGGGGGATTCAGACTTCCCACCTCCCGTAGCTTCCTAGCTCCCATTCCTTTTCTTTTTTTTTTGCTTCCTCCCTTTAGCCCTTTTTTGGTTCTGAAATATCAAGCATTTTTGCACAATTTTCTCCTATCTCTCTCGCTCCTCGCCCTTTAAGCTTCCTCACCTTTCGCTCGTTCCTCCCCCGCCCTATGTACCATTCTCATCCCCATTCTCCCCGGTTGATGCTATTCATTAGAGAGATTAAGATTCACGTTTACGCTAAACGGCAGACGTGAATTTGTACCACGTGACCAAGTTTCCCCCCTATTTTCCGTTTACTCTTTATTGCTTCTACACAAAAATAAGTGGTTTTATGCCAGTTTTAACCATAGGAATCGTAAGGGACTGTCTTTATCTGCTTATTTTCTATTCTGAGAAATTCTCAACTCGAGTCTGATTTTTGCCGTTTGTGGTAAACGTGAATCTTAGTGTCTCTATTGTCGCAACCTTCCGACGTTACTAGAAATGGCTGTTTGCTAACACTCACTAGTGACTTTGTAGCATCCCTCAAGTGATTGGAATCGTCCGACAAGAAGGGGGCAGAATTCTCCCCCTTCCCTCCCCGCCCTACCCCGCCCCGCCCCCATCATCCCTCTCAGCCGAGACAAACTAAATATTTTCTGTTCTGAAGAGTACTTAAGAAGTGTTACTTCTTAAAAACGTGAATTTATACTTGTTTTAGGTCATTATTGAACATGGAAATTCTGAAGGATTTGAAATAACATCTGATGCTAGAACTCTAGTGCTCAAGGTAACTTGGCCACGCCCAAACCGACGCAACAACTCCCAACATTGTTGGCCCAAGAATGTTAGTAGTTGTTGGATTGCGTTGGCAGTGGTTTGAAAACCGATGTAACAAAACCTAACTATGTTGGGGACTTGCAGTACATTATGGCTTAAAATAAATAAGTTACCAGAATTCGAGCGACACTTATAATGTTCAAGGAGGCCATTTGTCTTGCGCTTGTTTGGCCCAACCAGTCCAACAATCTTGGAAGAGCTGTGCAAAAGGATTCATTGTTGCGCTACATTAAGGCGGTCACGGAACAAAAGAAATATTGCCGGGGATTTGTTAGCTCTTTAGTTTGAGCGGTAGTAACCGGGGGTTACGGAGTGCGGGCGTTAACGACGGAAGGTCAAAACGCTCTTGCTGTAACGCTGCCCATCGCATACGTTTCACGTGATAGATGATCAAAACACCCGTCATCAGATTACGATTAATAGAAGGTCCGAACGCGCGTCAGATCAGGCGGATTGCGTTCTGCGCATTCCATTCATTCTTGGTGGTTATG
Organism: Porites rus; assembly: GCA_964035705.1. Lineage (NCBI taxonomy): Eukaryota > Metazoa > Cnidaria > Anthozoa > Scleractinia > Poritidae > Porites > Porites rus. Next base: position 41,697,347 of record OZ037993.1, read on the forward strand.
TACGTGCCGTGCATGCGTATAAGCAACGCGAAGATCAGGGTTGCGGGCTCCTCTTGCTGCCCGCAATAAATAATTCTTAACTAGTTGACAGTTATAATTAAACGTCCGCTAAAGCACACCAAACTGCGGTCCCGCGCATTGATTTTGACTTCCTGTAAGTCGTCCCTTCTTATACTTGAAAGCGATCTTCCTCCCTTCGAGTTCGGTTGAAAGTAACATCAATTCCCTTAAGAGAACAGTAAGGAAAAACTACCACAAAAAGTCGTTATATTCTATGTTTGAACAGAAAGCAAATTGTAAGAACTGTATGATTTTGTTTACTGAAGATGGATGTAGTCTCTCTCGTTATAGTTATAAGTCAACAGCTTTTGTAGGGTGGATTTCCACTGTCGCGTATTTTTTGCGTGCGTAAATAAAATAGAAGCAATGTATAAAAGGTCGCGTGTAAACGTAAAAGTTCTCGCTCAACCTTTGCGTTTACAGGGAACACTTCATACATTGCCTCTATTTTATTTACTCGCGCGCGTGCGCACGCGGGTAAAAATCACGCGACAGGAGGAAATCCACCTTTACTCCAATTTTTATTCCTGAGTTCTTGTAATAGTGATCGCTTGAGGTTTTTCCATCCTTCAAAACGGGAAAACCTATGCCTGGCCCCGATGGTGTCCTCGTATGGGAGATAAGTATTTATATATTTTAGTGGGAAAAGCTAAAAGCACAATTTTCAAAGTAGTCTTACGATACCAGATGGATTAATTCGTATCATTAGTTTTATAAAATTTCTGTATTCACGTTACAGGAGGGAGGGTATGAAACTGCAGAAGGCGAAACTTCAGCAAGTGAGTATAAATCTTATATTATATTAGTTGCTTTAAGAAAAGTGAGTTTCTCCAATAACAAAGCCTATTTGAAATGAATGCTGTCACGGTGATAAGATTTGTATCAAACAGTTTTTGTGTTGCTTGTAGATGAAGAGCATCAGTTCTTCGACCCCGCAGCTGAGGAAATGGAGAAGGGTTTCGTTTTTTCTCCTGTAAGTTTCTTTTAAAGTCATTTACCGTTTTCCTCCAATAAGCACCCGTACCCGAAACCGTAATATCAAACAACCGCCCCTCTCGTATAAGTGCCCCCCTCCCCCATACTTTATTTGATACAAGGAAAACCTGTTTTTATTCTACTTTATTAATAAGATAAAAGTTCTTTGATAGCGATGATATTTTATGAGATAATCGATATTTATATTCAATATTATAGTATATAATATAATTAATGAGATAATCGATATTTGATAGCGATGATATTTTATGAGATAATCGATATTTATATTTAATATTATAGTATATAATATAATTAATGACATAATCGATATTTGATAGCCATGATATTTTATGAGATAATCGATATTTATATTTAATATTATAGTATATAATATAATTAATGACATAATCGATATTTGATAGCGATGATATTTTATGAGATAATCGATATTTATATTTAATATTATAGTATATAATATAATTAATGACATAATCGATATTTGATAGCGATGATATTTAATAGACATGTATACTGATACACCTGCATCTTAATTGTCAGGAGCAGTGTATAATGTAACTGAGATCAGGCCCAATTTAAGCAGCTTGTATACATTCTCTCTTACGTGGATCGATTCGCCTTTCCCGCCAGAATTTTATTTAAAAAGCGAAACGAAAATAGAGCCTGATCTCAGGTTATGTATAATGGGAGTACGGTTCGCTTAATTACCAACCACTGTTTTATCAAATGAATGACCTGAAAATTTACTAAACGTTTCAAGGATGATGTTGTAGTTTTTGTTTTCCTATTAAAGATTTAGCCAAAATAAAGTTACAGTTCGTTGAAAGGAAAACTTAATAAGCACTCCCCTCAATTAAGCACCCTTCTTCTAATAAGCGTCCCTTCATTTAGCGAAAATTTTAAGCGGAAATAAGGTAAATTAAATTCCACTGTTTCACTCATCCTTCTTTCATACCTTCTTGAAGAAGGCAAGTAACATTGATGGGTAATGGTTGGCGATGGGAAACGAGATAAAGTTTAGAAGCATTGTCGTAATTAGTTCTTTCAAAAATTCATCTTATAACCTACCTTACTTCTTCTAGTGTCCTCACGATGTCGAGTGTGCAAGATCTGACGCTGAAACAAGAGACCATCCATGTAATTTCGAGCAAAGAGTTCAACTGGCCTTCTGCCAGGTAGTGTGTCCTCATCCTTAACCCATTCGCCCCTGGGAATTGCTTTTTGAAGATAGTCGCGCCGTTTTCTGGTCACTACCTTGCTTTTAAGAGCTAAAACGTACCAAAAAGCCGTTTACCGGTCGAACACTGTGCGGCCTACTTTTCCAGATTAAAAAATATTGCTTTCCAAAGGTCGGACATGCCGAAGTGCCACAACAATCTCGAGTTTTGCCTTTACTTTCCTTTCTCCCCTTTTTTTTCGCTTTTCTTTTCTTTTCTTTTTTTTTTTTTGGCCGGATGCTTACTGTTTTCGTTTTGGCGGGGAACGTTTTTTGCAAAGCCTTCAGGAGGAAAGAGGTGCGGGCGGGTAGTGGAAAAAGATTTTCATAGGAATTTTTGGGTCAGCTTAGCTATAGTTTTTTGCCTTTTTGGTGCATCAGCGCCTTGGCTCATTGGATCTGATTTATGTTTCCAACAGAAAAATACAAGGTTAAAGAAGTACGGATTTCACACGGAGAGATTTTCATACATAGTTCTTAGAAAAGGTCAAAGAGATCCAGTCGGTGAGTAAACAGGGTCACTGCAACAGCGCTAGGCGCCTCTACTCGGGCCCGTAACAGTCCCTCCCTCCGTGAGAGATAGACCACCACGCCGCGGACTACGTCCCCTAATCTTTACGAACAGTGGGTGGGTTCCTTAACGTCCCACAAAATTTACATGTTCAAGGGTTGAGACGGGCCTACAGTTTATCGTCCTTATCGCAAAAAACTAGTCTAACCGTTTGCAGATGTATTTACAAACGGAGCATTTTCTCCTCAGTTATTTTACGACCCTGAGTACAGGGTTGATCCGGCCGGGGTTTGAACCAACGGCCTACCGCTCGGCAGGCCGGCACTTATCCAATTGAGCTAACTGGGCGGCAGTTTACCTTGTGATTGGTTTCACAATTTATTGTTGTTGTTTTCTTCTTTTATTTTTTTTTTCAGAGAAAGCTTGGCCCCGTGTCTTGCAACCCGTGAGATTGAGAAGGAGACATGTTATTTGCAAGCTTTGCTGTAGCTCAGGTACGTTTGCGTTTTAGCCTACGTCGCAGAAGTAACTTAACCTCGGTTAGTAACGTCTCCTAAGCAGTGCCGAGATCCTTGTCTTAGGTCCCCAACGGGCTAAACGAGTTACCAGAAATGCGTTTCGAATTTCTCTTCAACCTGATAAGCAAATTGAAAATGGCTTTTTTAACAGGTCAATCATAGCGCGTTCTTATATCCTGGTACACAGGTTGGGGCCCAGTAGAAGGCTGTTTTGCAGATAGACTTAACCAGGCCCCGGTTGTTCAAACGTTGGATAGCGCTATCCACCGGATAAATCACTATCCAGCGGATAAGTTTTTGGGAAACCAATTGCGCTATCCACTGGATAGAGATTTATCCACTGGATAGCGTCATCCACCTTTTGAACGACTGGGGCCAGATAAATCACTTTTCAGAGGATATGTATCAGAAAAACCGATTTATCCAGTGAATAGCATTATCCAACGTTAAACGGGGCGTGAAGTTTCTTTCTGTCTGTGGCGCGGGTTTCTAGCTAGCTGAGGATGATATGTGTCACGATTTCAAAAAAGAAATGGCCCAGAGGGACGTACTTTGAGAATTTTTGGGTGGGGATGTGCTGCTGGGACCTCGGCCTTAGCCTATACCAGACCTAGTTCAGGAGAATTTTGCTAACCCATACAAGACTAAACCCCCAAACCCCTTGCTATCCCAGAGTCGAAATTGTACAGACACTACTGAAAGTGACGCTTTGTTTGCTTAAAAACTGAGTTGGAGGTAGATGTCAATTTGCTGATGTAATATTTTTGAGTGTCAGTTCCCGGTTTCCCTTGTCTAGACTAGAAGGTGAAGACGGAATCCATTAGGAAATGGAGTAATTTCAACTATCAGTGGACAAAAACCTTGTACCAGAATAATTTAATCCATACTGCATTCTTTTTTTACATTTTTCAAGGGCTGTAGACATAATTAGTTACCTGTAATGACACCAAAGACTATTTCTCATGGGAGCCCAAGAAAACAAATGTCAAATTTCACAAGAATTGTGAAAACACAGGTAAAATTCTGAAAATTTCATGTGTAAGATGTCATTTTGGGAAATTTGGCATATGTTTTCTCGGGCCCTCATTAGAAATTTTCTTTGCTGTTATTACACATAACTAATTACATATATAGCCCTTGAAAAATGTAAAAAAGAATAAGATATCGTTTAAAATATTCTAAAAACAAGGGTTTTGTCCACTGAAAATTAAAATTACTCAATTTCCAGATGGATTTTCTCTTACACCAACTGCTCAGTTTCTTGAAAAATGATACCCTATTCTAGACCGAGACTCGCCGATTTCTAAACCCTACTCCAGAATAAACTGCTTGAAAACCATACCCGTCACAGCGGCACATAACTTTATAGCCCATATATGGCAGTACCCCTCCCCGGGAAAAATGGTTAAACCTAGCCTGTCTTTTTTTATTTTAGGTGACTTAAGGCAAAAGATATTGACCAGAAAGAAGGACAGGTTTGTAAATAATATATTATTTTTCAATGATACGGTAACTCCATGCGAGCCAACCGTTCGAGTCCTAAGGATTTTGCCTGGCAAAATTTAACTTCAAGCAAAACATAGTAACCAAAGAAAATAGGACACTTTTGCATATATGTTATTTTTCCATGATAACTCCATGAGACAAACCATTTGACTTGTATGGGTACCCACAGGGAAAAAGGTGCAAACCACTGGATACTGGCAGTAGAGATTTTCCCTGCCAAAAGTTAAATACAGACCATCAAATCGGACATAAATCTCGTACCCAGATCGCTTTTTGACGAAGCCGACTGTCAGTGTGTCAAGTCAGTTAAATCCTATTTGTGTAGTTTTTCCAGCTACTCACTAAGGTTGCGTCCTACTGGCAAATATGGATTGAGATTTAGAAATCCATAATCACTGGATCACCCTTTTTACCGTTTTATTTGAAGAGAAATCCGTAAAAGGATAGTGAAAAACTGTTCTCGCCTTCTCGTGAACAGTGGTCTTCATTTAAGCACGTACGAGACCACTGTTCTTGAGGACATTTTTCTATTCCTTTTTAGGATTTCCCAAAAAAATGAAAGGAAAGAAAGAAAATACAAGGGCAGATTTCTTGGCCTTTGAATCCGTTTCTGAATTTCGTGTTTAATAGTCCAGTTTCGAGTTCGCGATGACCGCTGAATCAAAGAAGTGAAGACGCATCTGAAGTAATATATTCACAAATTTCTACGAGAAAAAGACCTGTTTATTACTCTGTCTATTGTGTATACAGCTATTTCGAGAAAGGTTGTCGGAAAAAGTGCACGCGACAATCCCGTAAGGTATTGTGGGTGGTTTTAAGTTCGCTGTTTTTCAAAGGAATTTGAAAAAAAGGCACGAGAGGCCATGGACATATGTTTGCGAGTGCTAAAGGAAAGCAACAAAAGTAGGTTCGACAGCTACAAAGCCAGGAACAGTGTATTGATCATATCCCATATTATCTTTCGGGATTGTCGCGTGCACATATTTTCCGACAACCTTTCTCAAAATAGCTGTATTCAAATTTCAAACACTTACTGGCCAGAATTGCTGAATATTTTACTTTATGTCGAGACTAACCCTGTATGAATGTGTCGTTAATGTTTGTATTCAGTGGTCATTTTTAATTCGAAACTAGACTATTGTAAATCTGAAGTCCACATTTCAAAATCTAAATCCACACTGTGGATTTAGATTTTGAAATGTGGGAAAGTTTCCCAAACGAACACATCCTAACCAAGCCGTTTTTTGTGTCCTCACCCCCACAAATGTGCTGAGGTCAGATCGCACAAATAGACCAAGTCCGAGTTGCCTCAATCAAGTCTCTGCTTCAAAGCAAGGCTAAGTGCAAAGCCGTTTATACGAAAATGCTTTTCATATTCCCATGCAAATACATGTAAACCTCATTTTCGCAAGAAAGGTTTAACACTTAGCCTAGTTTTGAAAGTGAGAGTGTTTGGAACTTGGAAATGACCTGTTGATGTGGTTTTCGTTTTTTTTTTTTCCAGCGACATTTACAAGTGTGCTCGGCACTTGACAAAGTGGGGTGACTTATTACCGGATCCAGAAGATAGGCAAAGACCAGTGAAAAACAGGTTAACTCTTACGAAAGAAGTCAGTTCTTCTCAATAAAGAGGAGCTATTAAAACTAATAAATGACCTGCCACCAAGTAACCAATGTAATGCAAAGCCGTAAATAAATACCTTAAATCTTCTATGAAGCCCCCTCCCCTCCTTGTCTTTTAAGCAATTGCCCTTCCTCCTTATTCTTAAACGATAGACTGTATCAATTAATCACGACTGTGGGGACTGGGGACTGATCCGGTATGGTTTACTCACTTGCTGGAAGTTCAGCGTTTTTTTATTCTTCGGCTGCTTGACGTCCAACTTCTTGTGTCTGAGCTTGCCCACTTTGCGTTCTAGCTCTGCATGTAGGATTGATACCATCATATGCCCTCCTGTTAAATAAGTCTCCCCCTCAAACGTTCGTGAAATAAATAAGCGCCCCCCTCCCGAGAATTACGGTAATAGCAGTAATAAAAACAAAAAGACAATCTACATACATCAGTCTTACATGGAATGATTGAAATGAAAATTCTTGTTGTTTATGCCGCCTCACGCTTAATTATTCCAATGGATAGCAAGCAACAAGACTGTCTTTTGCATGCCTGCTAACACGGTGTAAGGTGGGACGTTTTTCTCTCAGTCCCCTGTTGTATCCTCCAAGTACATCCCCCCTCCGCCTCGGGCATTTGTAATAAAAGGTTCCTATAAGTTCTCTCTTAAATCGTCTGCAAAGGTTACCCTTTCGCAGGCTTATTTTCTGTGTTGGTGGCAATACATGTTTTTCCAAAAAAAAAAAACGTACTTTTTTGGTGGTGCTTAAGTACTCGTAATGGGAAATAGATTTTCCTATTTAAAAGTCGTAGGACATAGCATTAAAGACCATTTCTCCACAAATGCTCATCGCTGGAGCACAACTCTACAAATGCGCGGGGGGCGGGGGGCGGGGGGCTGAGGTCGCATGGAATTGACTTAGCAATAATAACTAAAGGTGGATAAGGATAATGCAATTGGTTTCCCTAATACCTATCCACCGGATAGTGGTTTATCCGGTGAATAGCGCTGTCCAGATGTCTGTATTTTAACAGGCAATGAAAGCCAAAACAAGTATGATTAATATTTTTAGAGTTTATTTCGTTATTCATACTCCGGAATACGGTCAAGCGAACGGTCGCTAATGTATCTACAAAACCATCTGTATCTTTGGAGAGATTTAGAGTCACGTTTACGGCAAACGGCAAACGTGAATTTGTACCGCGTGTCCAAGTTTTCCTTGACTTGTGCTTCACTGGCCATTACTTCTACCTCAAAATCAGTAGCTTTACGTAAGTTTTGTCTAAAATAATTGTTTTGGGCTGTTTTAGCGGCACGTTTTCTATTTTGGAGAGTTTAAGCTTCACGTATACGGCAAACGTCAGATTCAAGTTGAGAATTTCTCAAAACAGATAATGAGCAGATAAAAAACAGCTCAAAACAATTCTTATGGATATAAAATTGCGTGAAACTACTAATTTATGTGTAGAAATAATGAACAGTAAACGACTCAAGTAAAGGGGAAACTTGGTCACGAGGTGCAAATTCGCGTGCCGTTTGACGTAAACAGAGCGATTAAGATTCACGTTTACGCCAAACGGTAAACGGAATTTGTACCACCCTTAATTGTCTGTTACTGTTTATTACTTCTACACAGAAATAAGTAGTTTCACGCCAGTTTTATCCATAAGAATTGTTCTGGACAGTTTTTATCTGCTTATTTTCTATTCTTAGAAATTCTCAACTTGAATCTGACGTTTGCCGTTTGCCGTAAACGTGACTCTAAATCTCTCTTTTACCTCTCAATTCTTAGGAGTAGGAGTAGCTAGGCCTAGTTATACAAACATGCAGTACAGAAAATATGTAGGGGTACAGATTTTGGTGGACGTCGAGGTACACAGGAATTTGAATTGAACAACGGTTTATTACTGAACTTCCTAGTTCTTCTAAGTTCCAAGATTTTCTAAGTGAATTTAAGCTTACAAAGTGGTCGTATTTATACTAAACTATAAAGTTAAGTATAGTTTCTAACAAAGGTCAAAAGTATTCTTATGCGTAAAAGTAAGAGTTAGGAGGTGGTAGAACTGATAGAACAAAAGATACCGAGTTTAGTTGAATTCAGCTGCAGTGTGGAAAAAGTTTTGCAAAACTGTAAATATCTCTATAGCCAAATTCCTATACAAGAGGGTACAACGATGATTTGAAAGAAACCATTTTGTTTTAAGATTCTGTCGAAAGAAATTAGAGTTTGAAAGTAGAAAGTCTAGAAAAGTAAGTGAAATTTAGCTGAAAATAACCCAACTGAGAACAAAGAACTAAAAAGGTGTTAGGTCGCGCGGCCCCAACAAGATTTTAATGAGACAATTGGGAAATCTGATTATGATTCAAGTTTGGAAGCGAAAGTAAGAACTAACTTCAGGTTCAAATAAACGAACTTCGTTAACAGAAAACGCTTATTTTCCCATTCCATAGCTGAATACACCTACTAAGCGAAGTAATTATTTCTATCTTTCGAACTTGTTTCTGTTTCTTAAATAAGCTTGAAGAGGTGTTTCTTAACCTCAATTAAACCTTTAATTGCGAAAGACTGAAATCACACTGTCTTATGATGTTTCCTACAATTAACCGTGCGTCCAACTTTTATTTTCTGATTGATCCCAACACCAAAGAGGTCGGTGCAAAAATGTTTGGTCAAAGACTTGACTGACCAGCAAAGGTTTGGTAGTAGAATCTAAGGGCCTGTTTACATGGCTGTGGGGGATCCCAGATGGGTGAGGTAACATGTAGTGGGTCACCCCACCTATCATGTAAACGTGATCAGATTAAAATGAGAGATTATATGGACAGGTGGGTTGCCCCACCTAAGCGGGTTACCTCACCTACCTGGGGTCTCCCACCTCCATGTAAACAGGCCCTAAAGTGTGTCCAGCTGTCCTGACAGCTTGTAAACACCATCCTTTGTCCATTAACAAAAGATATTTGAGATATAGTGGAACCTTTGATTTCCGAACCGATCTAAAACCAAACTTATATATGATATATCCCTGAATAAAGTTAAAATGCCGAACACCGAAATAGAATAAACTGAGTAAATATTCATAATTACGAAGAGAAACGCATACAATAAAGCAGACCGAGCAAAAATGTACCCTAACAAATATTAGACCACTGCAGCCCGGACGTCGGGCTAGCTTCATGTCCTTTAGTTTTTGTTTCTGTTCCAAAGTGCCCATCAGTAACTCAATGCCAGCCATCGTTTCGGCAAAGAGGGCGAGGTCTGCTCTAAAAGCTCCGTCGACATGTGCCGCAGCCAGCACGATAACTTTCCCAGTGCTACTCTCATTTATTTTCTCCGCCATTGCACACAGTTCCTGTCTTGTGCATCTCAGTATTTTGCTTGTCGTCATCAAAGACACAGGGTACCCAAGCTTTGCCATATAAGGCGAGATTAACAACTGAGCCAAAGCCCCTGGAAGCCTGCAATTGAGATCTACCAGATAACGCTCTCCGTTCTTCTCTAGAATCTCAATATTGACTATTCCAAAGTACCCAGAAGAATGGAGGAAGTTTTTGACGGGCAAGATAAATTCTTCGTAAACCGCTTCCTTTAACTCCTCTTGCCTAGTCCAGTCACCCACTGCAGCAGTCCAATTGAAATAGTTTGAATCAGCCCCGGTCAAGCTGCCCAGCCAATGGATGTCGCCTGATTTGAACACGTAGAAATAATATCCCATGGTCACAGCATCTGGTATGTATTCTTGCAAAATGTACTTTCCCTTCCAGTTGCACTTGTTTCTAATTTCTGCCACCACCTCTTTCAGCTGATGTGAATTGCGAACCAACCAGTTTCCGCATCCACCACCGGACTGATCCACTTTGAGCATGCAGGGAAAAGTGACGTTTTCTTCCTTCATGAGTCGAGGGTTGGGTACTCCAATTCTCGGGATCGTACTTTTAAGAAGCAACTCATTATGCAAATCAGGATCGATGACATGCTTAATGGCTGGCAGAGACTGCAGCGGCCCAGTGGTCACGACTGGGATATCGTCTGCGAAGCCATCTTCGACAGATTTTACTTTTGCGGCTGGAAAACTGGCAACCACTTTTTCCAGTGATTCGATTGGAGAGCATCAGGCTTGATGTCTGACAGGCTTGGAATGGCGTCACCAATCGTTGCCAGATGTCTGATAGGTCGCATTAAATCCGACTCTTTTGTGTCTCTCAGAGCGTAGTCGAAATACATGTACTTGTTGTCGTTATAAAGCCTGGATCCTTTGCAATAGGAGGATCGGAGATAAGGCAAAAAGTAAGCTTTATCCAAGTCTTTTACGATGAGTTGACTATAAGAGTGTACCGTGTAAACGTTGGCCATGACTCAGAAATAGATAATTACTGAAGCCCAAGGCGTTATTGGGTAAATGCAGGCAGCTGAGGCCGCAGGCCGAAGTAATTTTCTATTATAATTATTGTGTCTTCTTTGCATTATATCGACGATTTTTGTCCCCTCCACATTGATATTTCGGTACATGGACAATGTAATTAGCATGTATTGTGTAGCAATGCTAGAAATTGCATAATATAATACTTTGCATTCCCTAATTCAGTCATGGATGATAATAAAGGTGATGTAGCTTTCACCACCTGTGTATTTTTGTAAACGGTGTTATTGAATCAAAAATATAAAAAAAGAAGAAAACAGTGAAAAACTAGGTCAACTCTTACGAAAAAAGTCAGTTCTCTTCCATAAAAAGGATCAATTGAAACTAATAAATGACCTGTCACCAAGTTACCAATGGATTACAAAGCCGTAAAACTCCCGCCAAACTTTCAGTCGAAGAAAGTTGTTCACAAGCGGCCCAGGCTCGGTGAATAAATTACGGCGTGTTTCGATACTGTTTTGCATATTACGAACGATTTGCAGACTTGTATGAATTTAATATAGTTGTTAAAACGTAGAAATATAGGCATAACTGTAGAGATAAATTTCATTTAATTAAACTTGGGGGCAAGATTTCTGTGTAACCTGGGCTCAATTCATGGCTATTTTATACGGTTTTGCGGCTCGTTGTTTGTTCACTGTTGTTTTTCTACATAATGCGAAGCAAGGCAAGTTACTGCGTGCAGTCTTAACTCACAAATCTCTGCCGCATTAAAGACTGACTGCGCACCGATTCGCCTTGAAAGTGCCAAATCGTTAAGGCAGGGTGAGTCTCTTATCTCTTCCCCTCGCTCGATGTGCTTTTTGTGGGGAAATTTTATTTTAGCAAAGGTCACTTGTAGCATTATCTTTTATTAATCTTGACCTTAGATTCCATTTTACAGTTCAGCTGCTTCCCACTTTTTGATAACATGCCAGGAATAGAACATATTTTTGGGAAACATCGTCCCTAAATCTAGCCAAACAAACCAGTACTTAAATATTCTTGTTACTTTCATCTTAACGTGGAATCTGCTTCGTCAACATCGATCTTTCTCTCAACAGCGCGAAAGAAACACGTCAAAAAAGCCATTTTTTGCAGTTTCATGGTGGTGTGAAATGACAGCTAATTGGCTAGCTCTCTTGCCTTGGGTATCGAAAAACCTTAACTATTTACAACGTTAAATGTCATGGGCGGTTTCTTTTTTACGTAGCCATGGTTATCTTTCCTTGGTAAATTTATCTCGGGAAAGTCCGGTCACACCCACCACACTTCTGTAAACGCGCCGTCTTTTAGATATAAATAAATCTCTAAACTCGAAAGTTTTCATGTCCTTCTCTAAGCCATTTAATGCGCCTGGTAAGTGGTAACCCTCTGAAGTCTCTTCACAGACCGCAATGATAGATTTGCCTCCCCTTTCATATACTTCAACCCATTAAAATTCTTACCCTTTCATTCCTGGAGCTTGAAAAATTAATTACACAGGTCACCCTGGCATCAGCTGATATCGCGTTCGTTTGAATTCACGGAGGGCGAGTGGTGTTGGCAGCCGGCCTCTGGTTGCAAAATTATTGCATAATGCATTCTTTGATAAAGAGTATACTTGTCCGGCCGGAGGTGAAGAAAGTTTTTAAAACAGCAGTGCCACAACTGTCCGCGAACAACCCATAAGGGTCCTTTATGACCCTCCTCTCTATTAAGCCTCCCCCCTCCCCTCCCCTATTTATTCCTCACTAATAAATGATAGACTGTATAAATCAACCACGACTATAAAAATTCGTGTAGACTGATCCAGGATGGTTAACTTACCTACGGGAAGATCGGATTTCATTCTGACCCTCGGCTGTATGACCTAAAACTTCCTGTACTTAAGCTTTGCCACTTTGTATTCTAGTTGTTGTTTTTTTTTTTAATGGAGAACTGATACCATCGTTGTTTCTGAATTAATTAAGCCCATTCGTCTCTATTAAGCCCCCCCCCCCCCCCCGACCCCAAATGGGTTTGAAATAAATAAGCTTAAGGGGCTTAATAGAGGATTTACGGTAAGTGAATATTTGTCCTACCTAACATGACAGAATTGGACTAGCATTCTATTTCAACCCTCGCTTCTCTTAAAATTTA
>OZ037993.1:41715284-41880284 GCA_964035705.1 Porites rus
ATTGTCAGTTCTCTAGTCATTCGCTCGTAGTTAGTTTTGCTTGATGTCGTCAATAAGTCGTTTGCACGGCGCACGTAACTGTTGGCTACGATTCAGTGGCGTTTGTTCTAAGTTAGTAAACGAGCTTTCTAAAGCAAGACGTTGATAGTAGTCTGTATAATACGTTATACATGTCGCAGAGTCCCAGTCAATTTGATGTTTCGTCTGCAAATGGTGCTCAGCAATGTGATTTTTGACGTCACCATTCCTCGTTTGTGTTCGGTCAGTCGCGTGCTTAGGTTTCTTCCGTTTTCACCAATGTAAGAAGCCTGGCAGTCGTAGAATTTGATATTGTATACTGCTCCCTGTCTGTCCTCCGGTTTGTCTTTGTCCTTGACATTAGTAAGCAGTCGTCGTAAAGCGGTTATCGGTTTGTGTGCAACACGTATATTCTAAGGTTGTAATATACGTGCAATAGTTTCAGAGGTGACTCTGATGTACGGTATAGTCGCTGTCTTAACTGGGCCAGAGTTGGTCTGAGTGTTGGAATCAGTGTTATTGTGTGCGTTCCGTCTAACGAAGTCCGTGTTGTAATTGTTCTTACTAAAAACGTTGTTAAGATAATCAGTCTCGCCTTGTAGGCTGTCAGGTGAGTGGCAAACTAGTTGCGCTCGTCTCGTCAGAGTCCTGATAGTAGTAGCCTTGTGAGAGGTCGGGTTGTTCGAAGACTGGTCTAGTTATCGGTCGGTATGTGTCGGTTTTCTGTAAATAGTCGTTTTTAGTTTGTTGTTGTCGCGAGTGACCAAGCAGTCTGGAAAAGGTATCTTATCATTTTCTTCGATCTCCTTGCTGAGCTGTATGTCCACGTTCTGTCTGTAAGGTGTTCGTGAAAATCGTCGATTCCGTCCTTGTGTACGGCGGTGAATGTGTCGTCAACGTAACGTAACCAAAGAGGTATAGTTCGCGTGTAGGTAGCTAGGGCTTGTTCCTAGATGTTTGTATGACAATTTCTGCTACAACAACAGAAACTGGAGAGCCCATAGCTGTACCGTGTAACTGTTTGTAGTGTTTGTCGTTGTACTGAAAGTACGTCGAAGTCAAACAGGTTGAGTAGGTCCATAATGTCGTCTGTAGGTAGTGGTAGTTCAACAGTAGAGTTCTAATTTTTGCTGCAATCTCGTATCAGAGCATTCGGATCTTATCTTGTCGCCCGTAGTCATGCGCAAAAGAGGAGACCTCCGATAAGGGTGACAGTCAGCTGAAGCACATGCGTAGTAGATATCATTTCTTAGCTGATTTGCATATCACAGGACATGCGCGTGAAACACAGAGAAGCGCATCCGGAATAGCTAGGCAAACCTTGAGGAGTTGAACTAATTGCAAGTCAAAAATCGTGATTATAGACCCTAAGTCATATCAAAGTACTCATTTTTTTAATTTATATACCATTTAGAGTTCACCGATGGACTTGTCCACGGAAAGTCAAACAGAGGTGAGAAATGACACGAAGTCTGAATCATTGACGAAGGTTCAAGGTCGAGGAAACTCCGGTTTTCCAAATGCCTTTAACCTTTCTCCATCGACTTTTTCAAATATAATATAACGATGACCTGCTCTGCAATGCTATTGATTCATTTCTCTTGTTATTTTGGTCAACGCAGGCGATTTCTTCCGCCCGGCGCCTACACGTTTTTCCTTTGGATACTTTGTTAACCAAATGTGATAAAATAATGTTGTAGGATGAGTTAAAGTTTGCTCAAAAAGAGGTAACCGTAATCAGTAAAAGATCGAGGATCGAATAAAACACTAGACAAGATTGAATTGGATTTCTAAATGTATCCGATCGGACGCGTACATTTGATTTCGGGTTGAGGTAAACGCCTTTCAAACCGGCAAAAGTAGTGTCAAGGTCATCGCGGTCCCATAGCTGACTGTGTCCCTTACTTAAAGTAGCCAACTTTATTATTCTGTAAGATAATGTTCGGATCATTGAAGCACTAAATTAACTTACACTTCATCGCAGCACATGTCAGGTTTCTCCATACGATAACCGGAGTTGAGCAGCCGATACAGCTCTGTGTTGGTCAGTGTGGGATACGACACTCCTCCTAAATCCCACAAAAGAAAAAAATAACAGGTATTCATAAAAAGATTGAAGAGTACGTTATTGACAGACAGTCGGTGACTTTCCGTCATCGTGTGTAATTCATTTTAGTTGTGCT
The DNA here is from genome assembly GCA_964035705.1 of Porites rus. NCBI lineage: Eukaryota > Metazoa > Cnidaria > Anthozoa > Scleractinia > Poritidae > Porites > Porites rus. The sequence continues at coordinate 41,717,486 of OZ037993.1, forward strand.
TGAGTTAACGGGGAATTTGAAACGAGGCCTGAAACCATTCCCCTTTCCTGGCCCTTTCGAACGCCTGCCACGCAGACTAATTCACCGAAAGCAGTTGTAATAAGTAATTGTAGTTCCCTAAGTATTCATACCTAATGTGGCCATTTCCCACAAGAGGACACCATAGGACCAGCTACGAGAGAAAACAGCAAAGGCTGAATGACAAATTAGCTCATAGATACAAGTAAAATTCTTGTTTCAAGCACTATATTGTTTATGAAATTTTTTGATGTTTGATAACTTAGACTGCACGCACAGGATGTGGCCGTTGGGGATGTGAACGTTTCATCACAGGGCTCCCAGGCTCACAACAGCCACCTTGAAACCAAATTATAAGGATTTGTGTGGGAATTTATATATATGGTAATTAAGTTCAGTAAAATAAACAGTCATTAAAATTGACATACTTCATAAAGAGAGGGTTTGCTGACTTTCTTAGGGCAGGAAACAGTAAGAGGAAAACAACACAGGGACACCTCGCTATGAGGTATGTACACTTCAATGACTGTTTAAATGCATTGTAACGGCAATTTTAACGGTTTTATTGAGCTTACAATACACCCCCATAACAAACTCCTTTTAATTTGACTTCAAGAAGTCTGTTGCATTTGAGAGCACAGGCTTCCTTTGGTGTTACTAAGGCTTTTTAAAGTGTAACATTCTATGTCACCTAGCAAGTTAGCTTTAACTGAGCATTTTTACTCACACGTCGCTCTTTGTGCTAAAAGTGCCTTGATAAAGGGATTCTGGAGCCATCCATTTCACAGGAAGTTTCTTGGATTTTTCTGAGTTAATCACATCTTGATAAATTTTGCGCATCAACCCAAAATCAGATACTTTCACTCTATTGTCGTGGCCAACAAGGACATTACGAGCTGCAAGGTCTCTATGAACAAGATTTTTTTCGGCGAGATGATTCTAATTACAGAAATAAACCATTAACATCGGATAATGGCAGATAACTAAGAAAAGGCTAGGAAGAGTTAATGATCATGCTCATAAGTTTGGTCAGTTTAGACACCACCATTATTTATGAAACAAACTCTTCAAGCCGTCTTCCATAATCATTTATCATAACAGTCAAACTGCTTTTACTTGAGGGCAGCGAGGTGCCAAAGGAACTTTACTTCTAGATACAGTAAAGATAACACAAAATGTTCTTCTAAGCAATATATAGGAACGTAAAATACAAAAATCTGAGCAAAATGTTTATTGGATTAGCACTATAGTGAGCCTTTCAGGAACCAGGCCCTGGATTGCAATCCTCAGCGGGATTCCGAATTCAGTCCTTGAGCTAATTAAATTACGGATTCCAACGCCCGGGATTCCACGACCAAAATTTTCCCGGATTCAGGAATCCAAATTACCTTAAGTAGGGCGAATGACTAGCTAGCATTCTCAGGTGCAATAGTCAATAATATATTAATATATATTTAAATTATGTTAATGATCTCCCTGGGTGTCTCCAGCATTCCAAGGCACATATGTATGCTGATGACACCACAAGATAGTAATAATATATAGATTTAGCTAGGGCTAAAAGCGAAGCTCCCATTAATAACTTTATAATTTAAATCAAATAATAAACTTGTAATTCACAAATCACTTAACTTAAGGGAACATTCATGTGACTTAATTTTAGGGAAAGGCTACGTGATTTCAGAGAAAAATTATCTGTAAACAGTCCAAGACTCAACAAAGAGTGAAACAAATCTTACATCGAGTTAATAGTCTTATATGTAGACCCAAAAAGTAGGAATCATCTTCGATCAGAGTCAACAGCCATATGATAAAAAATCAGGCCGAATTTTTTGTGTTCGACAGGTTTACTTTACAAAATCTTGCCAGCAAATCTGGTGGCGTGTAAACCAATCTTTTATACTTTTCATACATCACATCTGAGGTAAACAGTACTATGAGGCGCTGGTTTCATCATACAGACCTCGGACAGAATGCAGTTTTCACAATTTTGCACGACAAATTGCACACACTCAGTCATTCTCGACGATCGAGACACGCTCTTCCTTTGCACAACAAATTATAGAATTGACCACATTATAAAACGTTTTCATGAAGAGAATTCAACGATATTGGAACTGTTCAGTCAGAAAAATCTGCTTCTATGTGGTATGCAGGATAATAATGGGCTTTTAGCGAAACCTTTCAAAAATTTCCAAAATCACCTTTACGGCCAACCGGTTCTCACCTTTAACGATTTCCGATGGCTTTGACAAGTGGCGCATTTCTCAACCAAGAACCCGATAAACAAACCAGCCATGGATAACAGAAGAATCTTGATATAGCAGCTGTATTTCATTTTGTATATCCAGTGGAAAAAGACAGTTTGAAACATCACAAGATGACGACACAAAACTCTGTGAGCTTCAGCTATCGATAAACAGGTTTCCTGAGATGCTGCATTAATTTTCTGCATGGTCAAATTTTGACCAATAAGAGCATAAAAATTGGACGTAGAGCGTGACCAACGCGTTACCATGGCGAGAAAAGTCAAAAGCAACTGCCTTCCCTGCCTGTAATAGCTGGATGAATTTTTCGCATCCGAGGTCAGTTTTAATGTTTTGACAGCTGTCAATTGATCACAACATGGATGTGCAATATCAGGTTGCACCTAGGCTCCCAAACTAGTTAGAAAGTGTGAGATTAAACATTGGTTTCCCTGTGGTGTGGACGGACTGTCGTTCGGGCGGTCGGTGTACGGTCACGTGATTACCAAATTTTCTGGGATGGATAGATTTTCTTTCCCATGGTGCTCCGCTGCGCGCGCTTCACGCGCGAGAGTTCCGCTATTTATAATTTTATGATATTGTTGTATTCATTGTTGTAATTTTTATTATTTAAAGCAGTCTGCAATACTCTGTTAAGAGTGAAGACTTAATTGGTAAACATATGCAACCTTCCCATCCACTGCTGAACTTTGTGCAGAGGTAAACAATGACCTATCTCGCGTTAGGGATTGAGTTCTGGCAAATAGACTAATCTTAAATGTTACTAAAACGGAGTATAAGCTTTTACCACTAATTTTTACTATCTAACTTAGGGGGAGTCCTTCCCATTAAAATTGGCACTAATGAAATTAAACGTGTCCAAACAACAAGATACCTAGGAATCTTTAGACGAAAATAGTGGAACGAGCATGTTGATCAACGTCGCTCAAAAGTAAATTGATCTATCAGGCAAGTCATTATGTACCTTTAGATGTCCTAATATAAGTTACGAATCTCTTACCCAGTTTCTGTTTGACTACTGTTTGGGGCAATTTAGATCATGGTCTTGCCACTAAACTCCAGAAATTGCAAAATCGTGCTGCACGCATAATAACTTTATGTGCGTTCAGCAGAAATTAGAAAACTATTAGACTGGGAAGAGCTTTGCTTGAAGGCGACAAAGGCGTTTGATTCTATTGATGATAGATTAAATCGAAATCTGCCTAGTTACTTAAGCGACCTTTTCTTAAATGCTTGTGAGAACAACCCTTATAAGTCTAAGCTAAGCTGTAACACAATATGATGTCGCACTGGATCATACTTCAAATACAGAATATTATATAGGGTCGTTCCCTTATACAGGAGGAATGCTGTGGAATTCATTACCAACCGAAATAAAGGCATCCAAATCTAAAGCTAGTTTCAAAAGAAAACTGGCCAGTAGGCAAACTAACTTTTGACTAGATCTTATCTTCTGTACTTATCGATTTTTAAAGTGTTTACTGTTAGAGTATTTACTTCTGGTTGACTGATACGGCTTTCATGAAAAGGAGTTGTTTATCTTATGAATTCACCGTATTACAAAAAATGTGAATCAATGAATCAATAGCTGGATCGATGTAATGTAGTCTAAAGAAATAATACCTACCATCCCCTTCGCTATTTGCCAAGCAAATTTAAACAGTTGTTGAGTAGAAAAGCTTTCCTCCTCGTCATTTGGATCTTCGTCGAGGAGTGAGGGCATGGCGGAAGCGTGCTGCTGATTTTCCACGGATGGGATATTTGACTTGTTTAACGGTTCTCCTCTGGACTCTTTTAGTCCCTCATCCTAAATAAATAGAATGATGTTCAAGGACTCAAGAAGAAACCTACAGAACAGGCTTTATTTTTTCGCGTTTTGCAGGCGAGCAAAGGTAAGCGCGAAGCGAGTGATCGCGTGAGGATCGCTAGACACACGCGACGGGGGAGGTTTGATTGTATTTATTTAGTATTATTATACATCCAGCTCACTATCTCTTTTCTGATTGGCCGAAAGCGTACAGTGAATTTTCGAAATCAGTGCTTAGGACGTCATCTAGCTGCAGATTATACAATAATCATGTCAAGGACACTCAAGGTCACGGGTAATCGTGTCATGTATGACCGCGATACATATTTCTAAGGGTAATCATGTCAAGTTCGCGCGCTTTGTGTTGCTTGCCGTCGGTGAAGAAACGAAAATATGACTTCAAGGTTTGCTTCGTTGACCGAGCAAGACATCGAAAAAATAGTTGAAGACAACGACTCACAAAACACAAAAAGGTCGACGAAGGTAGCAAAGGAGCTGTTTGCTGATTACGTGGAAGAGAAAAAACGGAGAGAACCTGAGATATTTTTACATGTTTACTGTCGTGACCATTTCTTTTTTTTTTCTGTTTTTTCTTTTTTTTTTCGTTCAATGTATAATGAAACGATTATTAGATTCGGTTTTTGTGATATAGAGAATAATCAAGGTCTCGGTAAGGGTTATCAGGAGCCTCAGCCTTAGGCTTCGGGTGATAACCCCCACCTCGACCTTGATTATTCTGGATATCACAAACCCTCATCCAATAATTGCGGCGCCCTTGAAAGTTATAATCAAGGCTAGTTTTGTTTTAAGATCACATGTACTTATAGCCAGCTTTGATGAAGAACCAGTATCAGATTAAACAGGTACAACGTAAAGAAAGGAGAACTGCTTTGTTCACTTCCTTTAAGTGTAGTATCCTTCTATATGTATATCAGGCGAGCAAAAACTACTTTTGTTTTATAAAGTAACTTTTCAGGAGCAAATAGCCGAAGAAATTCTAGAGCACGGAAAATTTTTTGGATAACCGTTCCATTCGTTCAAGATATTCCGAGGTTTCTTTATACTAGCTTAGTAGTTTTCGGAGGCTGTCTTAATTTATTTTCTTTTTTTTTCTTTTTTTTTTGCTGTGTTAAAAAATCTCCTGAAAATTTTGATATAAGACATAACGTTCTCTAGAATTTTTTTTAATGAAAAGCTAGATCCCCAAACGTGCTTGAGTTCGAGAACTACTTGGCAAGCCTCTTTGGATGCCTGGCCTTCCAAGGTCCGTTTTTGTTTTCGGCTCTCAACGATTCAAGAATATTAGAGTATAAGGTTTACAGAGATGAGTTGTGGGAAAATGAACTGCAACCACTTAACATTAGATAAAATGTGATATTCGAAGTTTGATGACATGGCCTAGCCAATGTTGCACTAGAAAATGTCATGCCTTAATTGTTGCCTTCTATGCTCTTCTTGCCTTCTGTGCATGGATAGATGATTGAAGGAGAAGCCAAAGAAAGGGTGCTACAGGGTAGAGATGCATGCTGAATGGTTTTTATATGGCACTCACAAAATATGCCCCCATCTGTTCTGTCAAAAACACTCAATATTGTTACTGGTAAAGCGCAAACGAGCCAAAGGCGCAAATGAAATGGCAGGAGCTTATCCCGCTTTCTTTAGCATGAAGTATGCCTAGGAGTATTGCTACATGATCCCCTGGACGGGATGCTAGTTTATCACGGGGTTACCCACCAGTAGTGTGTCGCCGGTACCCATTTATACACTTGGGTGAAGAGAGATAAAGTGGAGCAAAGTTCCTTGCCTAAGGAAACAACGCAACGGGTGAGGCTTGAACCACGGACCTCCAGATCGATCTGGAGTTCGAGGTGTAAACCGCTCGTTTATTGCAAAAAAAACCCCGTTTTATTGTCCTCCTTGATATTTCCTTAGTGGTATCAAAGCATATGATTTTAATTTCATGCCTACCTGATCTTTCGCCTCTCCTTCATCTTTCAAATCTTCTTTGTTGTCGTAAATTTTCTTGGAGGTTTGATGTGTGCAGATCTACAAATTCAGCGACGTCAAAAAGTGAGTAAACGTAGCTTTTGCGGTTTTCAGTTGTAATTGCCTGCTCTCAAGCTACCTACCTAAATGTGTCCAAGTTTATTCTACAATCAGTGACAAAAGTAGCTGACACACTTGTCTAAAACGCGCGCTGTTATCACAAGTTTGATTCATTCATCATGCAATTCTGTTTAAACGCCGTAAATCCCCCACCCTCGAATTAATGTTGTTTGTAGTTGAAGAAAGCGTTGAGGGTTCAAAATACAAAATTGGTTTAGGGGAGGGGGGTGGGAGTGGGGGTGCACATGAGGAGGGGATAGATATGTCCTTTATGCAAAAATGGCTATTTTATGTGTCTCAACACTTTTGTCCCTCATCAGTAGCTCTAAAACGTTCAGAAATGAAAACGTGACGCTGGAAAACCCAATTTTGCATTTTTTTTTCTTGTTTAAGTGCGGAAATGTGATGATCAGGAGTTAAGACTTGATTGCCGATTCTTTTTTCATTTTTTTGTATGGCTAGTTTGTAGTAAGCTGAAAAACTTTTTTTTTTTTCATTCTCTCACCCTTTTTCTTTTACAACGTAGCCAAGTCAACAGGTCTCCATATGGAACATACTCGATCACCAGAAACTTTTCATCCTGAACTGTGCAGCATCCAACAAAGGAAACGACATTCGGATGTGATCCCAACAGCTTCATCTGCTCTATCTCAAACTGGAATTCTTCTTTCTGCGCTGCACTAGGATTATCTAAAAGCATGAAAATATGTATTGGCGGTCCTTGTTTCCCCTCATGTATGATAATCCAAGACAGTAGTCTTGGGTTTTGGTACCCACACTGTGAATTCAGGATTCCTATTCAGTGGAACTTGGATGGCAGATTCCAATTGTTTATTTTAATAAGGGGTTCTGGATTCCTTGAACTAAATTCGGGATTCCAAAGCCCAGGATTGCGGATTCCAAAAGCACTGAACATTCCCCGCATTCAGGATCCGGATTACGGGCGACCTAGTGTTTAATTCGACGTCTAACTGTTGTTTACCCAACCAGCCGCGATATAAATGATATGCCGATAAGCAAATGTCATGCATTGTGTTAGGTGTCAATAATTGATCATCTTGTGAAGAAATGAACCTTTTTTTAAAATGCGAATGAAATGTATTTTGGTTCGGTTTTATAGAAGGGTGTGGCTATGCATTCATAACGGACTACTGGTGTAGTAATAATTAAATTTCTACCCTGCTCGCCATAGAACCCACAGTATGTAGCTCAGTGGTTAGAAAATCCTAACTAGAAGTCGAAAGTCGTGAGTTCGATTCACACCTGGTGCTCGCAATTTTTTTCTGAACGTTCTGGCGATAGACTTCTCCTTTTTCGAAATAACTTATAAGCACGTTAAACTCAGTTATTTTTGAAGATCTGAAGAAATCGACGCAAGATTTCACTTGGATGCGAGTAGGAAATGGGAAAACAGTATTGCTAATCAGCGGTTAACGACTTCTGTTTGAAGAATGTCTGCCAGAATAATATGTGTATAATTCGAGGTAAAGAGTTAATCTTGTTAGAAATGAAGATATTTTTAATGAATAATAAAACAATTATTGGATTCAGCTAACTCATGCTCAGCCGCCTCACCCAGTAATTAGTAGTTATTTGTTTTAATTTCGTTTTAATCATAACTATGACAAAATTCTCAAATCCGAGTGGCCCTCTGCTGTCTTGATTTCAGCATTTATAGAATGGTGCAACAGAACAGAACGCGTCATGACTAAGTAACTGAATGGGACGCATCATCACTTTTCTTTCTAATGTCATCGAAAAAACAGTCGGAGTATTTTGTGTTTTAAGTTGAAAAAAAGCTTACGACATCACAAATTTTGTTATAGTTATGATTGATTGGTAACAACTTCGTGTTGTCCAGTTCGATCTGTAATCACACTCGTGATTAAATATGACTTCACTCAGTCCTATCACCATTATTTATCTTACCATGTAAGACCTTGACAGCAACCACCTGAGGCTCCGTCTTGCTGGATAACAAAGTCCGTTCTGAAACCTCTGTGTTAAACACCTCTATCCCAACCCGTTCCCTAAGGATTGCTTTGTAAACCACTCCAAACGCTCCTCGCCCCAGTTCCCCTTCGTATTCTATTTGCTCGCGAAGAATTTCCCACTCGTCAAGGGGATTGATAACTCGCTGTAAAAGATACGATCTAAAAAAAAAATGGAGGAGATAAACAAAAAACTCTTTAGCCCTATGTAAGATATTCCAGATTCCGGAATCCTGGACTTTGAAATCCAGAATCCAGCTCGAGTAATCCGGAATCCTGATATCGAGTGAATTCCGGAGTCCAAGTTCCACTAACAAGCAAACCGGAATCTAGTGCCTCGAATCCGGAGTCCAGAAACCAAGACTGTCTCGTATTTATACGATCAATATACGGGGCAAACTCTTTCCTTTGCAATTAACTTGAATGTGTAAAAATACACATTATCTAATTACTGGGCTGTCTATGGCACGCCCAGCCGTTCCCTCGGGTTTTGGTCGCCTTTGCAGGAAACGAACACCGCACACGAGGTCGGAGACCGAGAAACGATATTCTCACAACTTGTTTCATACGATTTCCCTTGTACGAATATTTTTTGTACCTCGCCCACCGTTGCTTGGGGATACAACTATTTGTAGCAGTCAAACTGGTGGATTTGTGGACCATTTTCACCCCGGCCCTCCATGTCTCATTGTATATTGATGTGTATTGTAGCCAGTTAAAATATGTGACTATTTACATTGTTTATCTACTTACCTCCATATATCTATCTCTGTTTTAGCGAACTTCTAGTTTTCATACAATACAATATTTCTGTCTAGTCTAGGTCTCTGTGGCCAGTGAAGTCGCTTTTAGGTGAGTCTAATTACATTATGTTTTTATCCTCGGTAAGTAAGTAGAACTGTACAAACCCATTAGCTTTCCTTCGTCTCTTCCTCCTGTAGCACCAGACGAAAATAGCAACAGATAACAACAGCAGCAAAGCGGTGACAAACCCAACAGATATATAAATAACCATACTTCTTGTATTGTTGACTATGGAACATTGCAAAGGAAGAAAAAGAACAAATATTTGCTCACTAAGGAAAAGTACATGACACAGTAAAGTAGCTGATGTAATGACTTCCAAGCTTTTGTTTATCGCGTAAAACTTTACCCTGAAGTTTTCGAGCTATCAGAAAGCCACTATGTTCACTCTACCTATCTCTATCCTGTTCCATAAAAGCACACTTTACAGTGCGACTACTGTAACCGGGGCCACTTACTATAAACAAAGTTGACCAATCGGATTATAGGAGAATAACAATACATTCCAAGAAAGTTAGTTGAGGGCCAGTCAGGAGCACGTAAAAAAAAAAATACAGTCCAACCTCGATGTACGACCACCCCTCGTAAGCGACCACCTCCCTTAAGCGACCGCCAATCCAAAACACCAACATTTTCCCAGTCAAAGCCTTACAGTTGGAACCTCTAGTAAACGACACCTCCTGTAAGCGACCGCGACTACTTTTTGGGCCTGACGGTTAATGATTTTCTATTGTTTTTAACTTCTTAATTGTAAGCGACCACTTGACGCATTCTCTGATCTCAGTTTTTATTGTACAATCAGAAAGGACTATAGACGTATGCCGTACCTAATTTTAACAAGAAAAAAACCCCTCAAGAAAAGCATTAGTTACAATTAGAATAAGTAGTCATCAAGTTGAAACAGGTAGATGCGAAAAAATCCCTCGCAATGAAAGGATATGTTCCTTTTGTAACAGTAACAAAATTGAAGATGAAAATTATTTGTTACTAGATTGCAAGGCCTATTCTAAGATTAGAGACTTAAATACCTAACTTCAGTCACTTTAACACGATACTTTAATAGCTCATCTTATGAATTCTTCTGATTATTTATTAATAATTAACTGTTAATTAGTGTTATTTATCTCGCAATGCTTTGAATTACGACACAAATTAATATCAATGAATGAATGAATGAATGAGATCTGTGATGTTTTGAAGTGTTTTACATTAATTAGTTGAATTAGAAATTAAATTTAGACTAGTAGCTTTCGCAATACTGTAATAGCGGAGCTCCACGCGCGCGTGGGCGGAGTCCCATAGCTAAGGAAATCTACCCATCTCAGAAAATTTGGTAATCACGTGACCGACCGACCGACCGTCCGTCCGCACCACAGGTATACCAATGTTTACTCTCACACTTTCTAGCTACTTTTGGGAGCCCAGGAGAAAGCTGATTGCACATCAACGTTGTCATCAATTGACCGCTGTCAAAACAGGGTATCCGCTGACCACTATCACCTGACCGTATCGCGGGCTCAGGTGTCGACCCATCAAGGTCGAGTATTTTTTGCAGTTATCCGCTGACAATTTTACTCGTTTTCAAATGATCGCAGGCTCACGTTTACTTTTGTTTTCAAATTCACAACAAATATGTTGTGTTTATGTCATTATCGCCCCTCACTATTACGATTTTGATCTCAAACTGACCTAAGACGCAAAAATTCAGCCAGTTTTTTTAAAATACAGGCGAGGAAGACCTTTTCCTACCACGGTCACGTGTTGGTCAAGCTCCACGTCAAATTTTGATGCTTTGGGCCGCGTTGTTCAAACAGGGTTAAGATAAGCCAGGGTTAGTGCGAAATTAGATTTCATACATGAAAGCTTGGGAAGCAAATTCAGTTGTATTCTTTTTGCCTACAATTAATGATTGGATGCTGTAAAAGGAGGAGAGAAAATTATCCGGGAAAATGCTTTTGAACAAAAGAAAAAGAAACCCGGGTTAAAATTTAACCCTGGGTTAGCGCTAATCGGCCTTCGAACAACTGGGCCCAGATTGGTTAAAATTTGACAGGTGAGTTCATGCGTAAAATTTATGCAGCATCTTGAAAGTTGTTTACTTTGACAGCTGAAGCTGACAGAGTTTTGAGTCAACTTGTGATTTTTTTAACTGTCTTTTTCCACTGGATGTACAAAATGAAATACAGCTGCCATTAAGAGTGTTCTCTTATTCATGGCTGGTTTGTTTATTGGGTTTTTGGTTGAAAAACGTGTCGCTTGTCAAAGCCGATAATCCGATTTCGGATGGCATCGTTTTTGTTTTTCACCTTGCTGGATGCGTAGGAGAATTATAAAGGCTCAAGCGATCCTTGCCTTACTTGATAACTTTCAGGGGCTGCATCTCGAAATATGGTAAGCCTAAGTTATTATTGTATTTAAATCTAATTTCATGAAGTCCAGCGGCGCAGTTTATGAAGCTAGTTTATGCACGTTTGTATTAAGATTTGACTGAGACACTGATCTGACCTCGTATGAGGTTTGATATAGGCTTAAGCTTACAGAACTTTAAAAAGCCTTTAGTCGATATTAATTCACCGTAAATAGAAAGAAGAAACTTTCCGAAGAATATTTAGTTATAATTTTGGCTGTAGAAAGAAAGCTTTGAACGATTTTCTTGTCGTGAGTTCATCTTTGAAAACAGCCAACACGAGGAAACCGGCGAAATAAAACATAAACTTTAAGCTTACTAGTAAAGACTTGAGGATTCTTAGACACACTTAAATACTCATTTGTTTTCGTGAATGAAAATTGTTGTCTCCGTAAATGTTCTATCGAATTATTTTTCTTTATTGATTTTTGGTAGTCTCAAAAGTAATTTTCATCGCTTTGCCGTTTGTTTTCAGCCGTTCATAAACATCGCTTGCAGGAGTACTCAAAATGCCAAGCGTATCAAACGCTTTTTAAAATTACACATCGTTATAAAACCGTTAATAAAAAACAGACTCAATAAATTCTTTATCACGTTGAAGCGTAACTCTTTTAAAATTTCTTCGCCAATTTGGCGCTTGTCAAAAGTTAGAACCGGCTGGCCGTATAGGTGATTTTGGAAATTTTTTGAACGGTTTCGCTAATGTAAAGTCCACACGTGCTTCGATGGTCCTGAGTATTGAATGAATGCCATTTGTCTTGAAAAATTGTGAAATACTGCATTTTGTACGAGGTCTGTATGATAAAAACAGCGCCTCATAGCACTCTTTCTCCTCAGATGTGGTGTATAAAAAAATAAAAGATTGGATTGCACGCACCCAGATTTACTGGCAAGAATTTGTAAACTTGTCGAACGCAAAAAATTCGGTCTGATTTGTTTTCCAAGAATTTGTTTTCCACGCCTTATCTACTCTGATCAAGAGCCATCATTGCTCTTAAATGTGACCGAAGACTATTTTTGGGGTGTACATATAAGGCTATATCAACTCGATACAAAATTTGTTTCACTCCAAAATCACTTAGCGTTTCCCTCAAAAGTCACATGAATGTGCCCTTAAGTTAACTGATTTGTGGAATACAAAATTATTGTTTGATTTAAGTTATAAATTTATCAATGGGAGCTTCGCTTTTAGCTGTGGCTAAATATATATATTACCTTTATGGTCATACAAAAAAAGCTTCTGTTGTTGTTGTCTATGTTCGCTGTGTGCACTGTGCTACTTAGAATATACGAAGAACTTTAGTGGCTACATGGAACTACACATGTCGTAACTTAGACATTGAATGCATAGAGGATATTACACGGTGGCGCGAAGATATAAATTTTATTTTCGAGTGGCAAAACAATATTTTACGAACGAGCGCAGCGAGTGAGTAAAGTATTATTTTTGCCATGAGAAAATAAAATTCATATCTTCAAGCCGCCATGTAATGTTCTTTTTATTATATAGACAAAAAGCCTCGATAAAATAATAGAGGGAAATTACCGAAATTACGTCATCGATAAACTCACGTGTGAGATTATGGAAAATAAACCACTCGGGTCCCGGATGTAGGTTTTAGGAATTTTACGAGTGGTATATTTTCCAGTAAAACAATCGTGTCTATATAACAAAATAAATTATCTTCCATAAAATAGATGCGCGCCAGGATGTCTTCTCGGAAGAGACCCCCTGTGGTTCGATTCTTGTCAACAACCACTACCTCCCGTAAGCGAGCACTCAGTCTTTGCATTTTGGGTGGTCGCTTACGGGAGGTTCGGCTACATATAAGTTACTCATCAAAGCACAAAATTTAAATATTGAAAGAAAACGTTTTTCAAGAAAGCATGGTGTTTCACCAGACAATGTTTGTTTATTCGACACTTTACATGTAACACCCAGGAGACATACTTGTTTGACACAAGCTGTTATTTTGTCATCTCCCAGTAATTTCTTCACTGTCATTTACACTTTTTGTCTGTGTCATTTACTCTCACGGACCTCTCAGGAAACAAGGACTTTCTTCCGCGGGTTCAAAACGTCACGTCTGTGGGTTGTAACTGTGCGAGACGCTAGCCCGGGCGGGGGGGGGACTTCCCTATAAGAGGCTAATGGGGATGTGCCGCTGTATGGGGTCGCATTTTCACGACTGGATATGACTATAATGGGGTCGCATTTTCAATAGAGTTACTGGAATCGGGTGGCACGTTTTCGGATTTTTGGGGTAAGACAGTTCTTCATCATCCTCGGAGACCCAGGGGCTCTTCTCGCCGTTCTTTACTTTTCTTCGTTCCATATATATTTTTCCGCCCGTTTAGACTTTCCCTCGTCCCCACTATCTGCCCCTGGGTCTCCGAGGATGGTTCTTCATGTTTACGGTTAGCAAACGTACCAGAATGTTTGTAGTGTAGATGAAAAGTAAAGTGTTCTTCTTTCAGTTTAAAAAATGGGTCAATTCATAAAAATAGAAAGTGACTAAGTCGGGATTGCAAAAATTACATATTTACTCAAAAGTGACTAAGATGGGGTCTATAATTGGTCACAGAATAGACTATAATGGGGTAGGGGCTCTAAGAGGCCAGCGGCGCATACCCAGCAAAGATTTACCCAAGTACCCTTCCCCCCTCCCCCGGGGAACGTTAGATCGACTCAGAAATTGTTCCATTGTCAGTACTCTTAGGAATAGCGTAAACCCAAATTTTGAGCGGATGCTTCAACATGTCAGTTACAAATTATACTAAAAAAGGAATATTTATTGCCCTACTTACAATTGATTTGACGCAAACGTTACATTCGGATAGTCGTAACTGCTTGACCTCGATTCGCTGATCCGTTTTGCTTAAGGCTGCTTAAAGTTATCCCAGTAATAAAACGATACAAATACATTTTTTTTCGGGGCGGAAACAAAATCTACCTTTCCAGACAGACTGCACAGGTGACATATAATTTTATAGCGTAAAATAACCGATTGTTATTTCATAGTAAATGTACTAAGTGGGTATATAAATCATGTTAAATAAACGTTGAATTACCTTACCTGTGGTGTATAGTCGTCTTTTGGCCTCAAAAGCGGTTTTTTGAGTGATTTTGAAGGAGTTTGAGTTTGCCGTTTACTGTTCCTAATAATTAGCTTCAAAATCGCTCAAAAAACCGTTTTTGAGGCAATTAAGGATGACTGTATACCACAGGTAAGGTAATCCGACGTTTATTTAACATTGATTTATATACATACTTAGCGATATATCACTATGGTTGAGGCAAACGGTAAATCCAGAACATTTAATGTAAAATAACATCGGTTACACTAGACTGCGAGCAGTCTCTCTTTTTCTTCCGGTTTAGTAAGGGAAGTGCACGCGCGCGAGCTGCGAAGCCGCGACACGCGCGAAACGAGGGCGGCAGCCATCAGTCGCGCGTGGCCATTTAAGTGTCTCGCGTTTTGCTCGACGGACTACAGAAAAAAGAGAGACTGCTCGTAGTCTACGGTTACACAAACAGATTGTGTGGGCTCCCTGTGGTTACAGAAGTTGCACTGTTATATCGAAGCCATCTGGCTTTATGAGAAATGATTGACAAGAAAATGACAAGCTCTTGTTCATTCAGACGAATTTGACCAGTTTTTACCTGGGAGAAATATTGTCCGCGGTACCAAGTCTTCATTCTGACTATCCTGATATTTATTGCACAGGTCCTCTGGGCAGCATTCTAAATGGCATTTGTGCGATGAAGGGTACAAGGTTTGGCAGATACCTTTCTTGCATTCGAATGAAGTGAAGCATCCTTTAATATAATGGTCAAGTTTCGCGTCTAATGGAGGGCCATAGTATCTTTCTGAATACCATGCGTAACAATGGTCCTGAGTGAAGGAACAGTTTTTTTCAATGTTCTTCGATTTGCATTCATCCCAGCTTTTGAAAGATTGACAAGCGTTACATTTCAGGGCATTACCTGGAAAAAGTGAACCAATACAATAACAATATCAATGGCCTGATTCTTGAACGACTGACACACTAAACTTTCCCATATACCCGGCGTATCTAATCGAACCCAATTGAACACCAATCGATCGATTGGGTTCGTTAATCGAACATAATCGAACATAATCGAACATCTATTTTGCTGTGAGTTCGGTTATCTAAGGGACCGGTCATTATTTATCGTCTGAGGGGGTTGGGGTGGGGGGGGGGGGGGAGGTTGGGGGCGGAGGATTTGGGGCTGCTAAACAAGGTGAAATTTAGCCAATCCCCCCTTTGAATGCTACTTCTACTGAAGTGATCCCCCCTAATAACTTTTGATGACTTTCTCGATCCCCCCTCCATGTCTTCATTTTCCAAGCAAATTTGGGCGGTCCTCATTGATTCCCCCTAAAGGTTTTCAGTTACGACTGATTCCGCTTTTGTTCTCCTAAAAATCACGTGATCGCACCCAAAATCCTCCGCCCAAACCTCCACCCCGGGCGATAAATAATGACCGGTCCCTAAACTAACCAATCAAATAAAACTGATCGAACGCAATCGAATTTTCTCCGATTCAATTTTGTTCGGAATCCATTTCTTGATGAGTAAATCACGCATGCAGGAGTAATCACAATCAACCTTTATTGAATGGAATTAATAAACGCTCTTCCTTTGGAACCGATTCGATCTTCTTAAAATACCAAACGCTTCTTTCCCGCATCGACACTTAAACGGAATTCTTGATACCCTTTTACAGGACAAGTAATTTCGATACATGCAGTCTCCTCGCGGGTCTCCTGGAACTGCCACTTCTGGTTCTTGACGCTCTCGACATTTCATTTTTTGCTGAAAACTAGCAGTAATTCGACCTTCAGTAGAAATTTCCCCCGACTACGTGGCTATTATGGGGTATTATGCAGTTATGACCATCGTCCTATCGAATGGCTAACAAAGGGGTACGGTTCACCGTGCAAAATTTCCGCACATTATACACTTGTTTGATAATAGGGTAAAATTTAGCCATTTTTTTTTTCATTACTTCGCTTTTTATCAGTGTTAATATTCAAACATAAAAATCAAACAAAACGAAAGTTCCATAATCGCAAGTTTGATGGACAAGTCCGACCGTCAACCGTTCGGTAACGGTCAGTGTAAAAAGAAGACTGCGGACTGCGGACTGCAGACTGCGAACTGCGGACCAGGGGTAAAATGCAGACTGTTCAGACTCAGAGTAAAAGGCAGGCTGAGTGCAAAATGAAGAATGAGGACTGCAGACTGGGGGAATACACAGACCGAGTATAAACTGTAGTCGCGGAAGGTTTAAGGGCAAAAAAAAATCCCACAAATACATGTAAAAGATCACTTACTTGACATCTGCTTTCACAAATCCATTCCTTTAATTTTTTCTCTAGAATGTCGTCGACGACCCGAAAACATAATCGCAATCTTAAACCTTTTTTTTAGCCTGGTCGAGGCGTTCGCCGCGCTCTACTATCTGAACGCCTGGAACAGGATAACCCTTTTTCCGTCCGAGAGACCTCACGCTTAGACTCGATTTCCGCCCTCTCGCGGGTCCGGTCTTTGATCCTTCCCGGGGAGATGATTGCGGGCTCATTTTCCCCAACAGCGGCTGCTAATCTATCCTACCTCACGCTTCAACTTTAGACGCGAAGTTTTCGATACACGCGACCGTGAAGTTAACTAAAATGAATAATAATAAAAAAAAGCTTCAGCTGTCGGCAAGTAGTCTGTCGGAGAAAAGACTGCGAACAAATTTCTAGATACTTCATAAGTTTTCACGCATGAATTCACCTGTCAAACTTTTGATGACCAAGGGTAGGGAAGAGAGACTAGGTTGCTCCTGGGGTGTGACCAAAAGCGTAATCAAGCAATAAGTAAAAGCCTTAGAAATTTTTTCCTCAAAATTTTGTCGTCAGTCGAGGCCAAGAAAAATCAGTTTTAGAGTTTTCACTCGAGCAACTCCGTCGGTTGTCCATAAAATGGCAGCCTGCAAACCGCAGACGTATTCCTGTCGTCGCTTCTCTCCTTCCGGTTTTTTCGGCAGGTGAAACTAGAGTCGAAAAAAACGGATTCTCTGAAACTACTAAAATGGTTAACTTGCGCCAAAACGAAACGCAAGGTACACCTTTGGGATTTTCTGCGCAAATCTACTGAGTTTTTTCACTCCTACCCTTAGATTTGGCATTTGGTCGTAGCGACGTCATAACCAAATTTTCTCGGATCCATAGGTTTCCAAGTTTCTATAGCTATGGGGCTCCGCTGCACGCGCAGATTAAGATTAATGGAACAGTTATTCAGACATTTTTAACCTTTCCTGTGCTATAGAAATTTCTAGGCAACATTTCCTCCTTCGAACAAATATTTTACAGAATTAAAAAACTGTCGTATGTTAATTGATGCAGGTGCTGAATTGTGTAATTTATTCATTCCAATAATAATATTGCTCACTTTGAAAAACATCGATATGAAGAGATAAAAAAGCACGTTGAAATCCTGATGCTTTGAGTACTTTTCTTGAAAAACTTGCTTAACTTCAGACAGTAATGCTGCTTATTAATTTGTTAATACCGAAGGCATCGATTCTTTCTTTTGGGACTGAACTCTGTAAAGGACCGTAGACCGGGGCCTTATCGAAATAATAAATTAACCAGTTTTGGGTTCTAGAAACCACCACACGGACTAAAGACTTGAACTGCCTGGATTCATCTTAACTCTGGACTGGGTACTCGCTAAAACTAAGTTCTGCAATAGCTATATGGAGTTCACCTAGCCATATCATGAGCTAATGGAAACACTAATGGCCCCATGACAAATAATTGCGAGGCAAGGAAAACACTAGTTGGTGCCTTCGAAGATCCTTTAATTTGGTCTCGAACAAAATTTGTAAAAACCCTACAAACCATCCACATTTGCTAAGGGTTGCTGATGACAGAAAATTTGTCAATATAAACAGTTTTCACGCTAGCGCGGATGGGCCCTTACTTGTAAATTAATCTCACAAAAAAGGGCACTTATTTACGCCCGCTTGTCCATTAACATTCTGTCTATCATTGTTATACAATTGATCTCGGTAAAACAGGCGCCAATTCCCATTTCATTATTAAAAATGTTTTAAAATTGAACAAGTAATATTTTTAAGACATTATTTCTTTGTCATCACGGTTCTAAGGGGCAGACCATTTAACTTTTGAGAGTGGATATGGGTGGTTTCAAAAAAAAAAAAAAAACACAAAGTAATTTTGAGGGGAAATATTTTTTTTCAAGGAAATACCTGAGGAAAAAAATCCTACACTGAAAAAATTATCTTTCATGGCGTTTAACGTGGAAAAAAATCTTACACATTTGTTTGTCACGAAAACAAATTCAATTTTATCGCCAGAGGTTTGGCAGAAAAAAAATTCTTACCCAAACCAAATCACCCATACTCCCCCCCTCCCCCCCGCCTCAAAAGTCAAATGGTCGGTCCCTAATAACCCTAACGAGACCAGTCATATACCAAAACAGCTGCTGCATTAGCTTCTATTATATCATTACGTGTTGCTCGTATTTCTTACGTTTCTTGGACGTTAAGGACCTGCCTTTAAAATAGAAAAAAGCCTGAATCTTATAGAATTGCAGAGTATTCTTATCTGACCATCACTTCTCGTAAAATTCGTTGACGTACAAACGTTCACTATCCTTAACTGGAGTTCTTAAAACTTAAGTGAACGTACGCATGCACGTATCTCCTAATACACCTGCAATTTTGAAACTGTGTTAAAATCGACTAGGAGCCGATTACTCATCGGCTCCTCGACTCGAATGCAAACAAAAACAAAACAAAAAAAACCCCGAAAGCTTAACATCTATTTTCAGAATGATGTTATAACGCAAAAATTTGCCCATGAAAATTTCGAGAAAGAATTGGATAAAGGATGCCAACAAAGGAGACGGTGAAGAGCAAAGTTCCTTTTTAGTATTATATATCGTTTCGCTAAACAAGAAGAAACAGATGTAACTGGACTAAAATAACCTACCGATTGAAATGCAAAGAAGGAAGGCGAGAGCAAGCAGGATTTTCATGCTGATAAGAAGAAGTTGAAGTTAAAATGACAGAAGTTGCTTGATCTCTGAACGTGTTTTATCAAACACAAAGCACAGACGATGTCATCCACTGCTTTGCTTTATTGATACGTGCCAACATTTATTGGAACGCTTCATTATTTCAGTCTATTAACTTCCTCAATACGAAACGATGTGATTGGTCAACTTTTTTAATTTACCAATTAGATATATTTCGCCTTCTAATTCCTTATTACAACAGGTCAGATAGGATAGCCAGACTCAGGTGTATTAATCGAAATTAGGGTAGCCTGGCACTTGGCAGTGGGGGGAAAAGGGAGAAAACGGAGTGGAACTGCAAAACAAACAAACAAACAAAGAAATCAAAACAAAACAAAACAGAAGACAAAACAAAACAAAAACTAAGCGTGCGAAGCAAGACGAGCATCGCAGTATTGCATGGTCGCTTCGCTTGCCGATTTTTTTTCTCGCTTTTTCCCCCACCGCCGCGCGGAGCCTGATCCCAGTCTAAAATCAGGGAACCGTTAACGGAAATAAAGCGGGGTAGTCTTTCTACTATACAATATAATTTAGCCAAGTCAATGATATAAAAAAGAGAAACGTAAACCCAGAATGCGCACCAGAGCCAGGATCCCTTCTAGGAACCTAGCAAGGACTCGATTCTTAAATCCCCTATTAAGCCCCCTTCCCCCCCCCCCCACCTCTTCAGGGGAAGGAAGTTAATAAGCCCCCCTCCCCTCCCAAATTAACAATTCTTCCTCGAGCCAGAATAGGCTCTGAGTCAAGGCTATTGACTCAGAGGCCACGAGGGCGTGAGGAATAATGGTTTTTAGCAAAATCCAACTAGTTGGTCAAACATATCGAGACAAAACACTTTAGAAGCTATACTTAAAGCCATTGTTTTGGTTTTCAAAGCCGGCCCTTTTCGCTACTAGTAAGTTATAACATATAGCCAAGTAGTAGCTCAACCAATCAGAACCCAGCATTGATAATGGACCACTAGTTGATTATTTTGCTAACTTAATGATAAACTGCATTAATCAATAAAAACTGTAAAACTTCGTGTGCACTGATCCTAGATGGTTTACTCACCAACTGGAAGTTCGGATTTGTTTTTGATCCTCGACTGCATAACCTTCAACGTTTTGTATTTGAGCTGTTCCTTTTTGTATTCTAGTTCTTTTTATACAATGATGTGAATGCTACGCACGTTGCGATTGGTCGTTGCCCATGATCTATTGGAGTACAGATACATGGATGACGTCACCGGAAACTTGTTTTCTTTGTTTTGTTCAACATGGCGCGCAATTTTGAAAATGTTTGTGAGATTATTTTGGATTAATGCAAGTGAAAGCCTCGAACAAAATTAGTAAGAGCTATTTACAAAGAAAAAAAAATGGAGAAAAGGAGAGAAAACTTAAGAAGGCCTAAGCTACAAGAAATCTTCACAACAGTTGCCATCGTGTGTCATTTCGAGAGACTCGATGTTTTGCAAAATGTTTTCGCCATTCAGTTCAGCTTTGAACAAAAAAAGACGTTGAAAAATTTTTCTAAGAACCCGTAGACTAGTAAGATAAAGAAAAAAAGAAGCAGAGACGAAATAGAGTGTTTGGAAAAAATGCCCTAACTAGCACAGATCTTCGAAGAGTCAAGCGACAGGGGCACCCAACGTCAATTTTCGGAAAATATCTGTTCGGACGACGATTTGAGATCTACAATTTTCGGAACATTTGTTGCAAAATTTCTTGCTTGCCTGCTTCTCCTAGGATTTTCGAACATGTAAAAAATGGTATAATTGCCCATTTTTAACGGATTTTTACACTAAAAAGGTCACCTAGAATTTTCGGGACCTTTTTTTCCGGCTGGAATTTTCGAAACGGTACGTTTTGATCCCTATAATTTTCGGATCACTTGACTTTCAGCTAGGAAATCCGAACAGATGAAGAATTTTTAGGGGATAAAAATATGCCTTTATCTACCGTTTAAATACTAAAATACGTTCAACAATGCTATGGTTAAGTGGTCTTAAACTATATTCTCGTTGGGTGCCCCTGAAGCGGTACGAGGCAGGTATGTGTATCGGTCTTTTTTCTTTTCTGATCATTGTATAAAACAAATAGATTCCATGCTGCCGTGGGTCTGTTCAGTAATAGATCACAGAGGATGTGAAATGTGGTTAAAACATCAGTGACACACTCGCTTGCGGCTTGTGTGCCACTTCTTTGTTTTTACCACATTTTGACGTCATCTGTGATCTATTACTGAACAGACGCGTGGCAACATGGAATCTATTTGTTAAATGGATAACTAATACCATTCTATTCGTTAAATTAAGGTCCCCCTCTCTATGAAGCCCACCCCGCCAAATGTGTTTGAAATAAATAACTCCTCGGGGGGCTTAATAGAGCCGGAGGATTTACGGTACTTATAGTGGAACCCACAGACAGTTTCATTTGTCCCGACGAAAAAGATCGTTTATTTTGTCCAAAATAAACTCGCTCAATAAGGACAACGGACATTCTCCTGTGTCTGATCGTCAAGCCCGTTTTACGGTTCTCCATCTCAGCGGGCTGTCTGAATACCTTGATATGATAGTGCCTGCGCCTTAACCCGTCGGTGAAATATGACGATTTTTCTTTGTCCCATTCGAAGACGAGTTTCTCAACTACTTTGTAAACAAATTGCAAATTTTACTATTGCAAGCCTCAACAGTACAATGTTATAAACGTACAAATAAAAGTGAATAATAACATATTACAGTATAAGACATCCTCGTTGACCCAGAGACAGCTGATAGAAAAAAATAAAGGGGAAATCACTGCCACAAACGTTTTAGACCGCAAAACAGTCGTTTTTTTCTTCTCTCAAAATCGCTCAAGTGTAGCGTAAGCCTCACGCGCGCGAGCCTAACACGCCCTTCGCTCTCACTTTCCAGCCTCGCGTCAGACCTTTTGACTGTTCGCGCGTACTTGAATACGCAAAAATACTAACTGTTTTGCATTCTATAAAAGTTTACGATACTGTAGTTTACGCTTAGCTCAATCAGCTAGTTTATAGGTAATCCGCGGTCCTAGTATATTCTAAGAACGATAACACGAAAGCTTCTGCTTCCACGGTTTTTTCAACTGGGACCAGTTAGCAAATATCAATTTACACGGCTAAAAAGAATGCCTTAAACTAAATGAAGATGCCAGGTTTAAATGTAATTTGTTGAAAACTAACGAGGATATTGTTCCGCAAAGTCGCTAAATTTTACAGACGTTTGTATGGTGGTGGGGGTTTAAGTTCGTGCCCCCCCCCCCCCCTACTCCGACGCCTGTAAAAGTTTGCCACTTTGTGGAGTAATATCCTCGTTCGCTTTTAACATGAGTTCTTTAACTTGGTAAGTTTCCTTATTTTAATGCGCTCTTTCCTGCAGTAACAATGGATATTCGCTTAATTGAAAAACAAACAAAACAAAACAAAAAAAAAACAGACAAAACAGTGAAAGGGTCCATTACTTTGGCTAACCAGTACCAGAAACCTTTCATGAGTGTGAAGTTTCTGATTGGTCAGAAAATTGTTTCTGGTCGATCACAAGAGAGAAATGGCCCCTGGAACTCCGAGGATGACTGAGAATAAGAATAATGATTTGAAAATCCAGAAACATTGAGCTACCTACTGCAGTTCCTTAAGTTACCAACTCGCACATTGACTTGAAATCACTCACCCTATGGAAGGGAACTTAAGGCAATCTTGGATTCCGGATTCCTTGAGCTGTATTCCGATTCCACAGCCCAGGATTCCGGATTCTACAAGCAAATTTTTCCCGGATTTCCTTACTCGGGCCGAAATCACATTCACTATACAAGAGGAACTCGTTTTTGCAAGAATTGATTCCTATCGAGAAACAATGAGAGTCAAAGAGAATTATATACAGAAAATGGCATGATGCTTTGATTGTCGCAGCTGTTTTAATCTACTTGACTAACTTTAAACTAATTTAAAAAATGGCGAAAGCGTCCTTTTTTCTTCACAGCAGTTAACATTCCCTGACCAACCTTAAACTCCCGTTGGTTTATTGAATTGTTGAAGTTCAAATGCAGCGCTTCTGTCGATTGGCGTAGGTATTTCGCGATCGTTTTTTTGTTTTGTCTTTTTAATTCGAGCACGTTGTGATTGGCAAAACAGAAACCAGTCATAGCTTGATTAAAGGTTGCCCGCAGAAGTTTTGGGCCGTCATGATATTTGTTTTGAGATCTAATTAGTTTATCGTATTGCCTGCATTTGTTCTGGAATTACAACACTGGATTAAAAAATACAGTGAGAAATGCAAGGACGGGTTTTGCATGACAGAAAAGAGAGAAAAACATTGCCCCGAAGGAAAGCTCTTTGTCTTTGATGACAATAACAAGGTTTCGACGTGTACTTGTACTCTACCAGAAATATCCCTTGCATCCGTAAATAGTACAAATAAATAGAGTTTCGACTTTACACTCGCAATTTCTTTCTTTTCTTTGACTGCCATTCAGGCGAGCGTGGGTCTGTAAGTCCCTTCGCGCTGTGCTTGATTTCAACAGCGCGATATTTGCGAATGGGATTGGGTTTATGCACAAGCTGTTTCCTCAGCTCTCTGATGTAAATCTTCTCTTCCTCCTCTTTAATCCTTTCCAGCTCCTTTCTTACGTCTTCTTCTTCCTGTTCCCTTTGCTCCTTGTGCATTTCATAAACCTCTCTCTCTTTTGCGCGCTTGTCGCAGTTCATGGCGAATTCTTCGAACTGCGTGTTTGGCTTTACGATAGATTTGTCAGGAACGAATGGCGCACTGTATAGTACATTAGTGGGCCTTGCTCTGAAGACTCGCTTCATTCTTTCTTCTTGAATCTCTTGCTGAAGCTAGATAAGAATAAACATGAAATTTCCAAGTAAATGTGCGCACTACTTAATACTGAGAAACGCCCTCGCAGAAAAGAAAGCAAAACCCCGAAGTGTTCTAGTCGTAGTAGCAAAATGCCGTCATCGTGCAAATTTTCTGTTTTTTGTTGACTCATTTTTGGCCACATCTTTTGCTATATGGTAATGGCTAAAACATAGTTTGCAGTTTCAACAATATATTGGTTCATTATCGTTTCTGGTGGAGAGTTATTCACGTCACAAGGATTAGATTGAACTCTTTATAGGCGTAACAAGACACTATAGGAGGGACGTAAGTCGTTTCGTGGTCGTTTCAAAGATGACACTTAGACAAACGATCAATCAATCACACAAAAACAAAACAATACGGTCTCCGGGTGATACCTTTTGTCCCCATTTTTCAGCCTTCACAGCTCCGCGGTTTTCTGTCGACAGATTGAATGGCGCCGGCTCGGTGAGACATTTCGATGACTGAGGCAAGAGGGGAGGGGAAAAACTTGGTAAAGGCTGAGCCTGGAACTCGTGTAACTGTACAAAGAAAAATAAGTTTGAATGACAATACAGTTGAATCATGCTTTACAGACACCCGCTAAATAAGGAAGGGTAATTACGCACAGTTCTATGTGTCCTTCGACAAAGCCCTAACGTTTTCGTTAAAGGAGCTGAGTCATGAAATTCAGCCAAATTAGGTAATTACAAAATGCCCATTAAATTAAGAGAAACGTACAAATAACCGCTTAAAACATTAAGGGAAGGTTAAAATAACACAACAGATACAACAGATGCCACGGATGGGCAAAACTGAAGAAGATTGAAACGGATTGAAA
Organism: Porites rus; assembly: GCA_964035705.1. Lineage (NCBI taxonomy): Eukaryota > Metazoa > Cnidaria > Anthozoa > Scleractinia > Poritidae > Porites > Porites rus. The sequence goes on from OZ037993.1 coordinate 41,742,685, forward strand.
TTAGGGTCACGTTTTGAAAACTGTTCAGCCTAACACTTTTCTAAAGTTGATCTCTGCTGTTTGCAACTTCAAAAGTAATGCTCAGCAGACATATCTGTTTGTCTCGAATCTCTGATTTTGTCATTTACATGTAAATTTCTTTGCTTACTTTAAGTTCCATGGCGATTGAGGGCGAGTAACTGGCAAAATTAAACAAAATGAACTGGACTGCCGTGACACAGCCCCTTTAAATTCAACCCGCTTAATAGGGACAGCCCATTAACGTGAACACTTGTTTTCTAACCAATTAACGCCGTGTCACACAGAAATTAAACCTCCCTAATGCAGACACTTAGCGTCACCTGTGTGCTGTAATAAACCTTTCCTTTTTGAAGGGAAAAAAAGCATGTCCATGTTCCCAACACTACGGTACACTGGATAGGATAAATTTCAGACTATTTTGGCATCAAACGACTTATTAAGAGAACGGTTATTGATAAAGTAACGTACAAACGAGTAGACTGAAATGTCATCTGTCTAAATTCCCAGTGTTTATGCTGTCCTGTCCCGTGACGTCACACAGACTGTCGCGAAAATGGTAAGTCGACGCTGATTGTTGTAGAATACATTTATGACATTACCGTAACACAAACCATGGCAGCGACGGAAAGTCAATGAGATCTTGAATAAATATTCGAATCAACTTTACAACATGTATTGCCTAAGTTCGGTTTAACGGATGACATTTCAGACGAGTACATGAGTGACTTTTGTCCTGGGAAGAGTCTAACTATCAAAAGCCTACCTTTTTTTCATCCTCTATGATTGTTTTTATTTTCTCTTCTTTCTTATCTTTCAATTCTTTGTCACGCTGGTCGAATGAGAATGGCTTGGAATGTGTGCTTTGATGAGTCAGCTCAGGTTTAAACACAGTGCTGAAGTCAGGAACAGGCTGTGCTTTTATCTGCCTGGGATGATCTTCATCCTGGAAATTATTCCAATGGTTTAAAAGCGGATCAGGAAAATGCAATTTTAATCAAACCAATTGTGTGAAATTGCACAATTATACTTGCTTATGTAGCAGGCACATCGAAATTTAAGGCACACATGTGCTGTGTTGCATGTAATGGGGGAAGATCCACCCACCACCCATCATCAGAGACCTAGAGGCAGATAAGGCGAATCTTTGCTGACGTCATTGTTTACATTTTTCCTCATTATCATACGACTTAACTCATAGAAGCCGTGGCCGTATATATGAACTAAATGCAAAGGTTGAAACAGCTGATTAAGTTGAGCAATTTGTGCAATTTTCAGTTCTTTGCAAGCAATATTGAAGGAAATATCAGCCATCAAAAACTGCGAAATTACTGTGTGGCAAAAAAGTTAATGAGCCATACATTCTCTGTAAAATTTCGAGTTTTTAGTAAAGAATTTCTCCGAAACCATTAGGTGTGTTGGGCTCAAATTTTCAGAGATAACTGAAACTGTTATGCCCTTTCAATATTCAGAGTTTATATGTTATTATAAGGCCACCAGATGGTGATCAGCATATGTTAATGAGGCAAAAAGTGTAAACAAAGATTCGCCTATATAAAAGGGTTTGTAGTCTTGTCGCTTCTTTAAAGTCCACGACCTTTTCCAGTTTTCCATAACCTTACGTTTAGCTATCACTTCCTAAAATTTTCAAAACTATTCTTGTATGTTTTGACCTCTTATAGGGCCTATCCACACTAGCCATAAAGGCTTTTTACTTGGATAATTTTTCTGTCATCATCAACAATTAACAAATGTGGATGATTTGCTGTGATTTTACAAATTTTGTTTGAGATGGGACAATGTTCAAAGGCCCCACCAGCAAAATTTGTCTTGGGTTAAAACCAGGCAAAATCAGCTAAATAAACAAAATTGTGTTTTTCTTTGCAATTATTTGTTGTATTAAAAAGCCATTAAGTCATTAAGTAATGGCAGTTGTGATGGCCTGATAAGAGTAACTGGATTCTCGTGCAGATAAATTTCTTCAAAACAATTTTTGGTTTAAATGTTTCAAAGACAATTCCAAATTTGTTTGTGAGTGCAGATCAGCCCTATTAAGTTACTCAGTTCACCAAAATGCGCCCCATTTGCCCTTTTTTACTACATTCATTTGTCTTCTATCTTTAATATTCTGTTGCTACTTTGACATCTGCAGCAACTAATATACCATTGTAACAAACAAAACTTTAATTTTCCATGAGTTTCAAGGCCTGGAAAATGAAATTCTTAAATTTCATGACTTTCAAGGTTTTCCAATGATCTGTCATAACCCTGTCATAATTAATAAGAAACTTTGCAAACGCTATTAATCCTGGTGTACATGTAAACGTTTAAGTTTTTATGTATTGTATACCTCACTGCTGGGTTTTTCTTTGGTTTTATGCACCTCTGCTCGGTCCTCAGAGTGGAAGTGAAATGGCTCGGCTTCCGTGTTAGGCTTCTTTGGTATCATGAACACACCCAATGTTCCATTGCATTCAAAGATTTTATGATTCAGTTCAGTTGCTTTGAATTTGTAACTGTTAAAAGCAAAAAAATCTTTCAGTCTCAAAATTGATTAAGATTGATGGGTTTAGATAAACTGTAAGTCTCACAAATGTAATAATCATTTTTGCTCTGAACCCCATCTGTACCAGGATTTGAGTACATGCAGGTACCATGATTAGCCTGTTAAAAAAGCGATCGTTTATTTGCCAATCATGTGGAAGGGACATTTGAAACGCACTTCCAGTATTAAAAATTCGTTGGGCTCGCTGGGGGCCCAGAACTAGGATCTGTGTGCTGCTTTGCAAAATTGTCTCTGGGTACATAAGATTATCTGCAGAGCATGTTGGGCAAGGTGTCCTTTATTTCTTTAGCAGCACTGTACTCTAACTATAGCTCAGGCTTACTTTTGCTCTTGGTTGACTGGGAAATCTTTTAGTTTTTCATACAAAGCGTGCAAAGAAAGTCGTGTCCGATAGCCTGGGGCTAGTGAACTTTGCTATCGGGCTAGTGTTCTTAACTTGCCTGACAGGCAAGTGCTGTTTTTTGGGAAAATTCAAATTACAGAAGGATTGTAATCGATCCTACTAATTAAAAAGGGTTTTGGGGCTAGTTGAAATGACTTGTGGGCTTAGGCTTTAAAACTGACTTTCTTTGCACCCTGCATACAAATCATAATTATGCTGGGATCCCTAGGATGATCAATTTTTAAAACTTTTACAAGTGTAGCTATTACATGTATTCATTCTAAAACAATGGCTATTATACACTTGTAAATTGTGCTTGTAAAGGTCAGCACACACTTGGCGACAAGTTGCAACAACGTGTCAGGATGACACGTTGCAGCAACTAATCGCTTTATGTGTACTAGTCTGTAACAGAATTTTGTCGTTGCAACAAGTCGCACAAATTGTCTGATTTGATTTTTTGCAACATGTTGCAGAGACAAAGATTTTCACAAAAATTCTCCAGTACATACGAAGCCATTTGCAACTGGTCACCCAACCTGTACACACCAAGTGATCTGTTGCCCCCACTTGTTGCTGCAACCTGCCGGCTAGTGTGTACTGACCTTAAAAGTTTTATTATTGACCCCTGCTTTTCTCAAGTTCAGAGAACTTTAATATTAGAGCAGAGTAGACTGTAAAACAGTCCGTATTTTTGCGTATTTAAGTACGCGCAAGCAGTCAAACAAAAGGTCTGAAATGAGGCTGAAAACAGAGAGCAAGACTAGGGAGAGATATTTTTTTTCTCGCCTCACACGCGGGTGAGGCTCGCGCGCTTTGCGCGGGTAAGACTCTTACGCCACGCTTTACCGATTTCTTTACTGATTTTGAGAAAAAAACCGACTGTTTTGCAGTCTAAGAGCAGAGCCTTGCTTGTATTAAATTTTAATTTTTTTTTTCAAAAAGCAGGCTAATTCAAGTCTACACCACACCTCTTTACTTCTGCCTCTTGAAGCTTCTCTTTTTCTTCCTGGCTAACACAGTCTGATGGCAATGGTCTTTTTCTATCCCGTGACATCAAGTTTGGTGTCTTTGGCATAGTAAGCTTCTTTTCTCCAGAAGCTGGAGGTGGTCCCTGGTTCTGCTCATGTATTGGTTTGACTCGGAACCGCTCGGGAGTTTTTTTCTGCCACTGGTAAACTTTCTGAGCCATGGATTGGTACTGACCGCATGGATTGTTGTCATTGTCTGGTTCTTTACGCTTTCGTGATTCGGTCATTTTGAATGGAACTGGGACGGTAAGCTTTTTGTTCTTGAATGACTGAAAAAATAAATAAACAAATAAATTTAAATAAAAAATGTAATCAAGTTCTAATTGAAATAAGAATGAAATGATGTACATGGCAGAGGTATGATAAAAAATAGAGGTTAATCCAGTTTCTCAGAAAGAAATGTGAACTTGATATTTTACTCTGTGCCCTCTGCTCTTTTTAGTTGAGCTTGCTTGAGCAAAGCGAGACTCTAAAAATGCAGGTTTTTTTTTGGTCGGTGGGACCTAGTTTGTAGGCCACGTGTTCCTAGCGAAGACCGTGCAAACTGGGGATAAGAATCGTGGCAACTTAATAGTGTGCGGTATATTTTTGGCGATGACTGAAATGACGCTCTTAAGTTTGGCAATGATGTAATTTTCCTCGAATGGAGGCCCTCGATTTTCGTGTTATTATGCACGACATGCACTTTATAAATACTTGATATATCAGGTATCCACTGTCACGTAATTTTTACGCGCGTACATGCGAAAAATTGGTTGTCGCAAATAAAATAGAAACAATGTATGAAAAAGGCGCACATAGAATTATGTACCGGTAAGCGTAAAAGTAGAAACTCACTCAACTTGACGTTTAATCTAAACACTTTATATCTTACCTCTGTTTTATTTACGTGATTAAAATTTACTTGCGGTAAAGCCCCTCAATGGAGTAATATCAATATGCAGGCTAAGATGTGCGGCCCATCTCTCCTTTCAATTTTTACTTTTTGAGTATTTACATTATGACATATAGCACTCGTTTTGTATTCCAAACGAAAAAGTAGTAACAAAGCACGGGCGCCTTTGACAACGAAAACTCATCTCCAAGCAAGCGAGACTCAGTGCCAGGGTGTCCAGCGGCCTGGTCACTCAAAAAAATAGGAAAATAGGAAACTCGGGATTCAGAAAATAGGAAAAATAGGAAACTTTGTTTTAAAAAATAGGAGAAAAATAGGAAAATCAATAGTACTTTCGTTGACATAGATAGCCTCCCTACACTTCATCCGGTTATAATAAAAGGTACGAGTCCTCAGCTTCTAAGTTCGCAGGGTTAAGATCAACTTTCGCGGCTAAGAAGAAGTGAAAATGATCAGTAATGTAATAGTTTGTTGGCTCAGTTGCGCTGTAATCAGAATGATATTCTGGACTACAGGTCAAGCGTGATTCTTTAATCAAAGGTGATCATATGCAATTCCCTTTAAGTTGGCTGCAAATCTTTGAAAAGCTTCGAGGAGTTAAAATTTCTTTGATAGAAATTTCTTACGATTGTGTTGTCATTGAAGAATATTGAACTAACAGGTCCCGTGAAAAGCTTTCCTACCATTAATCTGCAATCGGTAGCTGGTTGAGAATATGCTTGTTTGAGTCAAAAGACAGCATACCGTTAAAACCCCTATGTAAGAGCACTGTATATAGTGGTCACCCTGTATATTACAGTCACTGGACAACTTCCCAAAATTTTCAGTTGCCTTATATTTTACCTGTTTACCTGTATATAGCATAATAATAGTGGTCACCCTGTATATAACGGTCAGCTTGCCATTTCCCAAAGGTGACCGTTGTACACAGGTTTGACTGTAGTTTAAGTACGGAGCCAGGCTTTCTGCAGGGTATGCAAAGTGACACTGATCTATTTGGTACCAGATTGAGCTAGATTGTAAGTGTGTCAATGTTCTAAGAAGAACGTAACACTCCTGCTCAGCTATGACTACAAGACCAGTTTTGGAACCAAAATATTGGCTCCTTCGTCAGTTGGCTGCGTACGTATAGCTGTTATCAAAGGCTTACCAAGAGAGCTAGTGCCGTAAACTAAACTTGAGTCTGTTCTTTTCATGTAGCATACAGACCCCAGCTGGTCAAAGTGGCTTGTTTTTTAAACCAAGAAGCTGATTGTATGATTTATCTGACCTGTGTTGTGAGAGGACTACTTGATCCTGTTTTTAGTTTCAAAGATGAACATAAAAGCGAGCAAGACTTCAAAATAAAATATAACATGTACAGATACTGAAATGCAGTTTCAGTGGGCTATGCACAATATTTAACAATTATTCCTGGAGCCGGAATTGGCTATTGACTCACAGGCTATGAGGGCGAGAAGAATATTGTTTCAGTAAAATCCACTTAGTTGGTCAAAAATATCGGGAATAAAAAAATTTTAGCTAGTTAAAGCTAGACTAATCCTTTTTTGCCGCCAAAAACGCGTGCTTTTCGCTACTAGTGGGCTATAACATATAGCCTAGTAGTAGCTCAACCAGTCACAATGCAGCATTGATAATAGACCACTAGTTGGATTTTACTAATATTCACACCAGAAAATTATACAAAAAGTAACAATATAACAATGTTGTTAACAGAACTCTAATGGGCAATAGAGGCCATGGAAAGAAGAAATGTAACTGTTATTTTTGCTAATATCAAAGTCAACATACTACTTGCGTTATGATAAACGTCACTCTAAAACACATTCAACTATGATTTCATTTTGAAATTTGTCACAAAATTTGGCCTGCCTACTAAAAAATAGGAAAAATAGGAGGTTTTAGTTTAAAAATAGGAGAAAATAGGAATAGGCTCAAAAAATAGGAAAAAATAGGAAAAAATAGGAACTGGACACCCTGCAGTGCTACTAAGACCGTTCTTCTTATGAACTACAATACCGTATACTAATGATCAGAGTCAAGACTACCAGTTTTTTCTTCAGACACCAAGAAACTTTCAAAGTTTGCTTGTCCATGAAATTGACTGTATGCTTGCTTTGATCTTAAGATCAGGAGTTATGAATGACTTGCCAAGGTTCTTGCCTGGACTTTGTAATAGTTAAGTTTGTTTTGGTTTTATCTCTCAAGAGTCAACTTGGCAGCAACTTGTGGGCAAGTCTAGCTCTTGAGTTCTCAAAGGGCAAGGACATCATTACATCTGTCACCTAACTATGAAAGGTCTAAAACTTTCTTGGCAGGGAAATCTACTGTAGTTCTAACAACCACTCTACTATTAAAGGGTCTTTTTTCATGAACTGCATGAGAGATTTAGAGATACAGTTTCAACTTTCCATACTCCTTTTAGTTGACTCTCCTCTCTAAGACAGACACATACAGACATGTGCAGGCCAGAACTAGGTGAACAACCCAGATGCAAAATGGACGAGTTGGCTCAGACAAGGGTATGCGTCAGCGCTGACAAGCATCTGCATCAACAACACATACATTGTACAATTTCCATGGAGCACTCTACTTACTGGTGAAGGTGGGTGCTGCCTCAAGGTACCAACAAAGTCCTTTTCTTTTTGTTCTGTTTGAGTGTGATGTGTACTAGGTCCAAGCCTGTCATCTGTTGCAAAGTGAAACTCTTTAGGATGTGTAAGATTGTCGACAGCTGATCTACATGGCATGTATGATTGCCCAGCCAGGGCCTTCTTCATGGAAACTTTGTTCTGTTTTAGCTTTTCATGAGTTTCTTTTTGTTTCTGTGCAATGACCTCCAACTCAGAAGCCTCTCTTGATTTCTGTGCTTGACTTGCCGCTATCTTTGCCTGGGGAACTCTCCTGCAAAGGAGAAGACTGAGTTAGATGGTTTGTAAACTATGATCAAGTACGGACAGTTTTTTAGTCCTGAAGATACTTAACAACTTTAGGCAAACAAATTGCAAGAACTTTTAAAGGATAATTTGCAGTTTTCTTGAAAGGACTAAGATTCATACAATATATCAACATTCTTTAACCCCCTTTTGAACACCTTGTTGGCTAGAACACTTAAAGGAGTCATTTAAGATTTCATGTAAGGTCAGTCACATAATTTTATACTAGACTACTGTAGTTTCTGTAACAACACTTTTCAAAATGACTGGGTATGACTTGCAGTTGCATCCCTTCTACCACTTGTGACATCATCAGTTTTAATGGTCAAGGACAACTTTGTCCGCTAACTTGTGCAGAGTGAAGAGATCTTTCAAACCATACCAGAATAAGCACAATTCAGTCAAGGACACCAGAGAAAAAGGCCAAAAAATGTACATGTAACATTGTACCGAAAAATTTCCATGAAAATCTTGTTTGACTACCCACCTACCTTTCCTTTCATCTAATTCTAAGATCGTAAAAGCTTTCATAAAAACTTTTCCCACCAAAGAAGGAAAGTCAAGACTGCTCTGTCACTTTTAAACTCAAAAACTATCTCAAAATTTTGCTCTCTGTGCATGGCCGAATTTTGCAAGCTAATATTTTATATCTGGATCAGAAGGCTGCAAAGTGTACGACCTGTAAATCGCTTTATGGTAAGTTTTAGCTATTTATAGCACAAAGGGGACGAGAAAACTGCTTGACTACCATATTTACTCGAATAAGCGCCCAACCTCGAATTAGCGCCACCCTCGAATAAGCGCCCATCCTAAAGGCAGAAAAAGTTAATAAGCGCCCACCCTCGAATAAGCACCCATCCCCTGCTCCTCCCAATCAAGCTCAAACATGCGCTCACCCTACCCCACCCACTTGAGTGAATAAATTCTAATAAGAGACGTCCCCGACGACGGAGTCTTCTTCAGAGTATTTTACAGAAACCTTGCTTTGTTACTTCTTCGCGTTTTGTTATTAGCATTTATTGTTTTGCTACAAAATAAACATACTTCACTTGCTGAAAATTTAATAAGCGCCCAGCCTCGAATAAGCGCCCACTCTCAAGGTCCAAAAATTTAATAAGCGCCCAGGGCAGTTAATCGAATAAAATTAATATGGTAGCCTCAAAACTGCATTTTTTCCGCAAAATTTCCGGGGGCAAATAGGTTAAGGAGGTTTTGATGCATTGCTCTTAAGGGATAGACATCAGAGGTGTCTTTGTGTACCCATGCACTTGTTGTCCATTCTTGTCCTAGAGACCCCCCCCACCCCCCCTTCTGAAAACACATAATCCTGCCTTCTACTACTAATACATGAGCAGGCAAAGGAAAGTGTATGCTGTGTTGTAATTGGCTACCCAAGGAGCAACTTGGCCATTTCACGCTGCTTTTGCTGGGTTGCAGTCTTGTGTAAACTTCTGACCAATTAATAGATTAATCCTATAATACTCAGGTACATGCAATAGAATTTACAGATACAGTAGACTTTTTTTTACCTCATAAAAGTTGGTGTTTGAGGTATGGTCAGCAAATGAGGTTTAACCTTAGGAACCTTTCTTGCAGTGGGTACATCTGAAGAACTAGACACTGAAGAACAAGTCGAGGCATTGGAACAGGTTGACAGAGTCCTTAGTCGAGCAGATCGTCTTTCGGGGACCTTCTTTGATCGTTTCCTGGTGAGACAAGGAATATTGCTTGGTTAAAAGATCATCTAAGGTTAATGCAAATTTTGAATTCAAATTTGAAAGTATGCAAAGAATATTCAGGTAAATTTATTCGGATTAAAATTTACTTCCAACTAAGCAACAATAAGCCGGTCGGTCCCGAATACTAAATCACCTGGCTGAGTTGTTCAAAAGTCAATAACTACAAATCCAGGAAAAGTTACGGTGACACCTTGTAAGCTCTGTTTGCAGTTTACCAAAGACATAGGTTGTGGATTTATTGATCTTTTTTTAGCTTTCTCGTGGGGATAGGTTGTAGAGCTGAATTTAAAGATACACGTTCAAGAATCTCATGATCATCAACGGACCTGCAGTGATTTTGTTACAAATAGTTATGGTGCATCCTGAGACTCATCTTCTGAAAAATCATGAGTCCCTGTCCATAACCAATGAGTCTCACCCAGTTAAAAAAAAAAACAACAACAAGGATTTCTAATTATGTAACCAGACAGTTGAGCTGAGACAGAAGCCAGAACTCTTTATTACAATTTACTGAAAAAAAGAAATCACACGAACAGGATATTCTACCAAAAAAAAAATCTTCAAATCTATTAATCAATCACTCTTTGTGTCCTACGGGACGCATGCCATGAATTATTTTGCGCCTTTGAGGAATGCACACAGGAGGCAGAGGTAACAAAATTACTTGACCTTTATAACAAGTTTACATCAGCAGGATTAAAATCTAACCTACTCTAAATCCATCGTACCTTTTGACTTGACTTTGTGAAGTTTTAGCCTGGTTTTGGGAAGCGTTTTCTTTGTTGTCCTCCTTTGTGGCTTGACAACTTGCAGCGGAGTTTGAACATTTCGACAACCATTCTGACCAAGACGTAACGACATTCTTGGGGGCTTGTTTTTTGCGAGACTCGTTCGTCTCAGTGCTGGCAGCTGACATCTCTGGATCCACTTCATTTCGATTAGGAGAGTTTTTATTTTCTTCATGACCATCTGGAATTTCTGAAGACGCCACATCATTGATCGTGTCGGCAACGACTGCGTCCAAAGGTTCCGCCGACGATCCATTCGACTCTTGGTCATTTTCGTCTTCTTCCACCACCACGCCGCCTTCATCCGCTATTTTTTGATCTTCTCATAATAAGATATACATGAAGTTAAGAAAATCGAATTCCTCGGACCATATTGCATTTGAAAAAGTCAATCAAAAATATAAACATACCAAACCATTTGTCAGCGTCGGGGTCGATGACGTGTTGCAGGCCTTCCGTGAAGTCCACAAACTGTGGTGCATCGTACTCATATTTTGGTTCAATACCCAAATCCATGTTGCAAAAAAACAACTACCAAACGCCCCTTAACTCCCTGACTTCCAAAGTCAATTTAACGACAAGAATTCAACAAACAAATGTAAAAGTAACTCGGAGTATTCACAACCACACTGGCACGTTTGATCGTTAGATTTGAAACTGACCGCACTCAAAAAGATGCTACCCAAGGCGCTTTCCTATTGGACAGTTGAAAACGGCGTTCAGTACATATAAGGTAATCATTACCATATTAGGCATAGAGACCATTCAATATGGCGGCGACAGAGCGCCGAGCGGGGTGAGAAAATGTTTGGGAAATTGGAAATTTAAATGTTGGTCAGTTCATAAATTTCCTAAATTGCAAAATACCCTGTCACTTTATTTGCATCTTGTTGAATGAGAACGTTTTATTGTTTGTGTTATGTGTCGTTCTTTTTGCGTTGCAGTTAACACAAGCCTCAAACAGTAACATTAAGTTTAAGTCATAAAAGCGTCTTCTGTTAATCTTGTTTATTTTCCCAGGTGACGGCTATGAATGCCGACCCTTTAATAAAACTCCTTCCATTTGATGTCAGTAGAGTGCGGGCTCAAGATGTTGTTGTGGTACTGGCAGTTTTTGGGGCCGTGTTTTTGTTCAGAGCGCCTAATGTTTGGGAGTTGAAGCCTTCTTGGCAGCTTGGCAGCACATCTGAGATCCATCGTAAGCCTGGTGAAAACCAGTTGTAAGTCATACTGTTTTTGCTTATAGTGATAATAGTTCTAGCAGTGAACTCAACCCAAAGTGTGCTACACTAGCCTAATGGATATACAGCTATTTCGAGAAAGGTTGTCGGAAAAAGTGCACACATCAATCCCAGAAGGTATTGTGGGTGGTTTTGAGTTCACTGTTCTTCGAAGAAATTTGAAAGAATGGCACAAGAGACGATGGATATATGTTTGTGAGTGGTAAAGGAAAGCAACAGTGTCAGGAACAGTGTATTGATCATATCCCATGTTACCTTTTGGGATTGTTGTGTGCTCATTTTTTTTCCGACCATCTTTCTTGAAATAGCCGTATATGTTACAGTTCACTCAATATTCCCCTACACTATATCCCCGCCCCCAAAAATAATCCCTGCGCAAAGAAGTAATTTATTTTAGTACAAATAAATATATAGAGAAATAATCCACCCAAAAATCACCAATACCACTGATTTCCTCACAAATTGACATCTGATGAAGCCTGCAAGCAAGCTCTCCGTGGTGCTTTGGTGGCGGAGCGGGAAAAGGGAGGAGAGCTTGCAACTACATCTCTGGAATTTGAATTCTGCCTCCAGTTCCCCTGTGGCTCCTTGTCGACTGAGCTGTCATGGAACCTTCTCTAGTGTCTGCATGATAAGGGTGTCTGGACATAATTCCAAGGGACTTATCAATGTACATGTGTCCTGATGTAAGAGAGGGTGTCTACTCACTAGAGATGATCTTAACACCCTCAGAGTTTGCTGTGTTCTTATGTAAATTTTCAGACCAGTTCCCCTCATCACAGATTTGGATAGCGATGGAATTAATGGTAAGGACTTTGAACTTAAGTTTACAGTTTGATTTTAATTGCTTTTCTTCTTATTGACAGCTGAGGTCTATAAAACTGATGTTTGAAATTTGCACCTTGTAGTTGTTTGTATTTCACATCTTTCAATAAGTAGGCCTTTTGCAAAAGTTGATGGCATAATCAACTTTCTGTAAACATAGTTTGCTTACCTAATTTTAATATGCTCTTTCAGTTGCTGCTAACAGAATTTTTCAAAAGCAAACTGTTTTCGTGTTTACAGAAATTGATCACATGACTAACTATTGAAAATGGCCTATTTTGCAAATCTAAGAATCTGGGTCCAGTTTTCCCAAAAAGTGTGCTGAATTGGTGTTGTCTTTCACCCAGCTTCGCAGTTTTAAATAAGTGAACACTTTTATCTGTTACTTTTCCAAAATATATCAGGTGATGATGTGAGGGGAAAATCTTAATTGTGGCTGAAATCCAACAGTTCATTTGAAGTGCTAATAGGCTAGAAATAAAGTTCACATACTTATCCACTGGATGGTAATTTATCCAGTGATAATGCTATCCACCATTTGAACAACCGGAGACAGGTAGATATTATTTTGCATCCTTAAGATATGTTTTGTGAACCATTTTGGGCTAAAAGGAATAATATTATTTTCATGATAACTCGGGTATTGAGAATTTCAGATAATTTGACATACTGTCTAACTGCTTACTTTTAATTTAAAAAGTAATAAATGTTCATTATTTTGTTTCTTTTCATAACAGAAGTGATTTTAGCTACCGAGGATGGACGACTTCAAATACACATGCTTCCCCCACAGGAAGACCATGAACCATCATTCACTCTCCCTCATCTTCATATGAAGGTACAGTCCCCATTACTAAAACTATTGAAAAAAAGAAGAGACTACTGCAGTTAACTCTCTCATAGCGACCACCTCCTATAAGGTACACTTTGGAAATGACCCTTCAGTTAAATACTGTTTCTGCTAATCAAAAGCTCTCTCGTAAGCACCACTTCTCAAAGATTTCTTAAACAACTGTGACGACTTTTTAGGCCAGAAGTTTGACATTTTCATTTGTTTTCTGTTTCCGGTAAGTGAACACCCGGTATGAGGCACATATGATCGTAAGAAAACCATTGCTTGATTGTCACCAAAATTCAGTTTTTTAGTGTTGCTAATTAACCAAGCAATATTGCAAGCAGATTAAAGCAGTTCACTTACAAAAATGATGGCTGAAAAGTGCATTTTCCACTTTGATGGTGCATACTGTTTATAATTGTACAAAGTTTCACAGTTCCTAGTGCAAAGCTTTATCAGTAGTTTGTTTCAATCTAAGCTTGTTTAAACTAAGGCAGGGCTCGAAATTGTGACTGATACGGTCACCAATGCAACAAACATTTTCTCCTTGGTGACTAAAAAAATCTGGTTTAGTCGCCACTTTGGTGACCAGGTTTCTCAATGATTTAGATTTTAAATTAAAAGAGTAAAGTTAAAACAAACATTTCATCTTATCTTGCCTTCTGACAGTGCTCGAAACTATTAAATGGTCGTTCACTCGTCTTAAACGAGTAAAATTAGCCAAAAAACGAGTAAAATTTTGAATTAGTCGTTCTCATGGACGAGTGGAAGTTTTAGCCTGTGGATCTTGGTTTCACATTTGTGAAATCAGCACATAATATTATAAACATCATGAAAATGGCGGCCTTTGTTACACTATTTCAAAAGGGGCAGGGAAGATGAAGAAAGAAAAGACAAAAAAAAAAACGCTAATAGAGGTGATTCCCTGTCAACAGGAGTGAAATATGTATTATTATGATGCGAGCTGCGTCATTTACATTATACAAACTGGCGACTAAAAATTTGCATCTGGCGACTATATTTCTACAGTTGGTCGCCAAAAGGCGACCTAAGGATTTTTTTTTTAATTTCGAGCCCTGTAAGGACTTGCTACCCATATCACGGAGGTATAGTATGATTGACTTGCAAAACGGAAGCCATGTACAGCCCTGTACATGTAGGGAGTGGAATAGAGACGACTGGTTCCTGACCCCCTGGTATTTTTTTCTGGGCTTTTTTTGGACCAGTAGCTTTAGTTTCCCTCATAATTTATTTCACTTACTAGCCCATTGCCTAGTTTCCAAAAAAGTCAGTGTCAAGTACTGATATTTGCGTTAAGTATATCTTTTTTTTGCTTGTATCAATATTGTATGCGCCTTGGCCATATTTATTAATTGTAAAAAATTTTTAAGTGTTAGTGTTTTTTTTTCCTTTTGAGTCAGATGGCTAACTTGTTTTACAGTTTATAGTATGTACCTTAGTTGTTTTACTGTAACTTATTTATTTAATATTAATAGTAACTAAAAAAAACTAAATAAGGTAAATTACATGTAATTATGTTTGTCAGTTCAGTTTGAGCTTATTTTCTTGATTTTTCCAAGGGTGGTCGTTTACAAGAGAGTTGACTGTATTTTTTAACATTTAGTGGACAGGTGTAAATAAGCAAGCAAGATCATCCCACCCCCCCCCCCTCCCCCCCCACCCCTTAATAACTAATAATGGTGGACAGTGTACTTAAACATCTACTTAGGCTCCTGTTTTTTCCGGAATTTTCTTGGTTTGCTAAAGCCCTAATATTAATATTTCATATGTGACAGAGGAAATTCTTGTTTTTCCTGTGGAAGAATTTTATTCTCCTTATAAATATATGCCACTTTCTTTTTGCTACATGGACTTGCCAATTTTTCTCTAAAGTATGTGGATTTCTCTGTGCATTTTTATAAATTTATTGCTTTGCAAACTTTTCCATTAAGGCAAGGCAATTTGTTATTTAAATAAATACAGTGTATCTCTCTGTTTCTCAGAAAGAAGTGGTACTTCAGTCTAACTCCTCTCAATCAGCTGTTCCTGTGGCTCTTGGAGCAGGATGTGATCACAGAAGACTTTCTTCTCTTGATGTTTGTCGTCAGGTAATGTAGATATGTCACATGTCAAAATTATATTCAGGTTTTTACTTAATATTTTTTAACCCAGGTTGATTCTCATTTTCCCTTGCCATGTATCCTATCCCTAATTCATGAATAATCAGGATAGGGGACAAAGGAAGTAGAGAATCAACCTACAATCCTCTTCACATTAGTTGGGACAGTAGTAATATTTTCTACCCCCTCAATGTTGGTTTTTGTGAGTTGGCATCACGGAAGCAAAATATTCAACACTGGGAGGAAAGGAGCACAACTTTTTGTCAGAATGTGGTTACTGCACGGGGTGTTTCAATTTAATGTGACGAGGATTGTTGGTTAAAATATTTTAACCTGAATATAATTTGACCTCCCCCAGATACATGTACTCAGACTTCAGACTTGTATATGGATCAACCTCCAGAAACTACAATGTGAATAAAGACCTCCAGTTATAAAGAATAAGAACTGCCTAAGAGGTCTGTTTATAATACAGATAATTTAATCCTTAATTCAAATTTTACTTTCTGTTGTTTCAAACTTACATTTGTGATAACATACCCCAAAACAATTGTTGATAAATGCGGCATCTGTCTGCAGATTATAGTCGTTGTGACGGATGATGGAGTGGCACATTGTTTCACAGACCAGCTGGAGCAGCTATGGATGACTGTTGTTTTCAAAGATGATAGAGAATTACAATCAATGTATTTTAGGTAGGTAGCCAAGCGTGCCCAGTTCGTTCAGTTCTATCTGAATGTTCATACCATCTTTTCTCTTGAGGCCCTCTTGGGGGTGAGGGGGGGGTGGGGGGAGGGGGGAGGACGAGGGGAATGTATTTCCCTAGTCTGAAAATCAGATACAGTCGTTTCGCGTTTTGAAAAAATGGGCCATTTCTTTGTTGCTATTCTTTATGTCGCTTGTTGCCAGGTCATTAAGGCCTTGCCACTTGTCGGAATTTGACCGTAACAGGTCCTCTATCTTAGTGTGTCCATCCCAACCTTGTCCCAAGGGTGCTTTTCCCTGACTTTTGAAGCGCCCTGGGGACCAGGTTGTGTCCATCCTAAAGACAGACAAAGAAAATTGACTGAAGAATGGCAGCAACTCTTTCCAGGTGTCATTTATAGAAATGTCCATCAGGAGGGATGGACAATCATTATTGTTACAGTATTATTTTATTTCTATTTTCCTGCCTTATAATTTTTTGGTTTCATGAGAGATTACATGTAGTATCAAAGATACAAACCTGCTATCCTCTTTGTTCGGAACTACGTTCACCCGGACGATTCATACTCAACCTACTTATGAAATGACTCCTAGGTTCAAACCCTTCACGGTATTTTTATTGCCAGCCTTTGCTTGGGTAAAGCTGTGTCCAAAGCCTTGACATACTTTGCTAGAATATTGATACCTTAATAAATTATTTGTATTTTGTTGTTTTAATTTGTAGAGAGATAGCTGTAAGAATTGTACCATACTCACCTGACCATGGCCTGGTTTTGATTGGAGGGAAAGTGGCTAAAGAAGACCCACTCAAAGATCATCATTTAGAGTAACTACTGTACTAATGATAATTATAGAGCCTCAGTGCGTACCTGCGGACTTCGTTGCGTTCGCCCGTCGTCGATTTTCCACGAAATCGTCGCGTAACAAGAATTGTTTTGCGTAGCCTGTTCCAGGCTCTCAGATAGTAGGATGACGCGTAAGTCAAAGGCACGCGAAAATATGAGCGCTTGACCTTGTCTCTTCTCGTTGGGTTGGGGCTGAGGGAAGGGACTGCGCCCGAGTTCAAACAGAGATGGTTGAATTTATCGCCTTGCCTTTCCCGTTGCACAGTAAACTTATAATTTGGTCATTTCACGTCGTAGTCGCGCAGTGACGGCAAAGCAATGTACAAAAAAGCGTGATGCACTTGCAGAGTTGTTGTTTTTCTCCTCAAACCTATCGCATTTTGACGTTCCCGTTGCCGTCGCCGTCGCCGTCGCCGTCGTGGTTTCGTAAGAGGGAGCTTAAGCAACGACGACGACGACGGCAACGAGAACGGCAAAAAAGACATAAGTTTAGACTAGCAAAACAACAACTTTGCACGTGCATCATGCTTTTTTGTACATTCCATTGCCGTCATTGCGCGACTACGACGTGAAAATACCTAATTTCACGTTTTGGGGAGGAGGTGAACACAAAGCGACGACTTTCTTTTCCCTTTTCTGAACTTCGATACAATTTTATTAGAATTCAACTCCAGAAAAAATTGCCAACATTTGACGAATTGAACGAGATGGAATAAGCCCGATAAAGTTTGAGGCGGCGCGACGTCTTTATTTTATAAGCGACGTTTTCATAGCCGTTGCCGTCGTTGTTGCTTAAGCTCCCTTTACAACGACCGCGACGGCTATGAAAAAAAGTGAATTCGCGCTACTTCAAACTTTATCGCGCTTATTCCAACTCGTTCAATTCGTCATGGTCGGCAAATTTTTCTGGAGTTGAAATCTACAAGATCAAAGTTAGGGAAAAGAAAAAGAAAGTCGTTGTCTTGAGTTCACGTCCTTGACACAACGTGAAATTAGGCAAATCTCACGCTGTAGTCGTGCAGTGACGGCAAAGAAATGTTCAAAAAAGAGTGATGCACGTGCAGAGTTGTTGCTTTGCCAATCCAAACCTATTAATCTTTTGCCGTTCTCGTTGCCGTCGCCGTCGTCGTTGCTTAAGCTCCCTAATTTTAGCAATTGTCGCGACATCGATTTCGTCCGAAAAACCCAGGTAGAGTCTCATTACACGTTTTTGCTTTAATAGTATTTAAATTTAAAATGACCTATTATGGCTCTTGCCTTCTCTTAATGGTGCACCAGTGAACTTACCAAAATTTGCGATATCTTAATTTCAGGCATGACCATCAACATAACATGTCTGCAGGGCTTACTGCAGATGAAATAGCAAAACTGCCTCCACGACGCTTTCGCCATACAAAAACGGTAAATATTTCAATATTAAAGTACGTAGATATGCTTATACATGTATCACAGGGGTAGCTTTCTTTAATAGTGCAAATTAAATTTGGCGATTTGATTGATTTGAAATCGCACAAGTTAATCAATATAGTAGTCTGTTTGTTCTAATTCAATTTCTATTTGCAGCATAGAAGATTTTCGTTTCTTGTTTTATTTTTTCATGATTTTTATTTCTCTTTTTCAACATACAGACTTTTGAAGAAAAGGAACACTTTTCTACGTACGCGCTTAACAGTAAAACAGGAGCAACTCACTGGAAACACGAACCAGGGGACTATGAAGCTACGAAAAATTCAAGAGAGGTACTTCTTCGTCTTAAAATGTCTTTAATCACTATGCAAATCTTCAGCCCCAGATCCATAGTCTTTGGTCTTTGATCAGTAAGTACAGGCATCACTGAAACGATTTACGGTCATCTCGCTACCAACAAAAACGCCTCCCAAGAAGTGAACTTGCCACCACATAATAATTCTGTAATATAAATTCACACAGTCTGTGACACAGTTTACTAACCTATGATTTCCTAGCTATGATTTTCACTTCATCGTCAAGCCCAAATACAAATCTATCCTTTTAATAAGTATTATGATATTTAATTCTTGGTGGCGATTTCGTTGGTGAGGAGTCGACTGAATACCTCAACGAAATTACAATTTGTAGAATTTCGTTGCACATCGGTAAATTTATGCTGGACATTGTTCAAAGGCGAATGTTATTAGAGAGCTTTAGATTCTAAGACGAGTACGACTACGAGTACGAGATTTTCTCAATACTATAAAGTAGTGCACGCGCGTGAACCAGCGTCATTTTGGCGGGAAAATGTGGTAGCCGTCGTCATTCTACTACGAGTTTTAACGCGAATGTCGTGGTGGCGAAAACAAGTTATCAAATGTTAGAAGTTTTATCATTTTGCGATGGGGAAAGCGCGAAACCTCCTTTAGTAAAGGTAACAGTGCTAACTTTTCCTGTGAAATATGATAAAACATAGCTTTCCGGGAAGTCTATATTTTGAGAATAGGCGAAAAAAATTCAAGTCAAATCTCGTACTGGTAGCCGTTCTCGTCCTCGAATCTAAAGGTCTCTATTCAGTAGAGGACGAGGACGACTATGAGGACGAAATTTAACTAAAAGTTTTTTCGCGTATTCTCAAAATATATACACCCCGGAAAACTTCATTGTACCTTTTTTTTTTCACAAAAAAGTAAGTATTGCATTGTAAGCCCTCTCCTAGCCTCCCACGCAGACGTTCTTACGGGTTCGTCACGCAATCTTTCCCTAAGAACGGTTTCGTGGGAGGCTAGCCCTCTCCCGAATGCAAAATGAAAAATTTCTAACATCTGATGACTTGTTTTCCCCACAACGACAGTCTGGCTAAAGACTGTAGTAAAGTGACCACGGCTACTGCGTTTTTCCTCCAAAATGACGCTGGTTTACGCGCGCATTACTGAGTATTAGAGACCTTAAGATTGAGGTTTTTTGGCATTTCCCGTGAACCGCGAAGGTCAAGGAGTCACGTGACCAGGGTCTTGCCGTCAGGTTTGCGGTTTGAGGTTCAAGTCTGTATGGCTAGACCAGGCTCCAGAAATAAATGATTTACCGCAAGGTTTTTTGTACCCCAACACATCACAATCCCACGTTTGACAAGAAATACGACTTTTTAGAACTCTTGTGCCAGGAGTGCTTATTGATTATCGAATACTATTTGAAAAAAACGTAACTTTGAACACAATTTCTCGGCTAAAAGAGAAGTAAGGGGATGGATGAAAACAAACATGGCTGCCGCGCGCTACCACCCGCGAATCTTAAGTCCCAAATATGGGCAGACGGGTAACTTGAAACCTTTAACTGCAAACCGCAGTTTGTCGTTTGGAGAAAAATGACCAAACCTCGATCTTAAGGTCTCTATAGAGAACATCTCGTCCTTACCTTAGAGGTCATTATTTTCTACTCGACAATCACAACGGGTAGACGACGCAAAACCAATGCAACTCTGACATGATTTTCTATACTCAAACCGTTCTGAGAATCGTTGTTATCTTGTTTCATCAAGGATATTCTTTCAGCCTACCATTTCAAGCTGGCTCTGCACTCCAGTCAGTATCACGTGGGCGAGGTCCATTGGAGCTACTACACAGAATCCCTCATCACTTCCATGCCATACAGATGGCAACACCCAGCTGATACAAAGATACAAACCGCTCACTTTGTAAAGAAAATGCCATCATCTGCAGCTAGAACACCACATAGGTATGGATAAACGGCCTTAGGCGGCTAGTATTGGCATACACCTGTAAAGGGCTTCGGAGGGCCAGTATTGGCATATGCCTACAAAGGGCTTCAGAGGGACAGTATTGGCATTCGCCTATGAAAGGTTTCATGGGGCCAGTATTGGCAAACACCTACAAAGGGCTCCACAGGGCCAGTATTGGCACACGCCTACAGAAGGCCAATATCGGCATACGCCTACCAAAGGCACCAGAGGGCCAGTAAGGCATACACCTAGCAAGGGTTTCGGAGGGCCAGTATAGGCGAATCTTTGTTTACACTTTTTGCCTCATTAACATATGCTTGTCACTATCTGATGACGCTAATAAAGTAAAAACTCTAAATATTGAAAGGGCATAACAGTTTCAGTTATCTCTAAAAATTTGAGCCCAATACATCGAATGGTTTCGGGGAAATTCTCTTCTTAAAACTCGAAATTTTACAGAAAATGTATGGCTCATTAACTTTTTTGCCACACAGCAATTTCGCAATTTTTGATGGCTGATATTTCCTTCAATATTGCTTGCAAAGAACTGAAAATTGCACAAATTGCTCAACTTAATCAGCTCTTTCAACTTTTGCATTTAGTTCATATATACGGCCACGGCTTCTACGAGTTAAGTTGTATGCTCACGAGGAAGAATATAAACAATGACGTCAGCAAAGGGCCTCACAGGGCCAGTAGTTGCATATGCCTACAGAGGACTTCATAGGGACAGTATTGGCATACGCCTATCTCTTGCTTACCGCGTAAAATAGGGTGGCTGCTTCATACAGTTTCGACTGTATGTATTGACTATTTTCGAATTCCCCATAATACACTCTGTTCGCCCCCCAAATTTTGCATAACTTATTATCTTAAAATGCTCTTGGGAAAATGCAATACTCCCAGGAGCATTTAAAAACAATGGTTTATGCAACATTTGGGGGGCAAACAGAGTGTATTATGGGGAATTCGAAAATAGAGAATGTAACTAGAATTCTTTTAACTGCCTTTTAACCAGAACGCCATCAGTACGTCATGAAACTCACTCCAAGCAAGAATTAAGCAGAGAAAGGCAGCCCAATGCAGTGGTTATACACCGCCAAAAGTCCATCGAAGTTTTAAGCCTCGACTCCGGCAAGCCTCTATGCACTTACACAGTTTCCAAGGATACCACTAGTGCGGGTGACATCAATAGTGATAACGTTATCGAGCACGTGACAATATATTTTTCATCCGAGCCACGTGTTCAAGCAGAAATCAATCCTTGCTCAGCTGTGGTGACTTCTGGCGCCAAGACCTTGTTCACCGGATCGATATGCCGTTCAACATCTTCGTTTGGGAGATATTTTGACTCCAGTGCTGAGGAAGATTTTCGTGAAGAGCCAGTCCCTGTTGCTCCCCTGCTTGTGGAAAGTCCGTTGGACAGGTCGGGGATATTTAGCCATCTTTCAGGGGAAAAGGTTAAGCGCGAGTCCATCCGAGGTTATGATAGCGTGTTTATCATCTCAGCCGGACGACTCACAAGCTTTGGGCCTTACGGAGAGTTTAACTGGCAGGTAAAAATCGTCTGAAACGAAGTCGTAAGTTATAACTAGGTTGCCTTCGATTGGGAAATCCTGTTTTTGCAATCGAATGCGAAATCCGTAAACGGATTTCACCTACGAGAAATGCGTCCTCAGGGTGGATTTCAATCAAGAAATCCAACTCCGGATTTCACGGATTTCCTTTTTACTGTTCGATGGGGAAATCCGAAAAAAGATTCTCAGAACTATTTTCGTGAACAGTGGTCTTTTTGCTAATCATGCGTGCGCGTGCAAGACCTCTGTTCTTAAGAACTATTTTTCAAATCCTTTTTCGGATTTCCAAAAAAAAAAAAACGGAAAGGAAAGGAAGGGAATCCAAGAACAGATATCTCAGCGTTGAAATCCGTTTCATATTTTGCCTTCGATTACAAATCCGAAATCCGGATTCTAAATCTAAATACTAAGTACAAGTTTATTACTTTGCCCTGGACGCGGCGCATTTCTAGGCTCTATTTCCGCCGCTCTCTCGGGTCAGGTTTTGTTTTTCCCCGAGTCGGGGGACTGAAGAGCCTAGGCATTGCGGTAATAGAGCCTCAGCCTACATTTCCGATAGATTGCAGTGACTTCACTTCACATAGATTGCGCTAACAACAGGCTACAGGAAACCTAAGCAAGGGTTTTCTTAGTTTGGTCTCCTTATATTGTACATATTGCGGCTAAGCACGCGCAGATGGAAATCAGTGCCCGAAATTTGATAATATTCCCTCTGAATCTAGAATCAACACGCGCGAAAGTCGGCAATTTAATGACCCATTTTGTAACTTATGGCTTCTGGTTTGCCTCCAGCCAGTTGGGATTTTTACTTGCAAGGTTTATTTCAGTTATGTGTTTCTGTTCTTACTATTTGTGGGACACAATGTAGACCACTAGGTTCCTAGTAATATTCTACTGCTAGTAATAATCATTGCTTATGGATCCGCGTTCGTCTTATTCCACGAGCATGACGTCTGCACGAAAACGAGACTAAAGGAAACGAAAACGACTCCAAAGGAGTCCATTTTCATGCGGCCGAGATGCCCCTGATAAAATTAATAGGGGCGGCTATTCGGCATTCGCCCGTGATAGCTCGAAAATGTCTGCCCTTGTACCACAGGAACACCAGATCATGATGCGTTCTGACGAACGCGATTAAACCCCAAAACGTCAAAACCATTACCTCCATTTTATTTTGATTTCCCTTGTAGGTTGACACAGAGGCTTCGTGGTTAAACTACGACCCAAGAGAAACTAACCCAAGAAAAGCGAATTTTGTACCAAATATTCAAGCAGTAACAACGTCCGTGGGTGGAGTGAAGGTAGGTTTTATATTAGAAGAGCTTAAACCCCCCTTCCCTTTCCGGTGGGGAGGGGGTAGTCCCTGTGATGGCCAATACAGGAATGCTCTGCCTGAAACGGGTACCTTTTTTTCAGGCTTCAGCTAAATGAAAGGAGAACAACTTCACGAGTTTGAGTACATGAAAAGGTACAGAGATTTGTAATTTAGGAGTTTTGAGCGCCTTTAATCATAATATTTCGAACAGACGCACCTTATGGCAGGGTGTTCATTATAGGCATTGGAGATCGGAGAATTCTCCGTTTACTAGGCACAATTCTCGGGCAAACGTTTGGTAGGCTAAGACAATTTTTTATTTAGACGTGAAGCCTCTTTCAAAATATTCTCCTGTAACGTTACACCTTTCTCCTGCTACTAGACTGATTAATGAAAACTTTGTTATGGTCTCGCCATTTTATTTTATTATATGAAATGAAAAGAAGACTTACCTGCTGATAGGTAGTGTAAGGGGGCACCATTTCTTAATGGAGGTTATACGAAGGGGATACCTTTTTTGTCTAAAGTGGTAGATAATATAAAAGAATAAGGGGTCGGACCTCGGAGCGGAGCCTCCCCCGTATAAAAAGGTGTTCAGCAGCCCCTTCCCCTTTGTGAAAGTGAGTCTCATTTGCATGAGAATATCGAATAATTATATTTTGATGTGAAATGCTTGAAACTCAATGGTGTATCCTGGGCTCAGTCTCCAGCCTCCCCAGGGGAGCCTCGACGTATAGGCCATTGTAGGGAGTACCCAACTAGGAACCTGTAGGGACATTTTGTCATTAGGGAGTTAAAGCACCAACGATGGCGACGGCTACGAAAACGTCACTTAAGCCTTTAACTCCCTATAATGACGAACAACAATTTCCTCCTAACGATATCCATTCATTATCAAGAGATAAAGTTATGAGAATTAATAAAATGATCACCAAAGAAAAAATTGCATGATCTTCAACTAATTCTTAAACGAAATGTATGCAGATCAGTTTGGAGAATTTGCATGTTGATATTGGGGCTTAAAGGATTAAAAAGGACGTTCGCTTAGCTTTAAACTTTATGTCGCTTATTTCATCTCCTTCAGTTTGTCAAATGCTGGCAAATTTTTCTGCAATGGAATTCTAAATTTCAGGGAAAGAAGAAGAAAGTCTTGTGATCACGTCCTCCACAAAACGTGCAAATAGACAGTTTCACGTCTTAGTCGGGCAAGGACGGCGGAGAAGTGTATCAAAAAACACGTGCGAAGTTGCTGTCTTGCCAATCCAAACCTATTGTTTTTGTTTTTTGTTGTTTTTTTTTTTGCCGTTCTCGTTACCGTCGCCGGTGTCGTTGCTTAAGTTCCCTATTTGTTTTGTTTCAGGACGCCGTGTTGGTAACTGGCCGAAGTCGTCTAGTACTAGTCTCTCTTAAAGATGGTTCTCTGCTAGCTTCTCATTCCATACCGTGTGAACCACTCTCCCCTGTCGCACACGGTGACTTCACAAATGATGGATTGATGGATTTTGTCGTGCATTGTAGAGCAAGGTCAGTTTAGTCGTGAACTAGTCAAAATGAACATTTTGGTAGCCTGTTCCCCCGATCCCCGGGAGAAGATACAAAAAGGGACAAGAATACTTGTTGGAAAATTGGAATTTACCTCCAGTGCTATTTAAAAAGACTAGCCTCCCACGCTGGTCACTTACCATGCGAATAAAACAATGGGAAAGGAATGTTGTTCGGTTGAGCAGGCGTTTGTGGTGAGGGACGAAATACAAGCTCCTCTAAAAACGCCTGCCCGGGTGTAGCCAGAGCTCTATTTATCTCCCAAAGCAGACCAAGCACAAAGGCAGTATGATGGCTTCTATTACTGGGGGGACTCTTAAAGGAATTTTAGCCGCCGAAGCCTGTAAACCCTTACACTATTTAAAACAACCGTTTTAAATAGTGATGTTGCGCGTTTTACTACCCATGTTCAAACCTGTTAACAACCTGATTTGTTTCAAGACAGGTTTGATGTGGGTGGTAAAACGCGTAACATCGCTATTCAACTCGTTTTGCAGCAATGTTGCAAAACAAGTTGCACGTTTTTGTTGCCCGTTTATCCGTACCTTAAGGCAAGAGACCTTTTTTCACGACCCTGATTCGTTTTGTTTCACATACAGAACTATGAGCTTTATTATATGTATTTTAAAGATTTTAAAAGTGACGGGGATGCTCGACGAAAAATTCAAATTAAACCCCTAAGGGAGACCAGTGTGGGTGTGGCTCAAGCTTAAACTGACCCCTGAGGGATATTTCTGTGTTGTCAGTGTCAGGGCATTTTTTGTAAATTTCTTTATGCATGGTTCTAAGCGATACCTGAACTGGCAAGTATAGTGACTTTCCATCCCAAACACGCTAAGTGAGACCAAAATCAGCAATTTACACCCCAAAGAGAGACGACGAGCATCCCCGTCTGTTTTATATACCATCGGGAGTCCTCCCGGGCTCTAGACGATCTTACGGAAAATTTGGGGACTTTTCACCTTGCACAGCGGCAATGTTAGTGTCCCAAACCAGTCCTTTGGGAGTTGAACTCTTTTATTGTTTAGCGCTTTCTTTTGTGACAGTAAATTTGTACAGCTGCTTACCACGTAAGTGAAAACGCACTCTTGAACAACTCTTGATAATTGGCCTTGTGTCACTTTGCTTTTACCCTGTGAGCAGAGATTTAGTTCTGGCAAGGCTCTTAACATTTACTTTCTCACAAACTACCAACTACCCGGGAGCGGGGGGGGGGGGGGGGGGGGAGACTCCCATATAAGAAGGGGCAGGGATGCTCGTCGGAAATTTTGAATTACACCCCTAAAGGGGACCAATCTGGGCGTGGCCCAACCTATTTTTAACTCCTAAAAGAGGCCATTTTAAACTTTGATTACATGAATCGAGTAAATAAGACGAACTGAAAATATATAATTTTTTTATATTTCTTGGCGTGCAACCCTAAAAGTGGTCTTTACGGCTAAATATAATGGCATTTTGCCCAGAACACCCTAACTCAGATCAAAATCGGAATTTACACCCCTAAGCGAGACGACGAGCACCCCCGCCCCATTCATATGGGAGTCCCCCGGGACAACTAAGGGACTAACAAACGACGCGAACGACTTCGTAAATGCTAAAAGCCGTGCCAGATTCTGAAAAGAAAACAACTCTATTTTCAGCTACCTCGGCTTCTCACTGGACAGTAGACCCGGCTTCTGGTGGACAGTGGTCTGGGTCGCTTGTGGACTGGGCGCTATCGGAATTGCCGTTCTGATCCTTCGTTTCATCGAGGAGGTGATTGCGTGACGCCAGACGGAATCACGCCACATGCTAGTCACGCGTTGTGTTATGGCAGTTGTCACAAATCCAAGAAGTCATCGTTGTCTGTGGCTCGCTTTGTGACTGGTAACACCTCATTTGAATACGAGGTATGCATCTACTTGTACAAGGTATATGCGTCTAACGGGTTATCTGTCACGTGGTCACGTGAACGTTAAACTTGAACCGGCCTTGGAACATCAAAGCCCAGAATAGAAATTGAGGAATAAGGATAAGGAAGTTGTCTTAGCGGTCTTTTAGGGTTTTTGTACCTCCGGTCACATGCCGGTCAGGAATTTCAGCCTGGGAAATATTTTTCTCGACGAACTAGCGCGGAAACGTTTCCTGCGTAGGCTTAACTGACCACAACAAGAATGAATAGTCTTCGTGAAAAGCGAGACCGTTTTGGGACTTTCGGGAAAATGCACATTGCTCAGTTACGGTATGTCTG
Source organism: Porites rus (assembly GCA_964035705.1). Taxonomy (NCBI): domain Eukaryota; kingdom Metazoa; phylum Cnidaria; class Anthozoa; order Scleractinia; family Poritidae; genus Porites; species Porites rus. The sequence goes on from OZ037993.1 coordinate 41,769,963, forward strand.
CGTCTTTACATCAGTCGGCAGTGAACACAAGCTTCAATTTGCTGGTCAGAAATACGTTCAATAAGTTTATTTCCTCAAAACGTCTTGTTGATAGGGTGGGGCGCCACAGTTCTACATTCAATCTACGAAGGGACGGTTTGGCCACCAAACAAACGTTCGTGTGCTTGGTGCTTCCTCACGCTTTCCTCTCCCACTTGTGGAAGGCGTCAAGCAAGTGATATGATAAAAGATGGAGGAATTTAGTTAAAAAAATAAAATAGTGTCTCGAATGCCTTTATCGTGCCAGTGTGCGGTGGTTTCGGGAGTGGCAGCTAGATAGCGCGAGAGTCGCTGGCGCGAAACACACAAACCAAGAATCCCAACTCCAGCGTATGCGCGCGCCCGCAGGCTCGAATCCCTTTTGTCCTTTAATAGACGCCGTTTTCTTACAGAAAGCTGGCGTTGGGGCTCACACGAAGATTATTTTCCATTTAAAACAATAATTAAAAACTAATTCCGTCCACTGCTAATTTGGCAAGAAGCAATTGTTGCGCTGCCAAGATCTTGCTTGAAATCCTAATTAAAATTGAATGAAAAAGTAAACGCCACTTTGTGACGGTAAAGCCGAATTAAAACTTTTCGCGAAGAAATAATTGTACAACTGAGCAAACACCATAAATCCTTTCTGATGATCTCATCTCGGGAAGTAAGGCCTTGTGCAAACAGGTCAGCAATTTACTTTACTGAAAAGGTGAATTTGATAGGTAAAAACTTGCTCCTGTAAAAAAGGATGTTGATGATGATGATGTTAAATGCATGTCTTGCCCGCGAGGTATTTGAAAATCCGAGCTTGAATTCTCCGTAACTTGAAAAAATAGCCGCGCTTGATGGTATGCGGTCTTATTTTTATCTTTCTTCAAAGTTTTTGCGTCTGTTGTCTATAATTTCTCACAGTCCTCCGTTACTAAGCTTATACGCAAAAACAAAAACTTTGCCAATAGCATAGAACAAAGACCTGAAAAAAAGCCGTAAATGAACAGGTATAAAACTGCATTGATGTTATTTATTTAGGTCCCTTTAACGAGAAAACCTATTCCTTCCGCTCCCACTGTAGTTTGAACAAGCAATAAAAGTGAATCGCCGCTTGCTAATTCGCGGAACAAAAGAACTTGAAAGCAAGTGCGCGACAAACGAATGAAAATAAGAGATTTCGATATCACTCGCTAAATATTGAACTTGGTGATTCAAACATAAACACTGCAAAAACATGTCTGGAAATGCAATTTCCTTCACTTCACAAGCATGTATCTAATTTAGCTTTTAGCCGCGGGAGATTCGCGGCAATTCTTTTCCGCCATCTTGACAAATAGCAAATGTAGCTCGCGATATTAAAAAAAGGGTCTGATTTGAATTTTATTACTTCCTATACCAAGTTTTTCCGCCGACTGATTTATGTAAACATTTCACGAAAGCGCGTTTGTGAAAGCCGGTTGCAGGTTGCGGAGAGAAAATTAATTGCGCGAACCCGTTCCTGTTGGTTTCCTTTACAAAAAATGTCTGACGAATCACTTAACAGTAATTGCTTTTTATTGCTTTCAGTTGTTCAATTTCATCAGTCAATCGAACACAACATCTTGAATTATATAGACTATTACTCCTGAAGACACATTTATATAGATGTCGCTTTAAATAATTAATTCACTCCGTATAAAAATACAAATCTATAGTGGCAGTATCAAAATGATTAAGTTACTTCAAAGTCATGGCGTTTTCAATGAAACGTTTCATTTCAATATTTCGAGCCATATCAATCGGTAGCAAACCATTGTCAGTCTCTGTAAATAAATCTGCTCCATGTTCTATCAATATCGATGCTGTGACCGGATTTCCTTGGCGCACAGCCTCATGAAGTGGACTGCTCCCATTTAACGATTGCCTGTTTACCTCAGCACCGTGTAGAAGTAACAGTTTCACTCCTTCCGAATCGCCTCTCGCCGCTGCTTCGTGAAGAAGCGAGATGCCCCTACTATTCAGTTCGTTTATGTTCGTAATTTCGTCGATTTTCCTTGAAATGGGCGATGAATTTCTTCGCGATGGAAATTGATAGCCTTCCGTCTGCATCACTCGCTCGGCGGGATTGGGAAATTTCCCGGGAACTGGGTAAATGCCAACGGTAGAAGCACGTAATCGCTGTTGATGATTTTTACCCGAAATATTTTGTTTTGAAATTTCTGGCGGTGAATATTGCCTAGGTGTATAAATGCGTTCATCCTGTTTCAAATCGTGGGTTGTATGATATTTTACGACATCCGGGTAAATATTTCGCGAAGTTACACGTATTCGATCATGAGCGTTGTTGTCCCCACTCGAGTTGTTGTTTTGCTTGGCTGTTGTGGTCAGTGTTCCAACATTCCCTCCGCGCTCATATCCCTCCGAAATACCCGCAGAATTTGTTGATCCCGAGCTGTAGGCTGAGTCGGAAGAAGTAGAGGAATCGGACGAGTTTGAACACAGGGATGCTGTCGAACGCCTTTTCGCGATATCTTGTCGACGTTTCCCGCATTTCGGACAAAATGAACAAGGATAACTTCCTCCGTCCAAATCAACCTGATTTCTGGAGAGTTCGAGAATATTACTAGTGGGTAATACAACACTCATAGGTCGTCGGATATCCATTAACCTCTCCAGATCTTTATCATCATATCTGACGTTGGCGGTTGGAGGTCTTGACTCACTGAGTACGTCTAAGGAACTGCGCCTTATTTGCGTTTCAGCACTGGACGGCTTTTTCGAAGGTACAATTTCGCTCGCTGCCCTCTTACGTTCTTGTTCCATTCTCATAGCATCGCTTTGTTGAAGCTTTTCCTCCAAAGCTTCCCGTACGTCTGGCCGAATTTTTAAAAACTCCTCCACGTCCTTGGCTAATCCAGCGCGCCGCATAGCTTCGGCGAGTATTACAACCGATTGTAGATCGCGCGCCAGATCGATGGCTTGTTCTCCTTGATCGTTTTCTAAGCCCAGTTGGGTTCCCATTGCAATGAGATAACGCATAATCGAGTGATTTTGGGCAACAGTAGCGGCGTGCATGACGCTCCAGCCCTCCTTATCCTGAATGTTTATGTCCGCGCCATACGTTACCAGCAACTGCACAAGCTTTAGAGGCCCTGTAAAGCAGCTCCGTTGCAGCGCGGTAATGCCGTCCTCGTCGATGTCGTCAACGTGGAATTGCGATTCGTTCTGCTCGAGTAGAAATGTCACCCGCAACACGTCCTTGCTGTGGACCGCCTCGTGAAACAATTCCACTGGTTTGCGCTTCACGGCAAACTTCAACATCGTGATCAATGTCCTTGTTTAAAGCAGCCCTGCTTTGTTGTTTTGGTTACTGATAGCTGTGCTGTTCTTTGCGAGGTGTGGGATACACACGTCTGTGTCGCGTCGCCGCCTGTTGCTTATGAAAGCCGACCAGGTTTACACACAAAGGAAATTACCACCTTTCGCGCACCAACAATGCATCGGGGGCCCAGCGGATCAACCCTGTAAGGAAACAGTTATGTATACACGTCAAGTTGTATTGTTTCTGTGATTGCTCGCAATGACAGTCAATTGATAGGCCTATTATTAACCCTTATTGCCTGTCTCCTGTTGAAGTAATTAAATAGCTCTAGTTTTTTTCAGGTCATGGCCTAAAAGTTTGTTTTACGAATGCCGCAATTAATGTCATATTAATTCTTTTTCTTAACTTCAAAAGTGTCTAGCCTGTGAATGTTGTGATTTGACATATCTGAAACGCGTTTGGCGCGATATTTCATTTGTTTCGCATTGTTTGCCTTCCTTTCCTTTGTTCACTCATCAAGCTTTTAGAATAAGTGCTTTTTTATAATTACTTACTACGACGAGTCGAATAAATGTTATCTGAGAAAATATGAACTCCCTAATTCTTTCCTGACTCGACAGATTTCATCAGAGATTAAAATAGCTAGGTTTTAAGCTCAACTTATGAGGTACCTTAAAAATCCATTTTTACCCAAAGAATTGTTAATCAAGATTTTCATTTTCGTCATTTTCCACTTGGATGCTTCTTAAAGTGGACTTGTTTTACTGAAGGATTTAGTAATTACTGGTAATAGTTGTTTGCGCTCGAAATTAATTAAAAACTAGCTTTTACGGGGTTCTCGCCTAGAAGCCTAAGCTAGACAAAACAGTGTTTCGTGACGATAATTATAGTTCTTTCAACTCTGTTTTCCAAAATTAGCATTGATATAGATATTCCTTAGTAATAATAAAAACAAAAACACTGAATGTATTGTGTCGAGCATTAGACCTCCTGTGTTCCTGTGGTGTAACCACAAGATATCAACGTTTTTTTGCCTTCGGCAGTCAATCTCAATCAAAGCGTAAAATATATTTCTGTACCGAAAGGAAACAGTTTCTTTGGACCGTTCTCTCACATTTCAGAGGAACAGTTGGGCGAATAAATTCATTATGTAATGATCTGGCATTTCTTGCATAACATTTGTGTACTTTTTTTAAAATAGTGTTGTTTTTTTTTTTCAGTGTCTTTGATACACGCGTAACTACTGAATGAACACTCTAGGACGAATTACTATTTCAATTTTGTAATAACATTGAAGTTATTTTCCGTCTTATCAAGTGGCAGTGATAATAAAATTGAGGCATTTTATGGGAATCATGAATGACCCATCAGTCTATAAAAAATGGTTAAAACTTATACCTTGACTTTATTGCATGGGCTAGAAACAGTTGAGCAATTTATTCCGGTGCTGTTTACTTGTTTCGTAGTAATTTCTTTTAAAATTGTATCCTGAAGTTTGAACTTCCGTCAGACTTTTTATTTAAATGAAAAGAATTTTTTTCGCGGTGTTGCAACCTTTTAAAGAGTGATCAACTTAATTACGAACATTCATTTACTCCTAGCATATAACATACGAATTCCATTTATTATTATAAACTTCTGTAAACTTTACGTGCGACGAATATTAAAATCCAATTAAGCTATTCCGATCAACTCATTGGGGAATGTGTAATATAAATATTTTTTGGCGAAAAAGCAGCTTAAAGTAGTTGCAAGCTATGTTGAAAGAAACGGTGTTTTCAAACCTCACCTTGGATTTGATTTTCTTTGATAAACGTCAATAAGATGCGACAAGAAATGACCGCATTACAAAATGCCGAAGATATCGAACGAAAAGGTTCAGTGAGTGTGTCACGGGTCAGTGATCGGCGGTAAACGTTTTCAATCAGTAGTTGAACCTTGTAGTGCTCAATATTGTGGTATTTAGGACTTCGTCCTCAAATGCACAAACTTGTGGTTTTGAATAGCCTTTAAGTTGTTTGTTCCTTGAAAGTTTGGCGTGATTTTTCCCTGTGAGGAAATAGTTTACTATTTACCGATGTGGTAAGCCACCTTGCTGTACTCCCCGGAAATGTCTAACAGAACACAGGAAACTAGTCAAGAGATCTTTTTAAAGAGATTACACGTTGCCCACGGATTGAATTCCATTCTTCAAAATGATCGCAGATCTGCCGGTGTGTGCATATGTGCGGTCGCGCGGTAGCAAGAGACTTACAAATTGATAGTCCAGACTATTAATCGTAGATGTAAGAATTGCTGCTTGTTTTTCTGCGCTCTGACGTTAACGGATAGATTATTTTGAGATAGCTTATTCAGATTTTGTGAAGTGCCTTGTAAAACAGATTGTCTAAAATTCGTTACGCTACAAAGATTCTGTTTCAGAAATATCCGCGCTGATTACAAAACAAAATAAAAGTTCTAACCTGTATGTTCCATGGACTCTATTAGAGAATCCAGAAGATCTCTCCTATTTTTGAGTCAGTAAATGAGACACTGAAGTGTTACCATTTAACTCAAAAAAAAAAAAAAAGACGGTTCTTCAGAATAAATTTATGTCTTTTTTCTAAAAGGGTAAAAAATGAATTGTAGGATCAGTTTCCTGCAGGTTTTTGTCGAGGAAACTAAATGATAGAGAACTTTAACAAAATCTCTGTGGGTCAAGATGGCAAATGAAATGCTTCCAAGAATGCCGCCAAAACTGGTTCCGAAAGGCATATTATTGTCGAGGAAATCGGGAACGGAATTTTACTAGTGTTATTTTTAGTTTGCTTTGCGTGCAAGGCCGAGGTGGAGTGTTCCTTCAGTGTGTTGGTATTAATTTAAGGATGTTTATCCAAAACAAAGCGATGTTAATCTGCTTCAATTCAAAGTACTATTCGCGATGTCGTTATATTTTGCATATCACTGATGGCTAGTATGCATGGACTAGTGTTTTGTGTTTGGTCTGCATTTTTTCGTTGCGGTTTGGGAGTGTAAGTCGTAAAGAACTCAATCTCAGTTTTAAAAATAGTACGATAAATATGAAATTGGAGGACGAATATTTCCGAGACTGGTGCATGGGCATATCGAGGTGGCGGGCAGAATTTTGAGAATTTCCACACCTGTTATTTTTATTTTGAGAGCTAGGCGTTGTACCGTGTTACTAAAAGTTGTGGCTTTTGGTATAAGGATGTTTATCCACACAGCTGCATAATGTGCAGTTCAAGGAATTCTGTTTTGACGACGTTGTTGAGTTGAGCCCTCCCTCTTTTCACAGGAAGTTTTTACGTAAAAACTTCCTTAATCCTACGCCACGAGAGTGGAATGTTCTTCCAAGTGATTCAACATTCTTCAAATGAAAACAGGTTCTTTTAAGGTGATTCCATAGTAAAAGAACCTAACATAGATTATAGCTGAATCTTGGTACACTGATGTAACAAGTCAAGAAGATGATAAAAAAGTAATAAAAAGTGGGGGTCACCGGGCTCGTTTTGACGTCACAATGCTGACAAATACGGCTATTTAGGACCCTTTTACAAAAACCGCGGGCAGCCCACAACTAGACGAAAAGGAGAGATTTTTTCGATGACGCATGTGGCATCACACAGAATTTGACTTTAATGTATTGTTTATCCACTTACGTACCGGAAAAATGCCTTTTAATGCCCTTGTTTTTACTTTACGTTCCAAAGTAAAATTAAATTGGACGCGCGCTTTTCGACCCGTGATGGCTCGATCCGTACAATTTAGTAAAATTGCCAAAAAACTGAACATACATTTGTGCCAATTTTTTCTCATCGAAAGAAAGCACTGTCCTTATTAAAATCATGAAATAAAAAATGGGGGTCACCGTACTCGTTTTTGCGGTAGAGCTGCAGAAAGTGCGCACCAAATGCATTTTCTCCGATTTTTGACTGAGAGGACTGGGGCGAGTTTCAAAACAGAACTATGTGAAAGGGGGAAGAAAGCATTAAAAAATCCGTTTTTACAGAATTTACATCGAGATGTTACATTTAGGACACAATGTGGTAAAGAAAGTGTTTAAATGAAAATCAAAGTGAGTAAGGACAAGTTAAACATCAACTATCGAGGTTCTCCGAGAGGAGGTCGAACTCAGCAACACGCGTACTGCTTACGTTATGCGCATTCCCAACACATTGAGTCTCACCTCGGCAAGAAACAACGGCAAGCAAAAATTCCGATAGCGTTTCTCTTCAGTCAACTTCATTTTAATAATGTTACTTCACATGCTCTTTTTTACGGCGGCCATCTTGTTATGCGCTGTAAGATATGCGCAGTGCAAAACTAGGGAATCACCTTAATCTGCGATAGCGTTTTTAAACCATGAAGTCTCTGTTCATGGGTTCTCTTTCGCTATACCTTGGCTGCTTGGGGAGCCTAGCCCGACACTTTGGTTTTCTTGCCAGTTCAAAAATTTTTGTTTAAAGTTCAGTTGAAAACATTTTGTAATGCTTTGGTTATTGGTGACTGACTGTTGCCTAGTAACGTTCATACATACTACGGATCATCGGTTTCCAAACCATAACAGGAATTGCGCACGCGCTTTACAAGTTATGGCCCCAAATAACCTGCCCCTGTATACGTACAGCAAAAACGTGCCGTGATCGACGTTCGCATGTGCTATAAACGTGATTCTGCGCCACATAATGACTCGTGATGATCTTATGCGTATTGTTATCATCCCTGTCGATCCTAGATTATTATTGTGTCTCCCACAGAATGAACACTTCAGTGACTTTTAGTCTAACAAAATGTATTAAAACAAAACCTTTTCAACAGCTCATGCATCGTTCTGTTTTCTCTGCTTTAAATGGACCCCACAGAGGGTTCGGAATACCCCTGGGGTGAATAGAGATACCCCAGGTACTCTCGACGTATCTGAAGCAAGGTCAACCAACAGGGAGCCGTAAATAAACAGATTCTCAGGCGTTTTTTTGCTTTTTGATAAAAATAAGGCACAATATCCCGTCTATAAACCCCCGCCAAGGCTAGTAAGAACAACGATCAATATTACTATTATTAGAAAAAAGTGTCGGTAATTATCTTTCACAATTTAAATAATACTTTAGTATTCGCTATGCGGTGCAGCTGTTTGGCGTGACCTGTCTATGGCAATTTTTGGCCCAATTTTCCGTGTCAGAAGGTTTATTATTGGATTATGTATATGTGAAATATGTATATGTGTTAGTATTGAACGAGTAATTTTTGCAAAATAGTAATGATAATAATACTATGCTAGCTGGCTAACTGTTCGTTATTACTGAAATAACCAGATGTTAGCATACCAGTTTGAGATTGGAGCGATTGATAAATCAGCTTATTTAGCAGTTGTCTACCTAAAAAGCGCCAAAGCTATGGACACCCGTGCAGATAACAGCGAAAAAAGAGAAACGTTTGAAATTTCTAGAAACTTTCAAAGCTTCTCGTAAGTGATAAACTTCTCAAACATACCTTAAGTATCGAAATTACAGCGCAAATCATTATGACAAAATTTAAGATAAACAGGGCGTGCTGACGAAAAAATTCTAGATGATGAAGCTACTTATAAACATATAAACTTACCACTGATACCTAAGAATTCGACACAAAAGCATAAGGCAACGGTGTAGTATTCAGAGAAGAGGCCGTGGTTGTATGCTATGGTGATGCAATGTCTAAATTCATAGTGCATGGATCTTCAAAGCGCCTCAAACTACAGCGAAACCTGTTCACCCGGTATTAACCACTGTGAACAATTTACCTGAGTTGCTCCATTTTATATATTTTTCCCCTAAAATCTTAAGAAATAAATAGTATCGTATAAAAGATTTGCCAAAGGGGTTTGTTTGATTAGGAACACTACAGGATTTCCTCATCGGATTTTAACGATAGAGTGACAAATCATCTCCGTCGCCACTGATAATTTGGTCTATGGAGTGAGATGTTTGCTTGAGTCCGCTGAGTATAGAGATGTCCATTAATACAGGGAAAACGAGTGCGCGTCTTACTGACGCTTTGTCCGCTACAATGAGGGCCTTTAAAAAGCTGCTCTATTGGCCTATGGAAGGTTTTACTGTATGCTTATACCAATTTTACCGTTGTTAATTTTATAGATAATGAAGCTTCTAATAAAACAAATCAACTTACTACACCTACCTCTTTTTGAGTTCGACGTAAATACACTAGATGGGTCTTTGGCAGAATATTTTGATCAGAGGTATAAGAAGACACTGTTGTGGCTCAGTGTTTTCTGTGGTGAACAGTTGTTTGCATGCAAAGTCCATTGACCTTCGAAGTGTCTAAACACGCCAATTTAAGCTTTGACTTGGGAAAGGTCTAAGCTCAGCGGGAGTCGATTATCTCGGCGTGGCACTTGCTAGCCACCTAGCTCGACTGCACGTGTGGCCTTAGCTTTCTATCTCACTCCTTATTTGGAAATTCTCGGTCTTTTGAAAAACTCTGTTATCGCACAGCACTTAGATTTCGTTTATCGCACTCGTGATTTCGGTAATGGGATTAAATATCGCAAGTTGAAGGATATAGTCTAGTGTTCAAGATTTGTCTGCCTACATTTTGTGCCTAGACTGATAAAATGTGTCAGTTTTACTCAAGACCACACAAGTACAACCGTTTTCAGTTTGTAGTTCTTTCTTTTTTGCTAAAAAAAAAAGACGAAAGCCAGTCCCTGTTGCGCTTTTTCAAACTAGAATTTATTCGCTAAGTACTTTATAGAGTTTAACCCGGGAGTCGCCAATGGACAAGCAATAGACAGGTGTTTTATCGCGGCGTAATTTTTTTCGGAGAGCTCGACAAGTACTAGGTTGGTCAAATAAATCGCATTAATCGTCTGTGGCTTATACGTTTGGAATTCGTTTTGACTGTCATTTGCAGCCCTCGAACATCCCTCCCATAAGTCTAGTGGTGTGCCTGCTTGCTTTGACCTGTTGTTTCACTCGGCAAGAGTCAGAGTTTTATCAAATGCTTCGAAAACGGGCCGTTGTTTTATTGAGTTACTGCCCGATACCTCTAGGTTATTTCTTGCTGTTTATTTGATATATTTATGACTGTTAATTCAGTGAACACCCAAGAATGCTAATCTACATGTTAACAAGAAGATTAAACGTACGCGACATGTCGGAACCTGAGCTTTTGAGCTTGCGACTAATCTCACTGAGAACGGTTATTTTACAGCGAATGTGGAGTCTTTCGCATACCTCACATGACAAATCGGCCCTTGGAAACTGCTAATACGATAATCTTCAGTTATTTTATTATTACTGTTATTTTTAATTTTTATCTATTTATTTTTTGTACAAAATGAGCTGAGGAAATAATAAATGGTAAACTTAAAAAGTGGGTTACAGTAACGGGGAAGTGAAGGTTTCGAGAAACCCCCAGTCTCTTTTGGCGGCCGACCGCTGATCAAAGAAAAAACGACGACCCTAGTTGCGAGACTACTGAACCGTGGCGATGACCACGCTAACGTATCGCAGCTTTTACCATCTCAATATTGATGGTCATTTCTTACTCCAAGAGTCTAAAAAACAAATATTGCACCTTATTTTTGGCTCAAAAATAGGTTCGAAATGAAGAAATTAGAGGGGGGCGGGGACCAACGTAGTCTGTTTTGGCCAGTGTTGCCTAGTTGGAAAAGCGAAAAGAAAAAAAGAAATAGAAGAAAGTTGACCAATTTCTAACTTGTTGCCGTTTTTAAAGACTAGTAGAAGCCTTCGCCAGACATTTTTCGGAAAAAATCTGTACGAAAAAGTATATGCTTGGAATGTTGCATAACGAATGGAACAAAATAGCAAAATTTCACGATTACTGCTGCATGGATAAAAAGAATAGAAATGGAGGACAAGTCGTTTAACTAACTAGCTTTAGTAGTCATGTGTTAATTACGAGTGGAACATTTCTTATAGCTCCAAACAAGCTCAATCAGGGATTCGTGCACGCATTTATAACATTCTTCAACGTTTAGTCTCAGAGATGCTACAGCTCAGAACTATGTTAAGAGTCCTACGCTTTATAATCTTGCAAAACGGGGGAAAACACTTTAAAGAGACAAATGAAAAGCTATTCTTACCTTTTGTTTGGCGAGTGACTGCTGTAATGCTCTTTTTCGTTCGAAAAAATGAGAGGGATTGAAAAGTCCTTACTTGAACAGATGGTGGTGTGGATTATGTGTGTTGATGGTCTTGTTGTTTTACGTGATACCAAGTTCCAAACAATGTACGTACATGATCTTACAGATATCCAAAGTAATCCGGACAATGTGCCTATTTAATGTTCTTTTTGTCCATTTGCATTGTTGGAAACAATGGATTTGTATTGTTTTCTCGAGTCCCGGGACAGGACTCTTTTCAGAGAATGCGCGCCATTTTTCTTACGAACAATTGCTTCACACGTCAATACCGTATCGGTATATTGGTCCATTTATTAAGGCACAACATAATTCAGATCTTCGAAATTTTTCTAACCGATCAGCTCACGTCTGCAAAGCTGTGAACTGATCTCTGGTTTAAGAATAGGTCTGCTGCTTTTACTCTTTTTACTCAATCGTCAACTAGTTAGAGTGTAACGTTCAAAATTGGGTTCTGATGATGATTATGCAAGAAACTTCTCTCTAGTGAAAAGAAAATCTGTGTTAACCCATAAAGCCCCAATATCCACATGTAAATTCTCCACACTGATATCCCATACGTTTCTTTAAGAAACTTGTTGAGAGAATTTTATAAAAGATCAATGCATTCTCCCTTTGATGGTGACTCATTTTATAATTCTCATGACCTGTTCTCTATTGTTGGGTGAAAATTCAAGTTGGTCACTAAAAATTATCCCTGAGATCAACCTCGTTCCCAGGCTCTCGCTTTCTCTTTCTCCTTCCAGGGGTCGGGAAGGGAACGCAATTGTTCAACAATAACCAAAATAACCTCTTCAAAAACCTGCAAAACCTGTTACGTACAAATTTGTCTGCCTCTGAAAGGAATGTCCATGGCCAGAGTTTGTATTGCGTTACTCGGGAACCGTGACTACTTCTGGCTGCTAATATCGCAATGAACCTTCCTTGGCAAAGCTGAATGTTTGCTGTTGTCACGTAGTGAACGGTGAACTTGCTTTATTCCGTTATTCCGGAACCATCACTAATCCTGGCCTGACTGTCAATAACAATGAAAATTCCTTGGTAAAATTTGCATCTTTAATGTCTCTTAGATGAACTTTTAAATGGTCGTAATAGTCGATTTTACGACCTTGCCGAGCCTCGAGTTGTTGGTCACTGATCGTTTGGCTGGTCATGGCGTAGGTTTGACTTGGATGCCTGGCATCCAAATGAGTTGTACCAGTTGGACGTGAGAGAGTCGCGCATGTAACGCATACTTTGCATATCTTCTTAACAGGCCATTAGACCCTTCATACAAAACAAGAAAAGATGGAGAAATTAATTGAATTTCCGAAACGGAAGTTATTAGGGAGCTTTAGCATCCGGGACGACGGCGACGGCAGCGAAAATGTCATTTTCAAAATGAATTCAGCTGAAATTCTAGGATTGCATAAACTTCGAGGCACTGCCATACAAGCTTGTAAACTTATCAGAAAAATTAATTAATTGAAGTTTGGTTGTTAATAATGAGAAACTAAGAAAAGGCCTAAACCGGAATTGTGTCTCGTTCTTCTCGTTTAAAATCCTTCCTGCTATATGCTAGCTTTACGTGTTTCTGGTTTTGTAGAGTACTGAAGATAATCTTATGGTTTTTACACCTTGTACTTTTCGCCCCATGTAAGGGAATCCAAGAAAGTCTTGGACTTTGGATTCCAAATACAAATTTTGAATGAAGATATGATCGTGGCTGCCGTGGTAATCGCAATTTAAGCAATTACAAATTAACCCGAAAAAAAGTTTCGGGACTTCAACCGGATTCGAAACCATGGCCTCTGCTTTAGCCCTGCAGCACTCTAACCAATTAAGCTATGAAGACCCATTCATTGGAAGCAGGCCAATTTGTTGGTTAGAACACTGCAGCGTTAAAGCAGAGGCCATGGGTTCGAATCCCGTTGAGGTCCCGAATTTTTTTTCGGGTTAATTTGCAATTGCTTAAATTGCAATTACCACTGCGACGATCATTCAAAATTATTTAGCACTCTTTACTCTTATGGGGGAGTCTGATTAAAAGCCTAATTTTTTCGATTATTTCTGCCTCTTTTTTTTTTGTTCAACAACTAGCCAAGATTTCATCCCGGCAATCCAAAAATACCCCAATAGGGTCAGCTAGGGTCTACCCTGCGAGCAGAGTCTCCTTCGATCTTCCTAGATGACTTATCTAGGAAGATCGAAGGAGACTCTGCTCGCAGGGTAGCTAGGGTTGTAATTTGTTCAATAAATATGTTTGAGAATAAAAATTAGGAGGGTGTTTAAAGTTATGAAAAATTGCAAAATATTAATGGTCTGGCGGTTGCTGAAAATGTAAATATGAAGGGAATGATTTTGTAGACAAATAGCAAGGTGCCCCTGAGCTCATTAACGGACTAACTGTTTCATAGGTATTCCCTTTTCTGCCCTACGTTCTTTCATTCTAAATTCAACCCCATTTCTCCCCTCAAAAAAAAACAACCAGACTGTCCCCTTGTGTAAAACACTTCGTATAAAAGTTCTCAGCATAATATCTGCGTAAAACTCCAGCAGGTTGCTCTTATCCTGACACATCGTAAAGACTCCTTATGTGACGTGAATACTTTGTAGGAGCTGTCAGCCAATTGTTAGCCACCCACTTTTCTCCTTTAATGACGTCACATCCGCCGTGCAATGAGTACCGATCTACAGATCCAAGGAGACCGCTGTCTGGATCGATGAAGTTGTTGTACCACATTATGGCGGTACCTTTCTTGGGCGGTATAACCAAATTTGCCATGTGACAGTTGACGCTCAGGTTAAATTCGTCCGTGGTCGCGTTGGGGTTTTCTAGCTCCTGTGTGATAAAAATTTATCATGACCGATTTAGACGATACGATTTTTGCTTACGACTATCGTGCGCGTCTAGCATTCGTCATGACTTCACGACAGATCGTGTCGTGTAAATTAGACCCACGACATTCGTACGACACATTGTGGATGTGGCGAGTGAAAATTGTGCGCGTGTGTATGGTCCAAAGTCATGACGTATGCTAGTTGCGCACGATAGTAGTAGGCAAAAATCGTACCGTCTAAATCGTCCTTTAGACAACCAAGCTATTGTTACAGTGTTTGTGGTGTTATTCCAAACTGAATCATTGGATGATGGAATTCTAGAGCTCTGATTGGCTTAGCCAACATGGTATATGAGCCATGAACTGTACGCGTCTTCTCAAAATTAACAACAAGCTGAAAATTGGTTGTTTTACAAATAAAGTCGGGAAGAATTCTCGATATTTTGTGGGCGTTTTTAAAACAACAAATCTATTATTTCACTTGCACTTGTTGGATATGAGATGATTATAGGCAACTCATATCCAATGCGCACTCGTGGAATAACTGTTAACAATTTGTTAAACCTTTGAGTTCAAAGAGTGACCAACATCAATTTTCTCCTGACAATATCCTCACATAATCAAGTGAAAAGGTAACGAGAATTAATAACATGATCACCAAAGGGGAAAATGCTTTGATCTTTAGTTAAATTCTTTCAACTAATTCTTTAAGGGCGAGTTTGTATGTGAAGGTTCGCCCCATGTAAGGGAATCCGGAATCCATGAAACTTTTGCATATGGAATCCGGAATCCGGGAAAATTTTGCTTGTAGAATCCAGAATGCGGGAAAATTTTGCTGGTAGAATAAAGAATCCGGGAAAATTTTGCTTGTGGAATCCGGAATCCTGAGGTTTGGAATTCGGAATACAGCTCAAGGAATCCGAAATCCTACTAACGATTGGAATCCGCAGTATAAGTCCAACTGAGAAAGACTGGAATGAAGTACCTGGAATCCGGAATCCACGGGCGTGGAATCCAGAATCCAACACTATCTTGGATTCCCTTGCATGGGGGGTGAGGAGAGCGGTCTAGTTCCTGTGGACGGGATACCAAGCTAAGCTCCTGTGCAGTACCGTTTCTAGCGGCATGCACTGTTTATTATGCTGTGTAAGATGGTACTGACTTTTGAATCTGTAAATGAAACCCTCGAGTATGAACACTAGGGACTTTTAGCATCGACAAGGGTGACGGCCGCGGAAACGTCACTATTAAAAATGAATTGGCGTTTTTTCCAATTTTGTCGCGTTTATTTCAATTCGCTGAAAATAGCTATTGTAGGCCAATTTCCCTGGAGTTGATTTCTTTGGGCGCACTCAAGTTTAGAAAGAGAAAGAAAAGTTTGTCGTCGCTTGTTGTACGTCCTCCATAAAACGTGAAACTAGGCATTTTCACGTCGTAGTCGTGCTGTAACGGCAAAGAAATGTACAAAAAAGCGTGATGCACGTGCAAACTAGTTGTTTTGCTCAATAAACCTATTGCTTTTTTGACGTTCTCGTTGCCGTCGCCGTCGTCGTTGCTAAAACTCCCTACTGATTCAAATGAGTGCTACTGAGTATTGTTTTCCTGTCCTGTCCCAATTCACAATCATTAAGGAGAGACCTCGTTAACGTAAAGATAAACTCTAACCCGAGAAACCCTCAGTTTGGTTTAAAAGCATCTCTCACACTTCATCGTCAGGGGACAGGCCACACCCTCCTCAAGAGTATCTCAACGGAGTGCCTTTGAGTAGGGTTGTTTTAATCGTCACTGAAGAAATCATCTGCAAATATATTAGCCTTGCGGCTTAATTTAATTTGTCTGTACCTGTGGTGTGATTGTGGTGTTGTCTGCTATGAGAAATGCCGTTTCTCCTCCCTCTTGCACATCATTCAGGTAATAAAGTATCGTTATAAATCTAAAATACAACGCGGTACACGTATGTAAGCGCAACTTACTAAAAGAACAACATGCGTTGGATAAAAGTAGATCTTTGCTAGCCGTGAGTGACCACGTAGAAATGGTGTCCCGTCTCTATGTAGGAGACAGAGTGCCCTCAGTTCGTGCAAAAGACATTGGCATTTTGATAAAATATAGGTTTTTTCAAGATTTATTAAGTTTCATACAACAAAATAATCTAATCCTGAGAAATGATTGATCAACATGTCACGAGCACGGGACAAAGAAAAAAAATCTGAGTCCCCGACGTCAGGCATTGAACCTATGACCTTCCATTAACCGCACCAGGATTAGCTCAGTCGGTAGAGCGCTTGACTGCAGAGCGGGAGGTCGCGGGTTCGATTCCTGGGGCCAGACCAATACTCAGGGTCTTAAGATAATTGAGAAATAAAGGAACTTCCTTTGCCCTGCAAACGGTTAGTCCTTTGCGTGGCTCGGATGACCACGTAAAATGGCGGCCCGTCTCCAGTAGGAGACGTTAAAATAGTGTCCCCAATTAGTATTTTCGTGCTAAATACATTGACACTCAAATAAAGAGCGTTTTTTTGTTTTGTTTTGTTTTGTCTTGTTTTTTTTAAACCGGGCAGATGCTCTTTTTCTGGGCAACGAAGGACCCGTGGCGAGCTGGACCGTATACAAGGTTTATGTATGACATACGTCATCCTACTCTAATCCTTTTTCACTAAAGAGCTTATTAACCCATCAGTTAAAATCGGTTCTCACCTGCAAACTCGACAGTCTGACTTTCCAAAGTGGTTCTGATGACAGCAAGGGACTGTGGGACCTTCAATAGGGTTTGAGTCCAGGTGACCATGGTAATGACCAAATGGTTGATACTTAACAACCTGAATACAGCAAACAGTTTTTGAAAATACTTTGAGAACATCAACTTTTCCGTGTCTTTGAAACAGAAAGGTTGCGTAAGCTCAAGTTTAGTAAGGCTACTCAAAGCTTTTTGTTTCGAAAAGCAGTTTTAACTGCTAATAAACAAACAGACACTTCTAAAGGCTTAAAAGCCTTTGGAAGTGTCTGTTTGTTTTTTTAGTGTGTTCGCAGGAAATACTTATATGTAGCAAAAGCAAAATCGATCGGAAACGCAAACACCAACGAAAGTCCCAATTTAGTGAATGCAACTACACTCTAGCAGTTCTTAGTTACTTTACATTGGTATGCCTGTGGTGTGGACGGACGGACGGGCGGACGTACGGTCACCTAAATACCAAAATTTCTAGGATACTTAGATAGGTAAGCAAATTTTCTTACCCATGGTGCTCCGCTACGCGCGCTTATAATTCCACTACTTAAGTTACAGTTTCCCTTGTCTTTTGACATACTTAGCCATTTCTGACCTGCATCCATTCACCGCCTTGAATCACTTTTTCCGGTAGCTGAGTTAACTTTGTTATCCTGTATAAACGGGACAAGAACTCGTTTCAAATGATCGTATTCACGATACCTGCGATCTTTGCACGCGCTTTAGGATTGATGGGATAAAAACATTGTCACGTCGTATTCCAGGGGGCAAACAAGTTATGATACTTGCCAATACGAGTAATCGCGGTCTAATTTGTGTATTTTCTTTAAACGAGACGTCGATTTTAGTGTTGCAAAATGTAACGTTCGAGTTTAAGCATGTTTTACGTGGTCATTGTTTACTTTGAGGACATTTACGGTCGATACCGCAGATAAAGAAGCTACAATGATCACTTCCACCCATAATTAGCCATTATCGTGGTTAAGATAAAAAGTTCTTCGTTTTAATTTCTGTTGTCTAGAATAAACCAACTTGACCGTGATTTCTTGAACTGACAAATTTTATCATTTGTTTACCTCCCTGATTAATCACGTGACATTGGTTAAATGCTTTGCCTGCAAAAATCACCGAAACAATTACTATACAATTATTATGGGTAAAGGCACTAACTAATAGGCCATTTCCGAGTTCCCCCGGGGGGAAGGGGGGACTGGCCCCCTCTTATTTTGAGATCAAACTGAGGCCCAAAGGGCCGAGAAAAAATTGTGACCGGGTACCCCCTATCTCAGGGTCTAGCTTACCGCCTGACCCCCCTATCCACCCACCCCCTCCCCTCTCTCTGAGGGTCTGGACCCGCCACTGCATAGTCCCTTTGATATAACCCATGAAAAAAGGATAGCGTTTTCCATCTACCGCCCTTGTTCATTATTCGATGTTCTTTTCTCCATAAAACTAATTCTTACAATTTCACTTCAATCTTAAATCGGCGCAGGAACGCATGTTGCGAGAGGTCTTAGACTAAGTTATTTTCTTTAGATGTTCTTTGGGTAAACGTAAATAGCATTCTGACATTCTTAAGACCTATCAGTTGAAGTGAATAGACTGAGCCCACCTCTCTAAAAGACGCCTCAATACTGGGTCGGAGTTCTTATCTTGACGTAACCAGGTCTGTTCGCTGAAGCGAGGTCTGTGATGAGGACTTTTTTCCTTCAAGAAATCCATGTACCAAAGTATTTTCTTAATGTTGATCGTAGCAAAGGCTTGGCGACTGAGTTTGCCTACTCTCAAAAAACAAAATTATTCTGTTAGAATTTTTAATGATATAATAGTTTAGTGGATAAAAGTTATATTTCTCAACTTGGCTATTGGATTATAGCTATTAGGTATAATTGAACAAGTGCCATCTTAAAACGTACCATCCTCAAGAATCTCTGTTAATTGCAGACGTTCATACCTGGCAAAAGAAATGATAAAATAGTAGAAAGATCTCTTAATTAAATGATTGATTGGTTGAAGGCTGGTTGGAAGGATTGTTTGATTGACTGATGATTGCCTTGATTTTTTTAAACTTGCTGGCTAGCTAACCGAACACCACTGCTCAGTTGAACTTATTTGACTGTTTAACCTATAAATTTCCCATCCATTCAATCGTTCACCTCAGTCGTTCTCCTCATTGTTTTGTTCGGTTACTTTGTCAGTTGGGATATTGATTTATTGATTTATAGGGACTGACATAAATGGAAATATATGAAATGTCACATATTTTGAACTGCGGTTAAAGCGATGAAAGAGGAAATTATAACTATCCTCATGGAGACTGGGGGGGGGGTCTTATTTAATTTAGAACCAGAATACATTGTGGGAAAGCGCAAGTACTAGAAGTTGGAGGTCATGCAGCCGAGGATTAAAAACAAATCCGAACTTCCAGTTGGTAAATAAACCATCCAGGATCAGTCCACACGAAGTGTTACAGTCATGATTGATTAATACAGTCTATCACTTATTAGTGAAAAATAATTAGGGGAGTGGAGGCTTAAAAGAGAGGGAGGGCTGATTAACTTTTTTCGCCTGAAAAGGGGGGCTTATCAGAGAGAGGGGGCTTAATAGGGGATTTACGGTGACTTTTTTTTACAAATGTTTAGCTGAAGAGGTGTAGTCTCTTCGAGAACATGCATTTTTTTTAACTACTTACATTGCAGAAACTTCATCGTCCCTCATGTACAGAAGCTTTCGCTTTCGGGCAAAATGTTTTACCTAAATGAAATAATAACGTATGTTGTGACAGGAAGTCTGCTAACATGTCAACCAATGCATACGCTCTTTCAAAAGTACGCCTCCAACGAGATGGTGGGGTATGGTTCCAACTGGGCTCGCTCGTGGCATATTTCCAGCCTGAGGTTTTTCTCTTATATAATTATGTAATTGGTTCTTTCTTTTACTTTACAAACCAAAATTTGGTCATTCAATATGGTTCCGATGGCAAATGGAAGCTGTCATGGCATATTTTTGCTTGTTTAGTATTTCTTTTTCCCGCCTTTCTGCTTTTTTTTTTCTTCGCTAATAGAGTGCCTCTCACTGGCAGTTGCCAGGGGTATTATATCGGTTGTTTTAATTTTATTTATTGTACTTCATTTTTGCGGAGGGGGTGGGGTAAGGGTTGGAATGCTTGGCATGGGATTTGTCGAAATGACACTGCTTAGTTAGCCTGAAGGTAGTCTGTTAGATCATTGAGTGGGGGGCAAATCGAGATTGAAAGAGCCACCAGTATGTCAGTTGTCACCTACAATTTAAATTAATAGTTGTTCTGAGTACGCCAGCTTTGAACTGAATCAGTTGTAGTTACCTCATCTGCATCGATAAAGTTATCTTTATTGACATCCCAGATTGAAAATTGTCCAGCAAATTTCTCGTCATGGTCTAATGTCCAGTTGCCATCTAAAAATAAAGGAACTAGAGTTATTGCCCTGCATGGTCAAATTTAGTTTATGATGCTGCTGATGATTTATTTGTTTATTCTTTAGTGTTAGACCCTTAGCTTTATGGTGAGCTGCGTTGATTTAATTCCAGAATTCGACATAACTTCCAGTGCTCAAAGTGTTTGGATATCTCATACGTCAACCTTTCTCGGGTTTCAACACCCCTAATCCCGTTTTGTACATTTAGTTACAAGCTCTGTTTTCCCCGCAACCTCAACATCTAGGCTGTCGAGAACGAGCATCACCAATACCCACAGAAATGTCAGTGGTAGCCTTGCGAGTTCTAACTAGGTCGTTTAAAGCAGAGGGCTGCCCATTGTTCATAACCTGGCCATTTTTTTCAAGACATTCCCTCAAAAGAACGCGATGTGTGCAACGAGAAGCGCGAGTGGATAGTGAAAAAGAGCGGGTGAGTCACCCACCTCCACGAGGTCCACACGCGGGTGACACGCGCATTCATCCAATAAACATCGAGAAAATAGCGGGCAGGTTTGGTGCATAGACAAAGGAAGATTAAGAAAAGGCACCGCAATCTCAGATAACAGCGTAAACGCTCGCGGAAAAGGACTAAACGCGACTCTCTGTGCTAAATTTGCAGTTCTGCCACTGGCCGGGTCGGTTTTTAAATCTGCGCGCGCCGGAGACACTGCCGTCACGTTGTCTCTGCAAATCAACAAAACCTCTCTCACAAAAAACGATCTTATGCGCATCATCCTGCCTTAAATCAAGGGCTTCACTAAAGCTCATACTACAACTATTACCCGCTTCTGCCATGTCCTCGTCTAAGTCCCCCTCGTAAGCTTTCATATCAAATCCCGCTATGCTCATGGCGAGGCCGTTTTCCTTTGCCAGTTTAATGATATGATCACATTCCTCCTCCGATAAGAACTCCGGGATTTCTGTTGATCAGTAAGAAAATGATAGCAAAGGCTCAGTTTCCCCCCTTGAGGGTGATGGTACTGAGTATCCATCTTAATTTTGAAGTCTTTACAGCTTACCAAATAACAAAGGCTTAAGAGCTCTGGTGATCATTTGATGTTTTCTCCCTTCCTCTAATTCTACCCATCTCACGTGACCTTTCTGCGGATGAAAATCATAAAAATTTGGCAGTCAAAAATCAATGCTCAAATACGTACAGGATAGACAGGTATTTGCCAGTAGACTGCAAACCAGAAACTCCACAGAATTTAGTCATTTCAAGAGTCAGTTGACAAATCACTCTAAAACTAAGGCGAGGGCAAGGCTGCATTCTTGGCGACCTTTTCACTAGTTTTTCTTGGATTTTGTAACTTATCGTTTTATTATCATTTCACTGTCCATAGTTTTTCTTTTCCTGAATGTTTGAGCATATCGTATCATTTTACAGTTCCTAGTTTTGTAGTAATGATAATTTATAACCAATTGATATGTAGATTAGTTGGTTAGGTAGTGTAGTAATGAGTCACAGGTAAAGAGCCATATTTTTAGTTTATGGATATTGTATGAATAAACCATTATTATTATTATCATCATCATCATCATCATCATTATTAAACAGTCGTTGTAGCTGTAAATTTTTCCAAATTGGTTTTCGTTTGACAGCTCGCGGGTTCTTGTGTAAAGATATTACCCTCTCCTTGGCAATTCAATCTATAATGGTAATAGAACTGAGTGGAGACCAATTCAGTCTGTAATCATACTCGTGATTAACAAGATTGGACGACATGGAGTTCTGTTACCAATTAATCATAGTTATAAAAAAGTTTGTGATATTTTAGGTTTTTCCAGGTTTAAAGTACAAGAAATTCCGAGAGTTTTTCTTCTAGCAGTAAAAAAAAAACCCATTTTAGTCCGCGCGTGTGAAGGCGCTTACTGTTTAATTACAGGCATGACGTGCACTGTCCCATTAAGTGCTGAAATCAGGACAGTTTATAGCCAGTCAGTCAGATTTGAGACTTTTGTCATATTTTTGTGAGCAAACAATCGGAGCAAGACCTTAAGCCGAAAGAAATTAGTATAGGTAGTAGCATGATTTGTAGTGAAATTTGGCATAAATACCACCGAGCGATATTTCGAAATTGTTATACGTAATTTCACGAGTTGTTAGGCGAGTGAAATTTCAGACAATTTTGAAATATCGCTGGTGGTATTTATGCCAAATATCACTACAATTATGCTATTATTTGTTTATACTACTACCCGCAAAAGGTTCGTAATTATCACATGTAGGTATTTCAAATTAAGCTGAAATACCACTACTCTACGCCAATCAAATTGCAGAAATTTCTCATGTAGTAGTATGAAGCCGAGCATATGCATGTGATCTGTTATAGTCATGATAAGTAAAATAATCAACGACATAAAAGGGATCCTTTTATCGGTTTTTATCACTCTTGTTTTTGTTCAATTATCTAAAGGGTCAGTATTACCAGAATTAATATCCTTCCAAGTTTTAGCGTAAACACGGCCTCAGCTGGCCTTAGTCTTAAAGTTTCCTAACACAAAGAACTGAGCTACTTTTCACGGGCAATCCGGGAAAGAAAAGACCTGTCACATTCATATAAAATGAACCAATAAGAATTGTTAAACAACAACCATGGCTGGGACAAATTCATATTTCAATATCTAGAAATTAAAGGCCTCATTTGTCAAGTACTGCTGGTACCAGACTTTATGAAAATAAGCTCAGAATTTAACCAAAATACACAAAATTTTTTTATTATGAGTGAAGGAAGTCTATAGCATTGGAATGTAAGTTAGATTACTCAGCATATTGCAAGGTAAAATTCAGACCGGTGCCACAAGCGGCAGCTTCCATTGCTGTTGATCAATTTTGTTTTTCACTGTGGACCTAATTTCCGCCGATTGCGCATGCGTAAGCGTTATACAAGTCAAGTCCCTTTCAAATGGTACATCTATCGTGTTGTTTTGCACGGACTTTGTCGTTACCCTGCTCCACTATGCTGTGAGCAGAGTCTTTTTACTTTCCCAAGACAAAATATTTTCCTTTTGTTTAAAAACTTTCCTTTTTAAATTAAGCACTAACTTACCTGCTAAGCAACATTGTTTCCCCTTAATATTTGTTATCAAATATTTCTTATAAATATAGCCATTCTTTAAGTTCATTTATGAAGCCCGTGCGTTTGGCCAGTTTTAAAATTTAAGCCAACAAATTAGTAGTTCATTTTGGCATTATCCTTAGTTACCTTGTTCTGTAAGTGAACTATTAAATCAGTACACCCGAACGGTATTGCTAATAAGTTAATTGATTACCATACTGTTGTGTCTATTTTTGTTAGTTCTTGCGGTTTTCTGGCATAAATTTCAACGTACCTTTACTCCTTCTATGCGCACGAGCTTAATTTCATCTCCTCTTTCCTCGTGGCAAGTCTCTATGGGATCCGTACACAAATTTAAGAGCTCGTCTTCATTATAGCACGGTCTCGTGTATTTTTTCGCTCTGCGTTCAGAATTTTCGGACGTCCAACTTAAGGAGATAAGGCAGTGAAAAAGAACCACAAAACATCCTCGCGACACCATTTTTACTCCGTTGTAAAGGTCCTGTATTTACTAGTTTCCCAGGATGTCTCCAATAATCTACGCAGCTACGATTTCAAGACTTAAATTATTCGCTTTTATTAAAATACGAACAATAAGACGAGCACCACTGTTATGTCTCTACCCGGCGTGTCACATGTGGTTGTATTGTGGTCGATGTGACTGCTGGCTCTAGGATCGCTTGCTCTAGCAACGTGATAGCGTAGTTAGCTTATTGGCCCAATACGATAAAGTAAGCAAATTTGCTATTCCACTGGGGCTGAGTTGTGGATGGTGAGCTTGCTCTTAGGCACGCAAACATACACCCCCAAGTTGTTGAAGGGAATAACCAGACGCGTCTCCATTAGTCGACTGGAACACTTTTTCCCTGAATGATTCTAGGTAGAACGTTTATTGCTCATAACTGAGCCCACTGTATACCAAGCGCACGGCTATTAGGCCTAGGGTTAATGGTTGGGAAATCATGTTAAAATTCGACTTAATCCTCTTAGGAGTGAAGAAGTTAACTGAGACAGGGTATATATATATATCGCATAACGTGGTCAAGAGAGAAGAAATTGGCAGTGCCTCGAGAAGCGTGTCTGTCAATAAAATGTTCTAAAGAGAGTGTGAGAGCAAACTTTTTTGTTTTACAAAGTGAGTGAAGAACGCGCGTGAGAACTAAAAAGAACTTCAAGAGAACCGCGCCGCATTCGGCGAACGCACAAAAGACGCACAAAAGAAAAGTTCACCACGATAATCGACATGAATGCGGTCAGACGTGCGAAATTGCCCTAAGAGCAGTTGGGTAACATAAAAGCTGAATTGGTCATGGGTTTAGATGATTTGCGAAACTTTTTGGGATTTTAGCAGAGAAAGTTTTATGTGTTTGAACTAAAGGTTACTGCAAACTTGTCAGCGCTGCTTGTCACAATTTCTAAGCGATAAGATAATGCGCATGCGCTTGTAATTTCAACTGTGTCTTACGTATGTTCGTGAAAACTCGGCAATTCAGAAGTATGCAAAATTAACTGTTGGAAACCAGGTAAAACAATTACCGTGCCGTAGTAGTGTTTTGCTTCTAAAACTTTAAAATTGTTACAGGTGGCAGGCTGATGATGGACTCATCAGCGATGAGCGCGTCCCACAGTGATGTCATCAATTGTTGCTTAAAAATGTCTTTAGTAATACTAGATCATTAGCTTTGCGCAGTGGCATTACCGTAGCCAGTGAGGTTCATCCGAGGCGCGGTTATTGCTGATTGAAAACTTTTCCCAATACCCCGCAAGACGTCTTGAAATACAGTCGGCTTTGCAATTTTTGTCGGTCCACACGTGGACCTCAATAATAATTATAATGACATTATCCTTCAAATAATTAGCCACTTGTTCGACTTACTATTTAAAGCAGTCTTACGCATAGCGATATTCAAGGGTTTGCCACATTGAATTATCACCTCGTGCAAGCAGTCGTATCGTTCAAGCTAATTGCCTCCTTTTGAGGAAGTTCAAGCTCCTCAGCCAGTCTCCGATGTCAAATGCCTCGGCGTCTCCTGAAATTACCCAAGAGAATCCTTCCGCACCTCCTGGCGCCCTTCACAAGGTAAAGAGAGGTAAAAATCATTTCCTTTTATATTTTTGCTATTCCGCATGCCTACATTAAAAGCGACTGTGAGAACGATCTTTCTTTCGCTAGCATGTGAGGAACGAGCGGGCGAACCCATGCGCGCTTTTAGCCTCTTGCAAACAACAATTTGGAATTTTTAATAAAAAATTAAACTTTCAGAAGGCTGATTAACATGGTAGTATTGTGGTGAGAGCTGTGAATCTCTCCCCCTTTAGTAGTGCAGTCTAAAACCTTAAGTAACTATGCAGTGAAAAACTTCAAGAGCATCGCGCCGCATTCGGCGCCCGCTGTGACGATAGGTACGGACAGTTCACCACATGAATTGACCTGACCGCGGTCACTGCTTGCCCTCATTGCATTTTCCAAGCTTTATGCCTCAGTGACAATATAATGCGCATGCGCTGGTAACTCTCTACCAGCTATAACTGATGCGTGTCCGTGAAATCTTGGTAATTCAAAAGTAAGCAAAACCACCTTGTTTGAATAAACGAAGCGAAACAATTACCGTGCTGCTTTTGTGTTTCACTTCTAAGAAGTAGTAAAATACGTCAAAGGTCACAGGTTGACGAAAGTCTGATGAAAGGTGACCGCGTCCCACAATGATATCAATACTTGTTGCTTAAAAACGTCTTTAATAACACATGATCATTAGCTTTGCGCAGTGGCATTACCGTAGCCAGTGAGGATCATCCGAGGCGCGGTTATTGCTGATTGAAAACTTTTCCCAATACCCCGCAAGACGACTTGAAATACAGTCGGCTTTGCAATTTTTGTTGGTCCACTCGTGGACCCATTAATAATAAAAAGAGAATTAGTTTTTAAAGGTTTCGCCACTTGTGTCTAACTGACAAAAATGATTATAGATCCCAACAGTATACATTGCATTATGTCATTTGTGATAATCACCGTTTTGCAGAATTCACTATCTGCCGGCAAAAAGTAGAGGATTGGAGCAATTGGGCAGTGCGCAGTGAGTCATGAGTTAGTCGGCGTTAGCGTGCAGAGACGAGGGTGATCATTCCGTTGCGGGTTCCTTCGCCAATGTTTTTTGGTGGTTTAGATCATCCTTTCTTTTATTTAAGTCTGTGGATGAAATCCTTTGGTGTGACTATTGAAATGAACTCTCTTGAGCAGTACTATTGTATGGTACTATTTACTGAGTATACTTCTAACTTTTGAGTGTTTGGACGAAACCCTATGGTGTGACCATCAGTACCTTCTCTTAGTACATTTATTGAGTATCAGTTAATAGTTCTAACTTTTGAGTCTTTTGTGGACGAAATCATTTGATGTGACCATTCAAATGAAACCCCTTTAGCGGCATTTTCACATGATACTCGCACGTCAACCGGAAGTGGGCGTTTTTCTCTTTTAACTGATATCTTGACGCTACCAAATTTATATTGTAAGTGTCTTTACTCTTAAACAGACGTTTTGCCCAAGAATTTGTTCAAAATCACGGCTGAAGAGTGCAAAAAGTCCACCTCCGGTTGACGTGCGTCGCTCAAAAACGTTAAGGTAATTCCTTTGTTTTGCACTGTGCATCACCTACTGCGCATAGCATTGCGACTTCAAAGGTGGCGATGGTTTTCACCGGTCGGGTCACCTAAAAGAGGTAACGAAGGCCTCTTTTGTACTCCAAACCCTTTAAATAGCGATTTTGGTAACTCTACCGGGATAAAAGGTGTTTGTGTTAAATCTCGCCCCAGTCCCTTCGCGCACAAGCCTCATTTGAAGACGAAATTGTCCCTTTGTTGTTCTTTTGGGGGGTGAAACGAAAACGGTGACCCCACCCCTTTTTATTGTGTTTTTTACTCGTTATGGCCGGACAAAAACTATATCCAAAGAAGAAAAAAATCTGGATAGTAGAAGGTTTAAATTTTTTGGATATGGATGACATGAAATTCCGTATTTAGAGCCACAGAGAAGTATGGGAAAAAGTTAAAATGAAACTGTCCATTTCTCTCCATTTTTTCAAGATCGGGTAATTTGAGGTTACTTAACTGAAATATTATAGCCCAGAGAATGAACAAAAGGGTCTTAGGTTTTAAGTAAGATCAAGAGACTATAAAGGGGACAGAGAGGGCATCCCCGATATACACCCTATTCCATAGGTAATTCGTCTCGAGTTATTTTTAATACCACAGATCTCAAGAGGGATTAGACAACAGGCAATCACATAGCGCGAATGTGTTGCATGTGGATGACCCACGCTTAGAGCCACGTACACTTCACGAATTGACGCAGAACAAAATGGGGGAAGACGGGGAGAGCGATTTTGCTATTCCTTTTGTCGACGAAACGACTACAGCGAGATTTCCGCGAAAGCTGTTTCAGCGAAACCGAAATTAAAAAAGAATCGCCCTTCCTCTCTCGATAGAGCTAACAGTAGAGCAGGGAAATCCTTAACACACTGAGTATTCTCTCAGGATCATTTATAATTTACAGTTTGAAGAGAGCAATTTCTGGTTTGATGTTTATTTTTTTCAGTCTTTATAGCGATTATTCCTACCCACTTACTTTGTCAATTGTAGGCGCACCTTCCTAAAGCTGAATTTCAAGGGACCATATTCAAGCTCAGAGAGAGAAATAAAATTTCGTCGTTGCTTATTTACGTCCTCCATAAAACGCGAAATTAGGCATTTTCACGTCGTAGTCGTGCAAAAACGGAAAAGAAATGAACAAAAAAGTGTGTTGCACGTGCGAAGTTGTTGTTTTGCTAATTAAACCTATTGTTTTTTTGGCGTTCTAGTTGTCGTCCGCGTCGTTGGATCTTAAACTCCCTAAATTGTACAAACGACCGGTTTCAATAGACCGGCGAAATTTCTCATTTTATTAAAGCACTGAGGTTACGACAACTTCGAGTTAAACCGATTTCACGGGTTGTCAAAGAGTCCAGCGATTCCTTTCTCCCAGGTGAGCGCCGACTCATTTCGCTTCAATATTCAGCAATGCTCTCGATCTTTTTACGCTTTCATTGCCTCTCGCCCGACATGTTTTGCACGGCGTTTGGTCATGCGAAACCTCCACGAAACATCCACGCCTCGCGCGAGGTAACTTTATCCCGATTCTAAAAATAACTCGAGACGAATTACCTATGGAATAGGGTGTATATGGAGGATGCCCTCTCTGTCCCCTTTATAGTCTCTTGGTAAGATTCATGGTTTCCTATATGATAAGAATTTTTGACAGTTGTTCAAGTTTTGAACATTTCGCACGCAGCTAGGAAAAAACACTCAGAATTATGGGCACGCAAGGCAAAAACAAGCACGATAACCCATCTTTTTATTGCAGTTTTTGAATGTCCTATACATGGCTGACAATTGTGCCAAGTACGTCTGAAAAAATCTGGATAGTACATATAATACATCCTTTTCAAGGGAGTTACCTTAAACTCCCTACTGTTTAAGGAGCTTTCCCCTTCCCATCGTTCCCGTGCGCGCTTTCATCTGCGGAGGATCGGAGAGGGTAACCAGGAGCCCATCACCTGGTGAAACACATTTGTACACAATGAAATTTGATTTTTTTCTTTGTCTTACTTTATCTCTGGCCCCTTTCTGGGACTAGTAACGTGTTACGAACGAAAATTCAAACATTGAGTGGTAGGGTGGCGTGGGTAGTTGGTCAATCAAGTACCGACATCCGCGATCTAACTGGCGATCAATGGCTAAGAAGGCTTTTGTATCCCTCTCTCCTTATTGCTGTGTAAAGTCACTGCGCTACTGGTCACTGTCAGAAAAGATGGCTTTTGGAACCACTGCAATATAAACAGAGACTTGAATGACGAGAATTTGAAATGCCATATTTAATCTGGGATTAATGACCTCGCATGAGACGTCACGGAAGTTGAAATGTGTGCGATTAGGATCGAGAATAGTAAAGTCGTGCAGAGATTGAGCATTGAACTATCTCCGGATCGATTGTTTGGGGTGGTTTAGCAATGTCTCTGTTACGCGCCAGGCCAAATTTGTCATTCAAGAGAAAGACATCCTCCCTTGAAAAGGCAGAAAATCACATGAAATTTACTGTAGCCTTTTTTGGAGATTCTGGCGTCGGTAAAAGTTCGATCATTCGAAATCTTGTAGGTGAAGGTTACATTCAAGAGCATATACCAACTGTGGAGGAATTTTATGCAACGCAGATGATCTACAGGAACAAGACCTATGAATTTGACATCATTGATTCATCTGGATCGTACGAGTTTCCTGCTATGAGAAGAATAGCGATTCAAAAAGCCGATGCAGTGGTTCTGGTCTATTCCGTAGACAGACCTAAATCGTTTACAAAGCTGGAAATATACTTGGATGAGATCCAAAAATGCTGTGCTGACAGTTATCGTAGGATTCCCGTTATCATAGTCTCTAACAAAGCGGACCTCCCAAATTTGTCCGAACCAACGTTTGCTGATGCGCGCGGTATTGAAATCAGCGCCTGTGATTACCTAGAGTCACTCTGGAAGTGTCAGTGGCTTTCTACTTCGGCCAGATTTAACCTGAACATAGCTGCCATATTTTACAAACTTCTAGAAAAGCTGTGCCCTGAGAAAAAGATACGTCACAGAAGTACTATTTTAAAGAACAAATTCCGCTGATTTGCGAGGAGACCAGAAGAGTTAATCTTCGCGTGGAACTAAAACAGTCAAACAGAACTTGCAAAATCCGTTTATTAGTTTCACATATGGTTTATTTGCAATGACAGGCATTTTGTTTGCGAAAAACAAGCACGCTAATATTCAAGAAAGGTCAATAGTTTATTTGGTTTATCAGTAGTTTACTTTTAAAATCGCTTTATCGCTGAGGTGACTCTAAGAGTTATCTTACATGCATTTTGAAAACGTAACGTAGTCGACAATTCCAACTACTCAGCTCAAGCGTAGGTACGTAGGCGAATCTAACGAAAAGGGCTTTCCCTTTAAGCTTCTCAATCCTAACTTTTTAGAGGAAGCCTTTAGTTGGTGCTTTTTCTTTTAATTAGCTTAGGGACAAGAGGCTGAGAGTGGGCAGGGGTGGATATCTGAAGTTCTTTTAATTGTTTGGAAAACTTGTATGCGAATGCTCTGAATAGTATCCCCTCCCCCTCCCGCTCCCCCTTCCCCAAGGAACGTCAGAAACACATCCCTCACAGGTAAATGTGGGACTGATGGATAAGAAAAGAAAAACAGCTAAAAATCGTGACTCTGTCAGCAAACAGTATTAATAGCATGAAAGTAAACTCATTTTTATATGGACATTGACTCTCCCAGGTGTACTAGTCAATATAGGTATTGCATTTTGTTTCCAGATGTAGGGGCGACTCAACATATTTCATACCCGGAGGCTCCGGCCCGAGGTCCAACCCCTTACAATTTTGTGTACCATTTTTGACTGAAAAGGTACCAATTTAGTATACCTCCCACTGAAGAATGGCATTTCTTACAAATATCACTACATTTTTTCACTACAAATCATGCTGTTACCTATACATATAACGGGAAATCACAAGTATTACCGGAAAAAGGTGTTTATCTCTCCTCAGTAGATATTTTAGATACAGGCCCTTTCAATGACAGATTTTCAACTGTTGCATATACTTCAACTTCTTGTAAAATTGCTACCTTTCATATACCTAAAACCTGAAAATGCTAGCCATTTCAAGTGGAGCCAACCATTGAGTGTGAGCCCCTATAGGGTAAAGCTCCACCTCCTCCTCCCTTCCGCGAGGGAAAAGGCTGTTATACTAGTTTTGGTGCCGGAGTTTTACTTAACATGGTTGACTCAAAACTATAAGCTAATAACATAACTAATTGTCATAATCACAGAATTCGCGGGATTTACGTCCGGTTATACTATGTATGACAAAGCTGGTCTTAGCAATTGGAATTAGTAAAACATGCACAATTGGTGCAAAATCGTTGCACGTGAGCATCTGGGATCCAGATGGAAGTAATGAATAAATTACTCTTCAAGAAAAAGCTAGAAAACTATTAGTCCGATCTCAATTTCCGTCACTATAGAAGTGAACGAAATTTGTGTCTCCTAAAGCTTGTTTTCGCTTGGCAATCTTTGATAGTGATATTGTCCATTGTGTGGAAAAGCGGTAACTCGATTTAACTTCCTTGATACCGTTCACGATACAGCGATTCCAGAGTAAGACTCCTAGGTTCGTTACTGGCTCTCTGCGCTGGGCTTGCGGCAACGATCTGAGACTGAGCTCAGCTTTCTAAAATGGGAAGCAGAGACAACGCTACTTGAACGACGACTTCTGAAGACCTCATCCACGCCTGGTCCTCTCCTTAGCACAAGCCGCTGTAAAAGCACGCCAATGGTCCTGCGAAGTTCGACGTTTCGATAGGAGTACAGGACAGGGTTTATGGCACTGGAACTGTAATGCATACATTTGACAAAGTGCAGGAGACGCGTGGAGGTGGATGGTAAAGGAAGGACCTCGGGGTTAAACGTGGCTAGTATGGACAAAGCGAACAACGGTAGCCATGTTATGACAAACAGCAGCGTAATCATCGCCACTGTTAAGGATAAAGAAACCTTCATGAAGAAACAGAGAGAAAGAGAATAGGTTAATGACATTTTAATTTAGTGCTCTGAACAAAGATTGATGTGTTGTATAAGGTGTCCCTGCCCTTTCCTGCCCAAATGAGTCAAAAGGCATCAATAATGACCTAGGCCGATGTTAGTCACTGAGGTCACATTCCCGTGTGGACGATATGTATAATGTTTTGCAAAGATCAATACAACTCGTATCAAAAACAGGACAAGAGGTTCAGAGAACATTCGGTGTTAGCATTATAACGGCATGACCGTCAGATAAACGTATTTGCGGTTTGTAAATCCTGCTATCCAAACTGTGTCAAATGAAGTTACCAAATACTTTATCAGTGCAGGAAAGCCATAGAAGCTGACACCAACACGGTTGCACATCATGATAATACTGGAGGATACTAGTAGTTATGTGCTTAAGCAGAAGACCATAACCTGTAGAAAGCAACGCCCATACTAGGACTTTGTCAGAGCGTTTTCAAGGACAGGTTTATTTTTAGATACATTTTGGAGTACCTGTACCAGAGAAAATGGAAGTTCCGCACCGTCTATGAGAGCATTAAAAGTGTACGATACCAAAAAGGAAGACTCATTTAAAGCCACTTAAATGTCAAAAATACCACTTTAGGTCTGTAGGATTTCCTAGTAACGTCTTTGTCGGAGTTAAAAGATATTCTCAACTTGCGCCAAAATCGTTCTATAAAAGAATGCTTGGTAAAAACTCCGTTACACGAGTACATAGAATGTTGCTCGCTCCGGCAAATGGGCTCCTGGCTTAGCTCTCGATCGACGACAATCATCTATAGAAAATTAAGATCAACCCTACCTCTTTGGCCAGTGTTTTCTTATGAGTCTGATGCTTGGACAGAGATGCTTTACCCTTGGCGGAGAAGAAGATGCTGCAGTAAGCAATCGCGATGACCACAGTTGGAATAAAGAAGCACACCGTTGCTATCAGAATCGTATAGACGACCTGCCAATCAGTGCCATATTGCAGCGGTTGGAGAGACGCTAGAGCGGCAGAGCAGATCCAAGCAGCGGCCACTGCGATGTAAAATATCCGTCTGCCAAGCAAGCGATGCTGGAGTGGTCTAAGAACAGCATGAGACCGCTCAATACTAATACCCATCAGCTGGAAAATGGAAGCGCTTCCAATGAAAATATCTGCGGTTATGTAGAACTGATAGGCGAGGGGACTCAACGGGATGTGTTTGTGATCCCGGAACGTGATGTACATCCAAATCGGCAGCGATACTACTCCAACGAGAGAGTCTGCGCAGGCTAGACCGATGATGAGGGTGTGGGTGAGTGCTGTACGAAGCCACTTGTTGGAAGCGTATGCTCCGATGACAAGACCGTTCCCAGTGACACTGGAGATGACTAGAAATGCATAGTACGCTAACGAAATATACAGTTCAGCTGAAGATCGAGCTTGCTGCTCGTAGGTAGACGATTGGGTGGTACGCTGAGGCGTGGATGTGTTCTGCAATGGAATCTTCATCAGAGCTCCTCGTGGTGGCCAAACTATACTGTCGTCCACCTTTTCACAGCTGTTTCACAGATGGCTAGAAAGCAGCAGCTATACCTAGTCTAAATACCTTCTGTGGACAAAAGAAAGGAATCATGAAGAAAGCCTATGTGTTAAATATGGCCTATTTTGCAAGGACATAAAAGTACCACATTGACCTTGGCATTCTTTAGACTAGGCAAGTTCAGCTTGGTCCAAAGTTTAACAGCCAAAGAGAATAGATGTGTTAAGCTTGTCTGATGTGATGCAAGCGCCCATTTTAGTGCAGTGTAAAAAGACTGTCACCAGACAAACAGTTCTAGAAAGCAGTTTATACTACTATTGTTCTCACCGTCCCGGAATCATTATATTTTGCCCCGATATTGAGGGACCAAACTATTGTAGCTTTCATTAGCTTCACATTTGTCTAATTAATCAGTAACAGGGTGGACATTGTTTTAATTCCACACCAATATCGCCAATAACTCATAGTCCCTGTATCTGTAATGTAGTGTTGGACGTGTTTGATTAGGCAATAAATCAAATGTTTAGAATATAATAAATGTTCAGGCCCACAGACCGATATTGCCCTTTAAAATACCTGTAGGCTTAAAGACCCACCAACAAAGTTGTCATAAGGCCAGGATTTATTAACCCCCTGGCCTGTTTGAAGTTTATGCTTTGTCCGTACCGTTTAAAACCATCTGACTGCAACTTGATTCCTGAACTTTCAATAAATCTTCGTATTAAAATAGTTTTTCCGCTTAGACAGAACAGAAGGAAGATTCGTCCCCTCATCAGAATAAGAAAACACTTACTGACAAATAGACCCTTGTAATGCGGTTTTTATGTGATCTTTTGGGCCAGGAAAGGGAGATTAAAGAGGACTCTCCACTTAACAGCTTCTTAGCCTCAAATTTTACTGTTGAAAATCTTTTGAAAGAGCTTCATATATAATTTCGCATCTGATTTGAGTACATGCAAGCGGTGATTATTCACTTGTTTCGCTGGCGTAACATGTTTCCTGGTAGAACAGAACGGTAGGTTCATGCGATTCCGAACCGCTTCTTCTTCATTGAAAACGGTCCGATTTTAAACCGATTACATTAAATAACACAGGGGAGCTCAAGCAACGACGACGGTGACGGCAACAAGAAAGGCCGCTGAAAAGCGTTGGCTTAGCAAAACAAAAACTTTACATGTGCATCACGCTTGTGGTACAGACGACTACAACTGCCATAAAAGTTAAAACTCCCTAATTTCACGTTTTATGAAGAACGTGAACAAAAGACAATGATTTTTTCCTTTTAGTAGATTTAGATACAGACCTTTAGAACTCAACTCCAGAAAAACTTGGCTAACGTTTGACGAATAGAACAAGAGCGATGAAGTTTGAAACAGCGCAAATGCATCTTCAGTATAGGCGAGGTTTTCGCCACCGTTGCCGTCGCAGTTGCTTAAGCTCTCTAGTATTTGGATTTCACGCCTCCGAGCGCTCAGCCATGCTCAGCGAAGCTCATGCCTTCAGGCGCTCTTGTAGCCTGACCCTTGTTATTGCAATGAAACGGGCCGCCTCTTTCTCTGGCTCCGCTTTTGAATGGGTTAACTTTGAAACCCTGCTGACTGAGACTTTTGTTAAAATTTTGACAGTACGATATGTCATCTTGTCGAGGTGTGTCAGCACAGTCTTCTTTCATGATTACCTGCAGGTCTATTTTTCACTAACCTACTAAGAAGTATCTTACTTTTTTTCTTTTTTCATTGCCTTTTAATCCCAAATATTTCGCTTATCATAACGAACCACGGTTGGTATTGATTTCTGAATGCAAGTCACAGACTAGAGTTAAAAGAGGCAAAATCGAGTCCTCTATGCGTTAGATATTATTACTTAGACATGGCTTCTACACGGCTTCAACGCAGAGTTAGCTAATTTCAAGTCAGCAAATCAGTTTTTGACTTCCCGACTAGCCAAAATTTCTAAAATCCAAGTCGGCCCTCGCGAGATATAAAATGTTGTGTTCTAGTCACTGTTAAAAACTGAACCCCGCAGCACGCAATTTTAAAGCTCGTTTTGCTTGTCCAATAATGCTATATTTTTGTGAATTTCATGCTTCTAGTAGCTAAAAAGTCTTTTCATGCAACCGAATTAAACTTTTGAGCCTGGCAGAACACAGACCAGCTGCTTAGGCACATGCTACATTTACGCACGAGTTATACATGCTCCAATTACCGGCTTTATACCAAACATTGCGTAAAGGCTCAGTCTCTAATAAATATGTTCTATTTACCTACCCCTCTTTGGTAGTTTTTGTTCTGACCCGAAAAAGTAAGCAGTCATCCATATATGAAGGCTATGGACTATCCAGAATTGTACGGGTTTAGTGACTTCCAGTCCATTACTTTCTTGGCGTAGTATCAGTGTTGTTGGGTTGGTTACGCTTGAAATGACTTAGTTGCTAATATCTGAAGAAGCCCACGAGAATTTTTGAATTGTAGAATTAAGCTTCAAAACAACGAAAAGGGTTCAATAGACCAGTGATGTATAAATGGCAGCTTAATCTACGCCGTTTTTGTTCGGTTTCTCGATGTAATGAATTTGAGGTTTTGTAACGTCTGACGATTCTATACACCCAAATCCAGAAGACCTTTTTGCCCCCTTAAAGGTCTTGCCCAGAAAGTTTTAGTTTAGGATTTGGACATCCGAAGAAACAAAAACAGTGTATCTCTTTTAGTATATTGTCAAGTATTAGTTTTAAATTACTTCCTAACAGACAAGTTTCTCATAAAACGTTTTTAAATAACTTGATAAATATTGCCATTTCTTTGGAAGAATGTGACTTCAAACAAATATACAACAATTAAGATGAAATAATTATATAACTTGTTTTGGAAATAGATGAGATTAAAAGCAAAAAAGAAACAAAAATGGAGAGAAAAAAGAAGTCAGAATAGAAAAGGAAAAGAAAGAAAGCAGATTGAGTCGGCTAAAGCTGATTATACTGTTTCAAAAGCTGATCATTTTTTTAACAGAGCACATGATTCAATATTGTACCCGATCGATGGAATAGTAAGTATAGTTATGGCTGTAGATAAGAGCAAATAACGGCTTTTTCCACAGAGTTGAAGAGTACGTGATCTTTCACCGCCTGGCCGACAGTGTGAACAAAAGCAATTTCAATCTGTCTCTTGAGACAACATTTTTTTTTCTCATTATTTCCGCACACAAGACAAAAAAATGTACCAATACAGCAGGCTTTTGGCGAAGGTTTGGAACATACTCGGTTGCGCTGCAGTTTTCTAGCCGTAAATCTGGTAACAAGCACGATCTGATAATTCCTCTGAACTGTTATAACTCTACCAATCTTAGAGCGTTAGAGAACAAACTGAATATCTAGAGCCGAATTCTGCTGAAAAGAAGTAGGAACCATTAAGTCGATTGCTTTCCTTTCAGACAGCCCTTTGTCTAATTATAATAAGAAACTCATTTTTTATTTCACAGCCGCATTTATTATGGACTGCAGATTGCACAAACAGCCTCTATAGAGCGTTCAAGCAAAATTTAGGTCTTTTAAAACCAAAGAGTGCTCAATTTTCTTTATATAAGATGCCACATAGCCTTGGGGCAAGCCGAGATGTGGCTCACAGGCGAAAGAGTAGGCGAGCTTGCGTCCGCATAGATTAGACTTTTGTCTGAGAGAAATGATATTGATTTAAAAAAATCACAGCGGTCTTTTATTGACAATTGCAGAATAATCAGCCTCAATAAACCTATAACTTACAATGATATCTTTTAAACTGAGGTGTAACCTGAAGCAACGTGAGTCAAAGCTGGCAAACGAAGCAAGCAAGGGAAACATTCAATAGCTGGCGACGCTCAGTTTTTAGCGTGGGGTTTTAACTTGTATTTAATTACGTATCATCATAAACCGAAAATGAAAGTTCAATTTAACAGAGACAAAAGAACAAGGCAAATCGACCCAATGAACTAATACTTGAAGTAAACATTTGCAGGTGGTGACCAATACGTGCAGTGTCAAAAAAGGCGCGAATTAAATGTTTTAACCAATCGTGTGCTACAGCTTTAGATTCTGAGACGAGTACGACTACGAGATTTTCTCAATACTAAGTAGTGCTCGCGGGTGAACCAACGTCATTTTGGCGGGAAAACATAATTGCCGTCGTCATTCTGTTACGAGTTTTAGCGTGTCGTGGTAACAGGAACAAGTTATAGCGTTAGAGCTTTTATCATTTTGCGGCCGGGAGATGGTTTAAGCTCCTTCAATAAAGATAACAATGCTAATTTTTTTGGTGAAAAAGAAGTGCAATGAACGGCTTTCCGGCTTTCCGAGGTGTCTATAATTTGAGAATAAGCGAAAAAACTTTAAGTCAAATCTCGTACTCGTAGTCGTTCTCGTCCTAGAATCTAAAGGTCTCTACTAAGGAGCTATGCAAAACCATAGAAATTTAGCCTGCACTGCAGCCGGCCCAGGTATGGCGTAAACCATTGTTATAGTCCGTCTGCGAATGAGCGCACAAAAGCTCGTTTTAATGTCCAACAGAATCGCAAGGGCCTATGTGAGCGTTTCTGATAGGCGGGCATTTCTTAGGGATTTCTTAC
This sequence comes from Porites rus, assembly GCA_964035705.1. NCBI lineage: Eukaryota > Metazoa > Cnidaria > Anthozoa > Scleractinia > Poritidae > Porites > Porites rus. Next base: position 41,808,260 of record OZ037993.1, read on the forward strand.
GCGCCTTACGATATATTGGTCTAATTCTTACATAATGGTGTATGTGACGGTCCCAACAGAAGGAAGGACCTGAATAGCTACATTTGCGTATTTTTTTTTTGTCCGTGAATATCATAATTTACTGATTTATTTTGACGCTAGCCAGTATCGGCGAGATAAAGAAGACGCTGGAAAATCAGTCGGCAAATTTACAAAACACATTCTGCCCTTAAGGCTTATGAGGAAAATTAAAACCATTTAATGGTAAACTGCATATGTGATCAAATCCTGTCAGAAAAAATCTACAGAGACATAAACCACAGGAACTGATTACTCAGTACGTATGGAACAAACCAGCTTCATAACCTCTAAAAGTATGATTTGCGCAGTTGAATTCGTCATTTAAACTTCATGCACTGCAAAATCAAGACGCTAGAAAGAGAAGCGAGGAAAACCGCTGTCCACGATCACGTTTCACACTATCACGGGCTCATTCTCTCTTGTCACGAGCTATGAGTCGTGTTTGGCCTGTCAACACTTAATTTCAAATCAGACTAATCACGAACTGCGTAAGAAACTAGCCAATCAAAAACGCTGACATATGTCCTTGCGACGCTGCGAGATTCGAACACGATATCATATAGGGTCTTGATTCAAGGACGCGACGTCAACGACTGAACGTCGCTTAAAAATAGAATTTGCGTTTTTTTTTTTTTTCAGTCTTAATCGCGATTATTCCTACCCACTTACTTTATCAAATGTAGGCAAACCCTCCTACAGTTGAATTCCAAGGGACCATATCCAAGTTCAGAAAGAGAAATAAAATTTCGTCGATGCTTGTTTACGTTCCCCATAAAACGCGAAATAGACATTTTCAGGTCGTAGTCTTGCAGAAACAGCAAAGAAATGTACAAAAAGTGTGATGCACGTGCAAAGTTGTTGTTTTGCTTATTAAACCAATTTTATTCCTTTTATTATTTTGACGTTCTTGTTGCGGTCGCGTCGTTGGATCTTAAAGTCCTTATTGTACACTAATTCGCAGACGCCACATAAACGGTTTAGAGTGTCTGCGTCGCACGCTGAGGAAATTGTGAAATAGGTGAATCTTTACTGACGTCATTATATTGTTTCATTTCTCCCTAGCACGCGAGTTAACCCATACTGCCATAGAAGGTGTATACATTGTACTAAAGTTGAAAGAGTTGGTTAACTTATTTATAAGTAATTAGTGCAATTCTCAGCTCTAAGCAAGCAATATCTAAGGAATTAGCACACATCAAAACTGCGAAAATTGTTGGGAGGTAAAAAGTTGTTAACGTTCCTTGAATTGCAAATCTATCTAAGAGAAATTATTCGAAGTATTCGGTATATCAGACACTGGAATTTGCAGAGTTTTCCCACATTGCTTAGACTGGATTTTTGCCGCTCTCTCGGGTCAAGTGTTTTTCTTCCTTTTTGGGTTGGAGCGCGGGCTCACATCCCGAGCAGTGGCTGGTAATGCTATGTTCTTTCACACTGTTCTGGGAGATTATTTCAACAGCTTAATCAAAAAATGCATGGTAAGGGTGCGTTAATAGGGAGCTTAAGCAACGACAACGACGACGGCAACATGAACGGCAAAAACGACTATAGCCTTAGATTGGCAAAACAACAACTTTACACGTACATCTCGCTTTTTTGTTCATTTCTTTGCCGTCGTTGGTTGCAAGACTACGACTTAAAACCACCTAATTTCACGTTTTGTAGAGAACGTGAACACAACGCAACGACTTCCTTTTTCTTTTACTGAATTTTGATACAATCGTTTAGAATTGAATTAAAGAAAAATTTACCAACATCTGACGAATTGAACGAGATGGAATAAACGCGATAAAGTATGAAGCAGCGTGAATTCATTCGTCGTTGTTACTTAAGCTCCCTAATGAAGCAGAAAAACGCCAACAAAGACTCACCTATCGGCTATTCTTATTGGACTTTCCTTACTAACGGCCCTAACCGATATCTGACAGAACAGGGAATCTAAGTCCGTCTTGGATTCTGTTTTCCAAGCCGTGGAGTCCCCATTCCAGGTACTGGATTCCTGTTTTTTTGGTCAATTATGTTTGGATACCGGGTCTAATAGTTAGTGGGATTCTGAATTCCGGCTTTTATTTATTTATTTATTTATTTATTTGTTTACCAGCTTTTCTGGACTCAGGCCTGCCCAGAGGGAATGTGCACGAATTGGACTTAGGTGCCATCCCTTCCCAATCCCACACTCGATCCGTAAAGGTTGATCACACCACCGAAGTTTACGACCCCTACTCTTTTCGAATAGCGATGTGGTTTCTTTTACGGGGGACAAGAACAAATCAGTGAAAGTGCTGTGAGAAGGGGCCTACGGTTTTTCGTCCTTATCCGAGAAGACTAGGAAGTCTAACCGTTTGCAGATGTCATTACAAAGACAGCACTTTCTTCTCAGTTATTTAAGAGTGATTTTCTGTAAAATTCGAACTTCGGCCTGACACGGTACCTCATCGATTTGGCTGATTTTTGGCATGTAGTCTTAGAATGGTGTCCTAAATACTGAATGCATATTCTAAGGTTCGAATTCTTGTTGGTTTCAAAGATACAGGAATGACAGTTTTGACGAGGCCTCGAGCGGCCGCCATGTTGGTGAACTGAAAGAGATTTACAGCAATTAATTCTAGCCTTATCATTAAAATAACTTAATCGTGACTCATACAGTTGCAAAGACCTATCCTTCCTCCTTTCATTTACCTACTCTTATCTGAAAATGGTTAAGCCTGAGCTACGAACGGCTATAACTTCTCACAGCACTTTTTCGGTCCTTAAAAGGTACACAAATTTGGTAGAAATTGGAAGGCCAATATCACCCATGCCACATCGATTTAGACTAAGCCATTTTAACTAAACATAGTTTGTTTATAGCTAAGTTAGATTGTTGAATAAAATAATTGGGCAAATGCAACGGAACAGAAATATGATTGCATGAATGCGCAGTGGTTCAGCCACTTGGCCGCTAAAACTTCAAAACAAAATTCGGTGAATATTTGAAAAGAAAATTCTTTAAAAATTTATCGTGCCTCTTAAACCCTATCTATCGCTTAAAAAACCCTCCCTTGTAATGTAAACAGATGATCTTTTGATTCTGATCTTGCGAAGAGCAGAAATATGCGCTAAAATGAAAATTATAAATTTTGTTACACACGGTACTAGCTCAAGTTCGCTCTTCGATTTCCCACACCAATCGGGAGCCGCTCGTGTACTGCACAGTTACAATTTTCTCTGTAGTATTTCGCTGTATACAGCTACAAATTACATATTTTCTTAGGCAAAGATAACGCAAACGTTGTCAATTTTAATCAAAAGGCTAGAAAAACCAACCGTGCACTGTAGCTTTATGCAAATTGTATGGTATTCGATAATTACACGTGTAAACAGGAACCTACCTTTGCTAATGTACACTGTTTGGCAGATCTTTCCAGCGTAAGATATAAAACTAGTACATGAAATGAAATTAAAGAACTCATCAAGTCAAATTACCTGATCGTACCGTCATTACTGAATAATAAGTCCGCAAAATATGACATGGAATGATCGGTGGGAGACGAAGCTATTTTTAGGAGGACAGGGAATTGCACGCTGGAACGGAACTGAAATGAACAACCTCAATCAAGTTCAGTCTTCTTGACGCTATTAAACGTTTCACCCGAATTTGAACAGGAAGTTGTTTTCTATTTTCTTTCTCATTCTTGCATGTATTCCGCAGTTCGCCCACTATTTTTTCGTAACTTTTAATTTTCTAGCTAACTGGAACTGTTAAGAACTACCAACCCCCCTCCCCCCTCCCCCTCTTTGAGTGAACTTTCATTCGGTCTGATTCACAATAATTTTCGAACGGTGACAAAGTGAAATTTGAAATGACATTTTATTTAGTATTTTTAAAAGCTCCTTCTTTTTTTCCCGATAGCCAGGAATGTTTTGAACGTAAAGGCTCAAGTGGCGGTGTTTTTCACGACTCTGCTTGTAGACTGACCTCACCACCAGTACCACGGACATAAAATCTGATCGGAGAGGGTCATACAGTAACTGATGGGTCTCTGAAAAGCGAAATGCAGTCACTTTGGGGCGAGTAGGCTATATAGATGATGAACTCATTGTTTATAACCCCATAACCGTATCCCAAAAGTCGAGCCAGTCCGGGGCGAGCGAACACAATTTTGGGGCCACTGGCCACGCCCTTATGTTTAGCGGGAAATTGGTTGATTAGTCAAATCTCCTTAACTCCACGACCATGCACCTTTCCAAATATAGCCCTTCTAATCATCATATAGTTAGGGCCTCCCGTAAGCATTTGCAACTATTTTGATTCGTGGAAGACTGTTTAACAGTTTTCATTACTTTAATGTCTCGTAAACAACACGAGGTACATGTTCTGATCTCTCCCCCCCCCCCCCCCACCCTTCCCCCATCCATAACAAAAAATTTTCAGACCAACACTGAATTGCATGAAGGTATGTACAAAAATATGACCATCTCGAGGCAAGGTTCATCACTGTAACTTACCACATAAAAGCCTTTTCGTTGTTTGCCATCGACTGATTCTGTTCTGAATACTAAGGTCCCATAAACAACGCCACGTTTAGAAAGAGCCCGCCCTTTTCAATCCAAGAAAACCCAAGTAGCGATTTCACCAACGGACATAAGCCGTAAGAAAAGGACCGCGTCAAATAGCTCATGAAATCACAAACGCCTCATGACACCTTTAATTCACTCTTTCTTGGATAAACTAATTTTTAATTTTTTAAGCATAAATGACATCAGAATGCGCGATTATGAGCATTATAGCTTATGAAAAGAAAATTTAACACCTGATGCACATGAAAGCGTCTAAGAAGGGGACTAGGGGGAATTAGGAACATTGTGCTTACCGCTGGAAAAATATTGGCTAGTTCTTTGAATAGACTCAATTAAAGCCGTTTTTGTTCAGTAAGGAGCTGTTAGATGGGGGGAAAGCTACATAAAGTAGATCGCATCAGAATACGGCATAGGACTAGGCTCTCAAAATCGATAATCTGAATGCAAGACCAATTATTATGTAAAACAGAGAAAAATTCCTTGAGGGAAAAAAATTATGGCTAGGGAAAAGACCCGAATGTGGAAAGTTAGGATGGTAGCTTCTTTTCAGGTAATCGATCATTTACGTTAACTTCCGCTATCCGACAGGCATATCGGAAAGACTGAATGGATGAGAGTATAACACATTCAAGAAGAAACAAACTTGTGATTTTTCACAACTCAATAAAATAACTAAAATTGTGTACTACTCGGTTATACAAGATTTTTGTTTTCAATTTCAGATTTTTACGATGGGGCATTAGCCCCCGTACTCACTAGACACTACTTTACAATCATCGTGTTAAAATCAGTGAAATACTCCAAAACAATTTGGATTCCTACCCTTATACCTTTATTAAAAATTAAAATTGGGAAGTTTGTTGTTTTCTAAAAGTAGTTTGAACAGCCGAACGACATTTTTTTACACGGAGTGGGGAAGGCAAAGCTTCACTTATCTCTGCGAAGGTAGAAAGTGTCAGCAAAACGTGAGAGTCGTCCTTGAGGGTAAAGTGTCTAACCTAATTTTCTCACCGATTGCAAGTGCCATTTCATCCACGCATAACCTCACCTAGTTAACAGAATTAGCAAATGTAGTGGGGAAACGTTGCGAGAGAACTGAGTAAGATGTTAGGGTAAGTTTTGGAAATTTTCCGCACACCTGGAAAGTCCTGGCTACGCTCCTGATAGAGACTTTTGCTGGAGAGAAATTGAAACATGTTCGCTAATATAGTGACGACCAGAAAGGACAAGCCATAGGATAGTTCCAGAAAACCACCCATTAAAATAGATCACGAAGTTGTCGCGGCGGAGGATGAACTTGAAGGCATCTGATGAAGTGCAATTTTTCAAGGGAGCCCAGACAAGATTATGTACGATGGGCACAGCCTGTTTGATCTGGAAAATTTAGAGAAGCTCAAGGCAAATCGCTAGACAAGACATGCTAGAGCTGAACTAAAGATCTTTTGCGCCTTTGAACTCTGTCCCTAAGGGTAAAGGAGAAAGTTTCCCTTTATCAATGCATTAACCGTGTTGATTATGAATGTCTCCTTATGTTGGACGTCTTACTAACAAGCACATTACCACTACTTGCCCTCAGAGGCGTTTTTCAGTTGACGAGCAGAGAAAATTAGGTTTTGACTGTTTGAAATTCTGGATGCCAGAGTGAAGACGCCTTTTGTATGATGACGTCATCGTCCTACAGTAAAAAGCGTTCGTTTTTTACCACTGATATTACGTCAATCGGTACACTTATGTTGTCGAAAGGTCCGTGAGCATGGTAAATGATTTTATCTTAAACTGCAGACACATCTTCAATCACTCCTTATTGTTCGCGATATCGGATAAACACTCTGGTCTCTAACTGAATTTTCTTTGCTGTTTACTTTATTTTGAATTAGGACTGTCTTGAGTTGTCCATGCATTGTCTAGCGATTTTAAGCTTTTTCAAGGAAACAAAAATCTGGAATTGTCCCTAGGGTGAGGCATTTGCGCACAGTTTTAAAGCCCTTCGGTGGGGTGACTGTGGTTTTTGTTGTCCCGGGCTCATCCCTCATTCTTCTTAACCCCTTCCAAACCAATTTTTCTGTTTATCAAGAATCTCCTCAAAACGGGCTTCGTGATTGCGACAAAATACCTGAAAATTGTACACGGAACCACTGTTAACGGTGTACAAGGTAGAATGAGTCTATTCATTACTTTGCCAATGCCCAATTTTTAAAACCGGAAGTAATGATGTTTATTTCAAGGGCTCATGTCTCATGGTTTTTGCGTGAATCTTCAAACGCTATAAATACATGTAGCTGGAACTATCATCGCATCGATCCTCGCTCACTAATAATGATAACTTATATCAACTTCCATTATTTATTGCCTGGCTAAGATTTTCACGGATTCTTCAGTTCAGTTGTTTGAAACCAGGCGGCTTCACGTGAGTTGTAACGCCAGGCAAGGAACGTGACGACCCGCGATATGCGTGGGAAAATATTACTTTTTTTCGATCAAGGTGGAAACTGGCAACTTTGTCGTCGAGTAAGGTAATACATCTCAATTTTCATTACTATGGTTAATTTTAAAAGCTCTGGTTTCGGTATAGGAACTGGAGGAAAATCAGGAAAATTCCTGTTCGACTGTGATGGTTGGATTTTGTTTACGCGTCATAGCATAAACATAACAAATTCATTTTCCTTTTCCTTATACAATCTGCCTTTTTTTATACTGTTTTTCGCAGCAGAGTTATCGATTATATTACAGAGGCTAATTTTATCACACAGATCACTCAGATTTAATGACAGAAACTCTATTATCGATTGTAATTTTGGCAACACCTGGCGAGTATTCGGTGTACAGATTATTGACAAAGTCGCTAGAACAGTCTTCCATTCATTACTTTTGTTTCTGCTCCGTTAAATTTGCCCAATTTTTTTATTAATGAACTCGATTTAACTACAAACAGTGAGTATTCAGGCAGATTGGCAAGCTTCAATGCGATGTGGCAAAAGAGATATACGCCTTTAAAATTCTGTTAATTTTGCGGGTGTAAAAAATTCAAAAAGTATACCCACCAAAAGTTTAATCGATCGTTGCGAAAACGTTATCAATTTCGAAGTAGTTTCTAAAAATACAATAAAGAGGGATTGTTCTTTCAATCTGTATTGGCAAAGGAAGATTAGCTTTGAAGACAGGGTTGTAGTCGAAGGCTCAAAAGCAGCTTCTATTAACCAATATGGCGCCGGTCCGAGGCACCCAAAAACCGGCCATGTCGATAATTTCCGAAGTAGGAGGAATTAGAACCTAAAGTTACCTATTCCTTATTAAAGACCTCAAATCAAGTCTACATGCCAATTTTTAGCCAATTCGGTGAGATAGTGTGGCAGCGCCTTTTTAATATAGCTCGAATCTTACAGACAACTGCTCTTAAAACCCCTGAGTGTTGGTCCGGCCGGGGTTTGAACCCGCGACCTCCTGCTCGGCAGACCGGCGCTCTACCAACTGAGCTAACCAGGTGGCGGTTCCTTGGACTCTATTCTGGATTTCAAAGCCTAGGATGTCGGATTCCAAATGCAAATTAAAATCTTCCGGACACTGGAATCCAGATTTAATTACATGGGGCGAGCCAACCTCTGCCAACCCCTGCCAACATCTGATGATCTAAAATCTTTCACTACCCACCCGGAATTTCAAAGGACCTCCCCCCCCGACAAATTGACATAGCACCCAATGGGAATGACTTAGGACATTATATGAATTCTTACATGAAGCGCATACTATCAAATTTCGCAATCATCGTGTTAATGCCAGAAATAATCTTTTTCAATGACTAAATACATCCAAAAATGCCCCAGAAACCGCACTGCGAATAAGAAAAATTGAAGTTTTGAGCCTAAAATGGGCTAAATCTCAAACTAAGGCACAGAAAAGCTCAAAAGATGATTTTATCCGGGAGATATGGTGACCCGTACGGGAGAGCGGGAGATCGGCGCCGTATTCGGGAGAGTTGGCATGTATGCCTCTTACGGGGACTACGATTATCTCCTTCTCTTTCATTTGGGGGCCTTCAACACCCTTGCAGGGTTAATTCAGTTTCAATAGTGACGGCTAGTAGAGTGAAGCTTTGTTCACACCATGCACGATAGCTCTTGCGTTATCCCTACCAGGTCTACAGGGCTTTTGTTCACACATTACTAAACGGTGATTTCGGTGCGAGTGGCGTTCTGTAACGGAGCGATGCTTCACGCCCCGATCTTGAGGGATCATCACTTATCGGGTAAATTTTCTGCTACTCTTTGTCGCAACGGAACAGCTGTTCGGACCGTGGCGGTGTCACAGCGTTTTGGGCATCCCCGCGTTTTGGGCATCCCCATTCCCATATCCCTAGCGTTTTGGGCATCCCCTTCTCACATTACTGCAGCGTTTTGGGCATCCCCCGGTACCCTCCCGGGATGCCCAAATCCCTAGCGTTTTGGGCATCCCCTCCAAAACAATTTGGGATTTCGCGGGAAAATCGAAAACCTTTTAGAGATGGATTCCGCTAAATATACGAATCTGTTCCGGTATCTTAAAAATAAGGTTTATCCGGAAGGCTTTATAAAGCAGGACAAAACAATTCTTAGAAAATTCGCCAAAAAGTTTGAGTATGACTCAAAATTAGAGTCCTTGTTCTACGTGGCCAAGGAAAAGGATGGCACAGCGCTTCGACGTCTTGTTATCGCCGAGGAAGATAAAGCGAGGGTCTTCGAAGAGTGCCACTCTGCTCCCTTTTCTGGACACGCCGGCCGCGATAACACTCTGAGGTTATTTCTGATGATTTGAGGCCAGTCTGTAATTGTGTGACAGCCTTTCCTGTATCAAGTAGCGCTGCGGGGTTAAGTTGTACAGGCCTCAAATGTCATGAATACTATGAATGCAACACCGCAAAACCCAGTTTTATTCATGTTTACCTTTTGATTCCTTTGTTTAGTATTCTTGTGTTTGGCTGTTTGGAATCAGACGATCGCAGCTGCCGGCGATTGCGGCATTGCTCGCTTGTAAACAGTTCTATTAAATAAAATTGAAAGCTTTGCAAACAATGAAGTGTTGTGCATCGAAGCGATCTTATGCGGTTGTAAATTTCAGTTTCGTCATGTTTTCAGCCAACGTTTACTGCCTATGGGTTTTTTTCTGCGCAATTAACCCGGCAAAAAGTTTCGGACGATATAATTCTAACATGCATCTACACTATTTAGCCGTAAATTCGTGATTAACAATCCCGACTTTTCCCCAGTCTGAAATAATTTAGGCAAAGTGGAATTGATCAGCGTTTTGGGCATCCCCCACCGGGGATGCCCAAAACGCTAGGGATATGGGAATGGGGATGCCCAAAACGCTGTGACAGCGGAATTAAATGAATGGGAGCGAGGACTGGAACCCACTAAGACGGAAGAGATCGCAGAGAATTACCGACAGAGGAGTATGTACAAAGTTTAGCGGAGAATTCCCTCGTCATAGAGCTAAACGCAAAAATGTAACTGCCGGTTATTCCAATAGTCTTCTAAAAGGTTCATACAAATGATTCAAACCAACAAGGCAAACCACGCTGGGATCAATTTCATAAAACTTTTACACGTAAGAGGGATTACGGATTCTGTGAGCTAAATTCAAGATTCCAATGAAGAGGATTCTGGTTTCAACAAGCAAAAATTTCCCGGATAGGGAATCCGGATTGCCTATAATTGTTCGAGAGAGACCTTTCTCCGGGAACTCCCGGCCGGTTTCCCCCTCTCTTCCAACCTTCCAAACTTCTAATTTGATCTGGAGAGGGCATGAGGGCTTGACTTTCTTTTTCCAGCCCCGTCTCAGGGATTTAATATTGTCCCGCGCCTCTCACCTCCCCATGAGAGGCTTGGGCCGGTTCAGGAACTCACAGCAGGCATTTGCCTAAGGCATTAAAATCCCGCGGCCATTTGCCTTCCTTGGGGTTAGGCATATGGCAATCTACGGTAAGATAGTTGATTACATATCCGGTTACAAGCAATTTGATGTTGTGTCTGCTATTTCCAATTTTTAAAAAATTCATTCTAAAAATGGTTCTCCGTTTGGAACAGTTAAAACAGAATCAGAGAACATTTGGATTTGTTGACGGTGTCTTTATAAAAAGCAACAGAACAAAGAACACTAGTAAAATGCTGCGTTACTTATTGGGGTTAATTTATTACAGCAATACCATATTCGGAAATATTAGCGGGAAAAATAAAGTAATCTCGCTCTATGCAATGGCGCTCAAGACGAATTTTTTCTCGTTTAATTTTCGCTTGTGCATGCTGGCTATCTTGTCAACTTCACTGAAACACGTAAATAATTACTATCACGGCCGCAAGGTGAGTATGATTACAAATCTTTACATAAAGAAAACGTTAAAGAAAACGGATGCTAATCGATCTTGATCTTAATGTTCGCTGAAGCTCAGAAGTGGTTATGAGGAACAGCTCAGTGGCTAATAAAACTGTTAAACATTATGGCGTTAATCGATAAAGCGGAGGGGCTTTGAACAGGACAATCATTTTACTCGTAGAAATGTTAAACTTTGTGTGTTATAAACCCGATACATGTAAATATAAGCCGGGCTGCAAAAAATCCGGATCTTTCCTCAGGAAATATTGTAAACCTGAGCATTAGATATATAGGCATGCTGAGTGATTTTTCAAGCGCAGAATTGATCCTTATTTGCCTGGGTCTAACAAATACACTGGGGTATTAATTTACCTGTGTTTAACAAATACAGCAAATACGTTGGGGTATTAATTTGCCTGCGTCTAACAAAAACCGTAATTTGCCTAAGTTTAACGAACACACTAAGGCATTAATTTGCCTCAGTCTTACAAATACATACATTAATTTGCCTGTGTTTAACAAAATACACTGGGGCATTAATTTGCCTGTATCTAACAAAATACACTGGGACATTAATTTGCATTGCCTGTGTCTCACAAAATGTACTGGGGCATTAATTTGCCTGTGTTTAACAAATACACTGGGGCATTAATTTGCCTGTGTCTAACAACAACACTGGGGCATTAATTTGCCTGTGTCTCACGAATACACTGGGGCATTAATTTGCATATGTTTAACAAATACACTGGGGCATTAATTTGCCTGTGTCTTACAAATACAATGGGGCATTAATTTGCCAGTGTCTAACAAAATACACTGGGGCATTAATTTGCCTGTGTCTAACAACAACACTGGCGCATTTATTTTCCTGTGTCTAATGAATAAACGTTTGAAGTATTTACTTCTCTCTAACAAATTTATTTATGTGATCCTTTACCAATACAATGGCAACTAAGATAAAGGCGTTTTAGAACTGAAAATTCCGGTGATGTATATTTTTTAACCAAGCTGGCACGAACCGCTAGCCACGAAAATATAACAGCAAGGAAAGAGTAGCCCGCCCCATTGTTTTATTGTATTACATATCAGGCATTCAAGAAAATTCGTGGGGCGGGGGTGGGATTTTCGAGCCGCAGGAATTTTTTTTCGTTAATCAAATTCCTTCTATGAATTTTTTTAGGCCAAAGCATGAATGTTTTTTAGGATTAATTAGCGTGCATGAATTTTTTTCATTTAATTTTCCCTTGCGCGAATATTTTTTTTGTACTTCGCCCCCCCCCCCCTCCCCATAAGTTTTCTAATGGTCCTTCCCTTAGTGTGGTTCCTCTTTCAGCTCCTACTGTGATTTAGGTAAAAAATTTGAGAATTGTGAGATGTGCAGAGAACTTAAACACTGATTCAATTCTACTCTAGCAAGCTTTGATACGTGTCTATTAAAAAATAAAGATATATTTCAAATTGTGTTTTGTGAGTAAACTACTCGGGTTGAACAAATTATAATAAATACATTCCTGAAAAGTTTGCACGTTCAACCGTTATAAGAGAGCTGATATACAGCTCATCAATGGATGGTATACGTCTAATATCAATGCTTGTTTTCTGCGTGACTGTAGGTTTTGTTTTGTTTTTCAGTCAACTAAACGTGGTAAAAATAGTCTGGAATAAACCTCTTGTAGCACAACGGTTCAAGCACCTTTCTCGATAGCGTTGAAAGGCTTTTCGTCACGATCACTTCCTTTTAACGAAATTAAAACTATAACCTACGCAATGCCCTTCCGAATAGCGTCTACCGACAAAAGGAAAACAAATGTTGGTAATGATCTTTGTTAGTTCATGAATGGAAGAGAACTTATGGTGAATTCGAAACACTAACCACCATTACGTCAAACGGGCAAACGCAATTTGTCTCACGTGACTTAGTTTTCCCTTTTCCCTTGTTCCATGTCTTTTTATCCATTGTTTTGTTTTGTTTTGTTTTGTTTTGTTTTGGGGCAGCAGTTTAAATCTACATGAGAGAATCTGCTCATTTCCCAATTTGAAAAGAAACTTTTTTTTTTACTAGAATTTCCAGTTTGCCTTTGACGTAACTAATGATTCTTAGTTCACTCTAGTTTGTTGAACTTGTAAGTGTAAAGAGTGACGTACACTTTCTAGAAGTCCACAGGGATTCCCTCGGGTTGACTAAGTAGGAGGGGAAACTTCTGGCCACTTCGCAAAACGATCGTTCTCACGACTCGGCCGCTCAAAAAAGTTGACTTGTGAAAATTCTGGGAGTGATGTACTGATCACAAGTAGTCCCAAACCTCCTTCGCTACCCCACTATCTCTGAGGCAAAATAAGGGACCACACGTATTCCATAATCACCTCGCGATCGGAATAACGAAAAGGACGCAAAAGGACGTCTTGAAAATTAGAGAAAGGCCGATAATAAGATTATTCCGGCTAGGAAGTAATGTCCTGCAGAGCAACCTTCACACCTTCACTAACCTTGACTTTTCTAAGCTAAGCAGTTTCACCAACTTGGAGCATAGTGAAGGAAATCTCGCCCCCCCCCCCCCCGACTCGTCGCCTAATGCACGACGATACTGATATAGAAATCCAATTAGAAGACAGCTTCACGATTGATAGCATGGGAAGAGGGGGGTTTTCATTACTGTTTCAAAATTATAGCGGCACTCGATCCTTGATTTAGCCTGTGCAACAACAGGAAGATGTTAGCGTCAGAAATCGTGGACACGGTTGATTCCATGATTCCATACTACATATTATTATAGGAATGGAGCTCTGGAGTTAGGGCTCACGATTGAACGTGACGAGCAAAACCATTCAGTGCACTGTCATCACAGTCTCACACGTTCTGTTTTTGTTTTTACGCTTCTGGTGTCGTCGGTATTGTTTAACACAAACACGAATAAGTTGTTAGTGTTTGCCGACAATCGTTATTGATATTGGCATCCTCAATGATTCAGCAAGCAGCAAGTGTTATCTTGCGTAGTGACGACCTTAAATAATGTAGCCTCGAGTAATATGACCTTTCTTCCGTTCAGTTCGTTCAATCGTGACCAAGGATGGAAATCAAAGAGAGACTTTCGAATGACCTTGACACCAGAAGGTTATTCCATGCAAGTGACGTGAGAGAGACCGGATAGCCATGTTTGTTGTTGTTTGCTGGAAATAGTTCACCTCCCCCAATTCTGCTTGCTTCGGTGCTTGTCTCTGTTCGATAATAGAGAGATTTAGAGTCAAGTTTACGGCAAACGGCAGAATAAATTTGAGAATTTCTCAAACTGGAAAATGAGCATATAAAAACAGACTGAAACGATTGTAACGTGAAATTACTCATTTTTTGTAGAAGTAAGGAACAGTTGAAGGCAAGTGAAGGTAAAAGTCGATCACAACGCACAGTTTCTTTTCAGGCTTCAGGTCAATGAAAGAGTAGGGATTTCACTCGTTGAAGCCATATGAAAGGGATAGTGGGATAGGGAAACCTGTCATTTCGGTCTTTAAAAGGAACCCTGCAAATCTAATAGCTGTGAAAAAGTCGAGAAAACTTTCTCGTTTTGTGATTTATTTATATTCAAGCGACAGTGCAAGTTATGCTTCACACGCAGAGTCTGGATGGATGGAGACTCGGCTGACCCATGAGTGGTTATAAGCAAAAGGCATTGGGGGGCTTGCTTAATACATCATTAATATAAAAGTGTTTTATTTTGTCTCTTCATCTCCGAATTCCAAGGTATGCCAACAAATCAACAAATCCTTAACAAGCAATATCTCATGAACAAACGAGCCAGGCCGGCTCTACTTTAAAAGTGGGTGGCAAAGAATTCCCCAACGTGATTTCCGATCCTCAAAGCTCGAAGGAAATCTTAAGTCAAGAGAATAATCTCGAGAATAATTAGTTTTGTATCATAAGGCGGTTTATACATCCAACGCGTAAATAAAAGCATTAGCGATGTTTGGACGGTTGACCATCCCCGTGGAAACGCGTCATGCGGTTTTTACAGAGTTTTCTGGGAGTCGAGCTGGTCAACAGTCCAGCCAGTTGATGCAAGGGATGGGGGAGTTGGGATACCCTAACTGCTGGAATTATCTGGAAGTGAAGTGCGCTTATCATTCAGTGACCATTTATCAAGATAGAATCAAACGCAAACGTTGGAATAATTTACCCTGTAAGCTTATCCTGTCTGACCGGCGTTGGACACGCTTATCTCTTCTTAGAAAAAAGAAAAAAAAACATCAAAAACTTTTGTCACCAAGTTAACGACGGCCGAATTTGACACTGATCTATTGTGCGTTGCCTGGTTATTTATAAATTTTATCTTAGACTGATCATTAGCAAAATAAATTCTCCTCCAGTTTCATTTTTAAAGCTGTCTTTGTGTGTTGGTATTGCTACCTTAAAAAAATCCTGCCTAAGCTCAGTGACTAACCATTCGCTCACTTTGGTTCTTGTTGCCTCAGGAGTTTAAGCCTCCTTTTAAACTTGAAATATTTAAATTTGAGCAACAAAATATTCCATTGTCGATTATTGTGTGGGTTATAATGTTATGAGGATATCTTTCAAGGTAAAAAATGAGATTTGATTTATGTCTCTCTTAAAACGTGACCACATTTAAAATGGCAATCGAATCATGCAGCATTTAGTGGTCATAGTAATCCTTATTTGCTGATTTATGCAGGGGCTAAAGAACAAAACACACGTTTGGCATAAACATTACAAATTCAACCATGCATGGTTTCCTTTCTTCTTTTCTTTCTTTCTTAAAAAAAATCATTTTCCCAATTTTTTTCTCTTACGTGCCAAACACTCGATTATCTTTCTTATCCTCGAGATCAAAACATTCTAAATAATTATCTTTTTGCGAACTAAGAACAATTCACTGTTACCGGGAGCAAAAAGCGCGTGACAGCTCAATGTTGCACTTAAGCCAAGGTGAGGGTACGTTTGGGGTCGAGGGTCACTTGTAAACACTTAAGATAAAAGTTAACACAGTCACTGCCCAAAAACAATCTCCGTGCAGTTGCTCACGGCTTCAGTTTCACGGTTAATGTGTATTATTTTTTTAAAGAAGAGAATTTGCCATAACTTACACTGCTTTTTTGAAACAACAAGAAAGTTTGGAGATGAGTTATTTAGTAGAAACTTGGTCAGTGATGAAATATGTCTCAAAAGCCTTCTGGCAAAATTTGGGCAAGAATTCTTCAAGAGTCCAGCTTTGAGAGCCATGCGAAAGACTTCAATTTAAGTTGAGGATGTCTAGTACGTTTTTAGCCAGTGTGTCGTTCGATTAAAATAAGCAAATGGGCGGTTATAAAATGAGTCCTTTCACTTTACAAGACTTTATCGAGACCCAATGCACAATCAATGCATTTTTTTTATTACAAAATGGAGAGGTGATTCGCGACCTTAAAACACTGTCTGGCTACCAAAAAGAAGCTGCTAGGCAACGACACTCGGCTACGGAAAAGTGAAAACAGCCGAACAGCAACAAATATAAACTAGGGTGGTAAATTAAACTTTTTTTTAATGAACATAAAAGTCACCTTAATTACCTATCGTGAATTTTTCAAGGGAAAACTTTCTAAATTTGGCGAGAAAAACATCTGGTGTTCTATTAAAAATAGACTGCACAATATTATTGTATCTTCGCACCAAAAAGGAGAAGACTAAGATTTCCTGTTTTGTGTCAAGATGATTATTTATTCGCGGCCGATACGTCCAAGCGGCGAGCTTCGTTTTTTGTACATAATTACTGCGAAAAAAAAAATCCGCTGATTTATCTCAGTCTCACACACACTTTAGGGTCTTTTTCAAAAAATATATATAGCAACTCTTTTCTGTTCCTTCCTTACGTAATCAATACGTAGTGGATTGTGAGCCACGAATTTCTGTGTAGTTTCCTTGTTTTTATTTCAGCGATTCTCACTTAAAATCAATTTTCATTGTGAAAAAATCGTAAAGGTTTTCTTACCTTTCAGTATTACCCATGGGTGTTCAGTTTCCTCCGGGTAAAATTAGTAAAAAATCAAGTTTTAATGGTTTTAAACTTGTAGTCGTGTAGTCACCGGATCAGTCAAGTCACCTGGTCACGGTGCAAATTACGCGCTTTCTTTGACGTAAAGTGGCTACCCAAAGCCATTACTTGCATGCATCGTCAGTTCTATTTTACATCCTTAATTTGAATCCTCTTTCTCTCTTTCGCAAGCGAAAAAGGAAGCGACTAAAAAGTGACGAAGGCGTGGAAGCAATTGGCGCCAAGCGGAATTATTGCGAGTTTTAACATAATGCTTGCGCAAAAACGCATTTTTAATTTTGAATACATGTCCCTCGCTCACAAACACTACATCCCACGCGCGCAGCAAATGTCAGCAATAAAATTATGCTAAACAAATATGGGCACAAAAAACTCTTTCGCTTGCTTGTACGAGCGTCTAGGTTTGTCTACTTTGTGCGGCTGATTGGAAACTAAAGTCAAAAGTTTTATCATTTCTGTGTCTTTTTGTTGCGTGGCGATTGCCAACGGTGAAAGTCCATCGTCCGTTTTCGCCTTCACATTTGCTCCTCGCCGAACGAGAAGTTCAGCGCATTGTATACTTTGGCCACACACGGCTGCATGCAGCGGTGTCCATCCTTCGCCATCTTCGTTATTCACATCGGCCCCGCATTGAAGTAACGCGATCACGCAGTCGACTTTTCCGTCGTAAGCCGCTTCGTGTAATGCCGAAGCCCCATTCGAGCAAAGTTGATCAATATTCACAGCTCCCGAGAGAATAATATTCTTAAGGGCGCCGGGGTCGTTCGCCGAAACCGCAGCACAAACTGTGTAAGAAGGATGAAGAAAATTTTTATTACAGTTCAGCCCGGGCCGTGTGAAACTACCCATCTTTCTCCTCGGTGAGTTTGCGAAGTCCCAAGGTCTTTCGTCCTCGATTTTCTCGATGACTATTCGCGGAATAGTGAAATTATGTTTTTTCGAGTTCCTTTTCGACGTCCAAAAAAGTTCTGGTGGAATATTAAATTGTTTTGTTAAGTGCTGGTTGTTACTCAGTCCATTAACGACTCTCGTCAGTTTTTTCTTAGGTCGAAAACTGTTTCGTTGCGAGGGCAAAATCACTGAATGAATGCCATTTTCGACTGGGCACCGTGGTAACTGAGGTATTACAGAAACCATTTCGCCGTATATTGGGGCTCTACAACTCTCTCCAGCTCTTGGACCTCTCTGGACCGGTCGGGAAACTGCTTTCTTCGTGCGTTGAAACAGCCGGCCGACTGTATTTCACTCGACAGCGGCTCTCTCTGTATCTTTCACCTCTTGATGATAAATTATAACCAATGCACGTCTCAAGAAACTCAATCCCACTCACATATACTATTTTGAGAGGTTATCTCTGACTGGTCATCAGTTAGCCCTCCTAGATTTGGTCCAGCTATTATTGGCAGAGCGAAAACAAACAAATACGCCACGCAAACGACGAAAATTCCCTTAATCGTAGAGATAACGAGATAGAAAGATCTTTCCTTGATGTTTTGTGATGATTTGTAATGTTTCTGTCACGAGCCAAGAAACACATGATTTTTGCACCTAACATTGGCATATATCGCGTATTAACCCTTGTCAATCACCCCAGTATTGACGTCATTCGGTGGTCTTTCCGGCTTACCAATAAGAGGTTTATTGATTGTGTTGGAGATCCTTTTTATTCCTATTGAAATAATCCAAAGTGTGTCAATGGAAGGACTGTCAGGCATGTGCGATTATCATAATTATAAATACCATAAAGATTCTATTTTGAGAATTTTCGTTGTTTTAACGTTTGTCTCGATTGTTTGGATTTCGAAAGAAGTCAGACATATTTCGATGAACTGTTAAATGGATTTATGGATGAGTGCTCGACCTAAACCTTCGAGAAAATTCAATGTTTTATTTGAAATTAAGAGAGAAAAGAATTCCAGTCGCGCGCCAAAATATTGTTTGTTACACCACATAGTGGGAAGGCTTGACGTCATACACAGAACGCAGAAAATCCTATTTCTATTTAAAAAATGAAAATGCTAGTTTGCATTATTAATTACATTGTAAATGGGGAAAACAGTGTTTAAAAAAAAAAAACCAACGGGTGCTTTTATCAGGGTCAAAAAGATAAAGCTAGCCGCTCTTCGGTCTATGTATTTATAAACTGTAGTTTATTACTGACTAACAGTCGTTGGTTTCTTTTATACTGATTAAAATTAGATTTAAAAGGGTATTATGTAGTATTCATGTTTTAAAGCTCGAATATATTTGCTTTTCCCTTAAAAAGTTTGTCAGGAAAACAACTTCATTACGGACTAAAATTAACATTATTTAGTATCATCCATGCGTTTATTTTCGAAGCGGTAAATTTCATATGTTGTTACTTTTGCGTTTTGTTCACGGTCGGAAAACAATGACCGCTGGCGATATTTTATGTAGTGGCGTTTTGTAAAATACCGCTGAACTTTCGTCAAGCTATAGCCTTACACGGATTTAGCTATGGTAAGATAGTTGACTCGACCTAAAAGCAGTGTAGAAAAGGAAATTTCCACTTGGGACGCTCGTCACAGATTATGGCAACTTGGGCATTTTAAAAGGAGTGGAAGACTTGGAATTTCACGAATCGGCAACTTCAAAAACTTCACACAGTTTTAAGTTTATTCAGAGCCCGACTAAAATTTTTGGCAGGCGTTTGCAATGCCGGCTGCGTAACCAAAACTACATTGTAGCTTATACTTCTCTTTCTCGCAGTCATTTGCCATGACTGCCTTTGATTCCTTGAACCTATAGACAGTTGCTAGCGTTATAATACTAAAAATATGATATTTGGCATGACGTTTTACAGAGACTCTGAAAATAGCAGAAGTCCCTGGCGTCATACTGATAGCTATGATGATGCTGACATGTCTATACTTAATGTGGGTGAAAATAGCAAAATCCAAGCGAGAATAGCTCGAAGACACTTGATGGCGATTGAGATTACATATCGTGGGTCGTGTGTGGGAACACGTGGGATTATGAAAACTGCGCGCATGGCGATCGCTGGATCATGATCTGATACGATAGTTACGTACGATGATATCCAAGGTATTCTTTTCATGTCCGGTGCCAAAGCACAAATAGTACATAAGGCCATTAAACACCGTTTAGTACGGATATTCAGATTAAAAATAGTGTTACTCAAGATGATTGGGCAAAATTAGAGCAAATTTCCAGAAGCGACTAATCGTTTCGTCTGACAGGATTTATAGGCGCGTACTATAATAGAACTGAAATGAAAAAGATTCTTAGAAATATTCTTATTAGTATTACAAGCTACATTAATACCTCGTGAGACTGATTTTTCATTTATCTCAGCGTTAAAACTTTGAAAAGAAATAAAAAATAAACAGCGGAAAATGAAAAAAGTGAAATAAAAAACAGAAGCTCGATGCTTGTAGTGCCGTTCGAGGAAATGACGGAAAAAAAGAAAGGAAGAAAAACAAACTTGGGTGGATGAGTTTTTAATCATTACTTATACAAATCTTTAAGAGTTCAAGCAGTTTTAATTTCCAATAAGGGACATTCTGGGCTTTAAATTGGGATATGCATTATTACAAGGAACTGGGATTTAGTGCATCATTACAAGTTAACTCCATCGCATGCAAGGTACGTTTTGAATAATAAATCGATGTTCCCAACATCACTAACAACTTGTGAATTACGCGACGAGAACCGTTATTTCACGCAGTTACTGTAAGTTTATAATTTTTCCACGATATTTTTAGTCATCCGTAATATTGCATGTATTTCAGTTACTGCGGGTAAAAGCTGCTTTGGCCAATTGAACTGAGGTTTAATCCGGCCAATTGCAATGAGGTCAACTTCACTGAGTGAGTGAAGTGACTGAGTGGCAAAAATAAGTGTCTATTACGACTATTATGAAAAGGGTCTGGTCCTCCGCTGCAACATCCGCACATTGTCTCAAGATATTTTTTTCTTTCACCATCTTCGACATACAATACTTAAGAAATCAGCTTGTCTCAAGTTAAAACGAGATTTAAGCATCTGATGAATAGCAATCCGTGAGTCAATATAATGGCGGTTTTTGCTGTGACGTACAAGACAGGATCTTTTTAAGGGCCAGAGAATTTGTCAAGTGCTATTTACAGGTGCAAATGCCCTGCTTTTATGTCTTTTTTTTCTTTGTTTTAATATCCTTGGCCTCGTGCATCTGAGAAAAAGGACACTAGGATGTCTTTCGAAGTCCAAAGGAGTTACCATGCCTTTGCCCAGGTAAGAGGGGGGGCGGGAGGGGGGGGGGGGGGCGACGATACTCCCTTCTATGGCCCATACTCCCCTCTAGGGCCCATACAGAGACGTGCCGCTTGTCCATGATGGGGCATAGTTAAGTGTTTATGACCTCTCTGTCGTAAACAGGCTAAATAATTTTCGCGCGCGTCTGTCTTAACAGGGCAGTTTTGCGCGAGTCTATCCTAATCATAAACATACTTAAATAGGAAGAAGTTTGTTCGTATTCCAACCATTCAAAAGCAATGGCCATAACATGAATTTGCTCAGTATTCAGCAACTGGCGACAAGTGGCTTAAAAAGAAGACGGCGTGCATTTTGTCTTTCGTCCTAAACAGTGTGTGTATGTTAGAATTTTTTTTGTCCTAAACATGGTCAGGTTTTCAAACCCTCAGAGGCTCGTCCATTGATGCCCAAATGTTGTCCGAGTACCCCCTCTCTCCCCGGTTTCCTTGACACTCGCTGCCTTGTACATGGTCAATGAACAAGAAGATGATTCAGTAATATTTCAAACTAATCCATTTACTAATCAGTCCGTGGTTGCTCGTAAATGTGATAATTGATGCGAATTGTACCGTAACGTGCAAATGCAAATGCTTGTGCAAAGTCATCGTGACACTGGCAACATGGTATTCTTACCTTTATTATATAGAGTCTGAATGTGGTTTAGTGTCTAGTGTTATTTACCCATGATGTTTAGTGTTTGCTTTTGGGCCAATTTTTTAACGTTTTAATACTCTTTCCAGATAAAATACCGTTAAGTATTTGGAGGGTTTTCGTGAAAAATCGTATCTATTCACTGTATGAATATAACGACGAAAATTAAATTTTTGGTTTTCTCATCAGAAATGTTCGGCATTCTTCGGAGATCTTCGGTAGTCTTCGAAAATCTTTGGCAGTCTTCGGAAATCTTCTAAAATAATCGGGAGTTGTCGCAAAATGACGGAAAAAATCCTTGATATACCAAACAAAATGATATTGGCCTTTTTGAAGCCGTTTTCGTTTCTTTCTCGAAGAAAATTACTGTGACGTTAACTACAGCAAATCTTTTGCAGTTAGTGTAGAATGACTAATATTTAACTGATTCATGTCAAAGAGCCAAAAAATTAAGTGTTATAGTGTTATCAAGGTACCGCCATTTAGACTCCTTTATTAGCAACAGCTGTATCACTCCCCACCCCCTTTCTCCGTAGCCCAGTGACAAACCGTGCAGATATGCGCTACTAAGACGCTATAGCCCTCCCCCTACCCCCTTAAATGTTTGCTGGACACTGTTTTTCTGAAATCACCTAACCAGTATTCCTTGTTTCACAGCGTTTACTTGGAGACATAACTAAAAAGGTTCCAAACCTAAATATTGAAACTGCTTTTATTTCACGTTTACAAGGGGTATAAAATACAGGCATTTAAAGTTCGGAAATCTGGCTCCGTGTACGTCCGTATCCGCACATTGTCTCAAGATATTTTTTTTCTCTCATCATCTTCGATACACAATACTTAATAAATCAGCTGTTCTCCATGCCAATTAAACGAGATTTAAGCATCTGATGAATAGCAATCCGGCCGTGAATCAATATAATGGCGGTTTTTGCTGTGACGTACAAGACAGGATCTTTTGAAGTGCCAGAGAATTTGCCAAGTGCTTTACAGGTGCAAATTTCCTGTTTTTATGTTCTTTTTTCTTTGTTGTAATATCCTTAGCCTCGTGCATTTGACAAAAAGGAATAAGAGCCGTTTGAAATCCAAAGAAGTTATCAGGCCCTTGCCTAGGTGAGGGGGGTGGGGGGAGAATACTCCTTTCTAAGGCCTATACAGGGACGTGCCGCTGTTCCAAGATGGGGTATAGTTTATGACCTCTCTGTAGTATACAGGCTTTATAATTTTCGCGTGCGTCTGTCTAATCAGGGCACATAATTTTGTGCGAGTCTGTCCTAATTATAACAGACTTAAATAGGATGAAATTTGTTCCTAATCCCAGCATTCAAAAGCAATGACTATTACGTGAATTTGCTCTATATTGCAACTGGCGATAAGTGGCTTAAAAACAAGACGGCGTGCATTTTTTTTCTCCCAAAGTGGGTCAGGTTTTCAAATCCTCAGCGGCTCACCTATACCCAAATATTGTCCGTGTAACCCCCTCCCCCCCCTCCCCCTTTCCGGATTTCCTTGAAACTCGCTGGCTTGTGGTCAATGAACAAGAAGATGATTCAGTAATATTTCAAACTAATCCATTTACTAATCATTCGATGGTTGCTCGTAAATCGGGTAATTGATGCGAATTGTACCGTAACGTGAAAATGCATGTGCAAATTAAAGTCATCATGACACTGGCAACGTGGTATTCTTACCTTTATTATATAGCCGGTCTGAATAAGGTTTAGTGTACAGTGTTATTTACCCATAATTTTTAGTGTTTGCTGTTAGGCCAATTTTTTAATGTGTACTGTTTCCAGAGAAAATACTGTCATTTCGTCTTTTAGATCATGATCAAGTCCTTCACGATCTTCAGTTTTCTCACTGTCCTACAGTTCCCTTGCGGAATGGCTTACTGACCACTTAATGAGCAAGTTGGTCGTTAAAAACAAGGAATTTATAGTTAACTCTTGAATTGGGATATCGTGAATCATAACAAATTAACTCCATCGTATCGGCAAGGGCGTTTTGACTGTTTAGCCTTAATGATCTTAACATCTCTAACAACTTGTGAGTTACGCAGTGAAAACCGTTATCTCACGCAGTTACTGTTTATAATTTTTTTACCGATATTTTTAGTCCTCCGTAATATTGCATGTATTTCAGTTACTGCGGGCATAGTTAGTAGAGGAGACTGGTTAGGAAACCCGGCAAACGTCAAAGTTGAAAACAATGGTGCCGTAGGTTATGTTGGAAGCTCCCTGACTTTGCACAATCCTTTGTTTTCTCTTTCCTACAAATTATGACTGAATGAATTAACGCAATGTTTCTATTGGTCAATAACTTCAAAATAAAAGAAATGCTATTGAACGTTGTGCACTGTCGGTCCAAAAAAGCTAACAAAAATTTATAACAAGGGCAGTTTCCCAACCATTCCACTCCAATTAACTATGCTGCGGGTAAAAGCTACTTTGGCCAAATGAACTGAGGTTTAATCCGGCCAATTAAATTGAGATCAACTCCACAACTGAGTGGCAAAAATCAGTGTCTAGTATGACTATTATGAAAAGGGTCTGGTCCTCCGCTGAAACATCCGCACATTGTCTCAAGACATTTTTTTCTTTCATCATCTTCGACATACAATACTTAAGAAATCAGCTGTTCCCCAGTTAAACGAGATTTTAGCATCTAATGAATAGCAATCCGTGAATCAATATAATGGCGGTTTTTGCTGTGACGTACAAGACAGGATCTTTTCAAGTGCCAGAGAATTTACCAAGTGCTTTACAGCTGCAAATTTCCTGTTTTTATGTCTTTTTTTTCTTTGTTTTAATATCCTTGGCCTCGTGCATCAGAGAAAAAGGAATAAGAGCCGTTTGAAGTCCAAAGGAATTATCAGGCCCTTGCCCAGGTTAGGGGGGGAGGATACTCCCTTCTATGGCCTATACAGGGACGTGCCGCTGGTTCATGATGGGGCATAGTTTATGACCTCTCTGTTGTCAGGCTATATAATTTTCGAGCGCGTCTGTCTAAACAGGGCAGTTTTGAGCGAGTCTGTCCTAATTATAAACAGACTTAAATAAGATGAAATTTGTTCGCAATCCAAGCATTCAATAGCAATGACTATAACATGAACTCGTTTTGACTGTTCTCAACATCTCTAACAGCTTGTGAATTACGCGATGAAAACCGTTATTTCACGCAGTTACTGTTTATAATTTTTTTTAACGATACTTTTAGTCCTCCATAATATTGCATGTATTTCAGTTACGGCGGGCATAGTTGTATAGTTAGTAGAGGAGACTGGTTAGGAAACCCGCCAAACATCAAAGTTGAAAACAATGGTGCTGTAGGTTATGTTGGAAGCTCCCTGACTGTGCACAATCCTTTGTTTTCTCTTTACTACAAATTATGACTGAATAAATTAATGCAATGTTTCTATTGGTCAATAAATTTAATTTGTTGTGCACGGTCAGGTTTAAAAAAGCTAACAAAAAATCTATAACAAGGGTTTCCCAACCATTCCACTCTAATTAACTATGCTGCGGGTAAAAGCTACTTTGGCCAAATGAACTGAGGTTTAATCCGGCAAATTGAATTGAGATCAACTCCACAACTGTGTGGCAAAAACCAGTGTCTATTATGACTGTTATTAAAAGGATGTGATCCTCCGCTGAAACATCCGCACATTGTCTCAAGAAATTTTTTTTTTCTCTTATCATCTTCGACATACAATACTTAAGAAATCAGCTGTTCTCCAGTTAAACGAGACTTAAGCATCAGATGAATACCAATCCGTGAATCAGTATAATGGCGGTTTTGGCTATGACGTACATGACTGGATCTTTTCAAGTGCCAGAGAATTTGCCAAGTGCTTTACAGGCGCAAATTTCCTGTTTTTATGTCTTTTTGTTTTCTTTGTTTTAATATCCTTGGCCTCGTGCATCTGAGAAAAAGGAATAAAAGCCGTTTGAAGTCCAAAGGAGTTATCAGGCCCTTGCCCAGGTGAGGGGAGGGGGCGGTGGGGGGAGAAGGATACTCCCTTCTATGGCCTATACAGGGACGTGCCGCTGGTCCATTATGGGGCATAGTTTGTGACCTCTCTGTCGTCAGGCTATATAATTTTCGCACGCGTCTGTCTAAACTGGGCAGTTTTGTGCGAGTCTGTCCTAATTATAAACAGCCTTAAATAGGATGAAATTTGTTCGTAATCCAAGTATTCAAAAGCAATGACTATAACATGAACTCGCTCCATATTGCAACTGGCGGTGAGTGAGTTAATAAAAGCAAGACGACCTGCATTTTGTGACGTCTTTTGTCCTAAACAGTGTATGTATTTTAGAATTTTTTTTTGTCCTAAACTGGGTTAGGTTAAGAAACCCGGCAAACACCAAAGTTGAAAACAGTGGTGCTGTAGGTTATGTTGGAAGTTTCTTGATGACCGTGCACAATCCTTTGTTTTCTCTTTACTACAAATTATGACTGAATAAATTAATGCTATGTTTCCATTGGTCAATAACTTTAACATAAAAGGAATGCTATTGAACGTTGCGCACGGTCAGGTCCAAAAAAGCTAACAAAAATTTATAACAAGGGTTTCCCAAGCAGTCCAGGGTATGGTTTATGACCTTTCTGTCCCAGAAACAGGCTATATAATTTTCGCGCGAGTCTGTCCTAATTATATACAGACTTAAATAGGATGAAATTTGTTCGTAATTCAAGCATTCAAAAGCAATGACTATAACATGAATTTGCTTCATTTTGCAACTGGCGGTAAGTGGCTTAAAAGCAGTGTATGTATTTTAGAATTTTTTTGGCCTAAACTGGGTCAGGTTTTCAAACCCTCAGCGGCTCACCCATGATACCCGGATATTGCCCGAGTACCCCCCCCCCCCCCCGTTTCCTTGAAACTCGCTGGCTTGTGGTCAGCTTATTAGCAACAGTTGTATCACTCCCCGGCCCCTTTCTCCGTAGCCCAGAGACAAACCGTGCAGATATGCGCTACTAAGACGCTATAGCCCTCCCCCTACCCCCTTAAACGTTTTCTGGACACTGTTTCTCTGAAATCACCCAGCCAGTATTCCTTGTTTCACAGCGTTCACTTGGTGACACAACTAAAAAGGTCCTAAACCTGAATTTTGAAACTACTTTTATTTCATGTCTACAAGAGGTATAAAATACAGGCATTTAAAGTTGGCAAATCTGGCTCCGTGCACACCAATTGTCGTAAAAATCATTAGAAATATAGATGCTTGATCAACTTGAGCTCTCTGGCTAATGCAAACTACGACCACATTTTGTCTTCTAGATCATGATTAAGTCCTTCGCGATCTTCACTTTCCACACCGTCCTCCAGTTCATTCTCTTCGCTGGCTACTTTGGCCGTTTCAGACTGGGGGTGAAAGTGACGTCGTTCGTGTAGCTTTCGTGCCTCTCCTGCCTCTCCTGCCTCTCCTGCCTCTCCTCGCCGCCGCCGCCGCCGCCGCCGCCGCCGCCTCCAAGCTTCACTGAAACAAAGGAATGTGAAACATGATGTCAATCTCTGGTCTACCTAACAACTCGATCTTACCATTAAAAAAGACAAAGGAATTTCGCCTGATGCATCATTAACAATATGACTGATTTTGATTACGAAGATAAGAAAATTACTTGAGATAAATCACGGTGTTAACAAAAATGTTTTTCTTTCGTACGTTGTAGCTCGTGTGACCTTCAATAATAATAATAATAATAATAATAATAATAATAATAATAATAATAATAATAATAATAATAATAATAATAATAATGCAAAGCCTTGCCGGAATCAAAAACAGTAATTATTTTAATATTCGCACCATCTATGCAAAAGTTTAGTGCGGTCAGTAATATTTGACGAACTTGACGAGATCAGTACTGACCTTTCAGGTATTAAAGACAAAGCTAGGCAAAGTACGAGGAAAATGACAAGCATTCGGTGGTTCATTTTCACGCCTTCAATTCCTGAAAGTAAAACGTGTTTCCATCACAAACTTGGATATTGATTAAAAGGTAGAGGGTCTCAATGTGGTTAATCGTCAGCCAACAAATGGCTTAAAATTTAACCGTTAACCGTAAAAGATTAATTTTTTTTAACCGCGTCAACCGTCAACAATGCTGATTGACTGATTATCTTTCAAAAAGTCTGATGGTGTTTCAAATTTCACTATTTCAGTTGGTCTTCAAGGACTTTTCAACTTCTGGCTCCTGAAGAATCTCCAAACTGGAAAACCCAGTTCCTTGATGTTCTCAACAACGCTGCCTTAGACTTGACAAGACCTTTAAACTTGCTTTTATCTGAAAATTTTTCGAAATTCTAATACGGTGAAAGGCCAAGACAATCTCCAAAACGCAAAAGTTAATATTTATAATTTATACAGAAGTTAATATTTACTTTCGTTATAAAGGGAAATATAAGACGTTAATTTCTGGACCCGGCTTAGCGTCTGCTTAATAGTCCTCTTATAATTAGGGGGCCGCTTAATAACTAGAGGTTTCACTGTAAACTTCTTTTTTCTGAAATTTTCAAAGCGACGGATTATAGAATGTTCTTAAGCCAACTGAGTCACATTTTTCCAAGCTTACGGCTTTCTAAGTCGCCCTCTTAGCTCTTCCGGTGTTTGGAGCGATGAATCTTTGTGAGTTGTCTCGTCAAAGACACGCCAGATGTTCTCTTCCTGATTCTAAACCGCTTTTAAAGTGTGCGCCGCTTCTTTCACTTTTAAAGGCTTTCCTCGGTATCTCGACTCCATTCACCATTTTCAGCCAAGATCTTGATGCGTCTTGTATACCCCTCAAAATTTTACACAATCATTGATTCCAGTTTCTCCTGGGTGTTAGAGTTGTCCCAAGAGAAATCGAAAGGTCCGGAGTGAAAATGGTGTACCATTTGTGCTCGAAACTTTGATATTGTGAAGAACTAGTTGAAGTATTTTAGCTGTCTTTCATGCATAATTTTTATGCTTAAGTTCGCTTTTTTGATTAACTTTTCTCCAACAGTTCGTCAAAACAAACGGCCTTCTACTCCTAAGTTTGTCACTCTTTCTCTCTGACCATTTGTTTACCAATGGTTTGGTCACCTTTTGAATTCGGCAATTTGTTTGATTGAATAGCCAGAAAGAATGGCCACAAACAGTGTCGGCCTTGAAAGACCAGAGAAAATAAAATTCCAAAAATATAAAAGGTACCAAAAAGGCAACAAAAACATGGCGGGAAATTGGCATGCATGAGTGCATGATAGGCGCTAGACTTTCTTTCCTCTGCCCAGACTGGTAACTGAGAATGATGAACTTCGTCATGTCTTCTTGGTGTTGTCCACGGTTGCTTAAACACCTTTACCTGTCATGCAAATTTCTTTTCAAGAAAAATTTCCGGGGTCAATTAATGACTTTTGGGTTCAGAATTCTTCAACAGAGTTTTGAACCCTTGACTTTAGGGTTATAATTTCTGGAAACTCCTCTCCGTTTTTCATACTTTTCTTCAAAGGCTGCGTGCAGTGGTTCAAGATTACCTAAACTACATTCTGCTCTGTTATTTACGGATGTATACCCTTGGGATACAAACCGTAAAATCAAATGTTTTGCTTTTATGAATCCAAATTAATTGCAACCAACATAGAAATAAGCCTTTTTTTTTCAAGGAAATAAGTCACTTTATTGATTTGGCTTAGACTAAAGTAATGTGAAGCTGTCGAGTTAGACAAAGCTCACAGAACATGAAGGTATAATATTATCGATAGTAGCCGAACATTTATTTATCTATATTCATTACAGCAGAAGCTTCTAACAGTTATAGTGAGCTGATTAAGGTAATTGAAAAGATCCTTGCAGGCTTTTCCTTTCTCTCGTCCAGCTGTTTTTGGCTCGTTCGCTATGTAATCACCCACCGCCTTCGCGCTTTTTTTCGCTCGTCCGCACTGACCGACTCTGAGCCTGGGAGTTAAACGGGGACCAGTAGTAATGTGGAAAGTCAGGAAAGATAAGAATAAAAATTTAGGATTCAAAAAAAAAAACGTTTGATGGAAACGTAAACTCCTAATTATCGCAAATGGGACGGCTAAACGCGCTCGTTGCAAATGTATTCACCCTAAATTGCCATTTCAACTGAATAATGCTAAAACGAATGCGTTTACTGAGAAGCATCCCTTCCATAAAAGACATAAAGAGGAGAGCTGCAGAAATCTATTTTATTTTTTGGCGGGGGCTGCGAATCCTCGTACTCCGCGGTGTTGTTGCAAACAAACCTTTATCCGATCTTTGACCAAATGACCAAATGCTTCAATACACAATCAAAATATACGGTCGTAATAAAAAATGCAAATTTTTTGTTTGATTGACTTCGTTGGTAAACGGGCAACCTTGAAATTATCTAACTGAAATTGGATACTAGGGTTAGTGAGCGCTAGGCTTTCTTTCCTCTGCTCAGACTGGTAACTGAGAATGATGAACTTCGTCATGTCTTCTTGGTGTTGTCCACGGTTGCTTAAACACCTTTACCTGCCATGCAAATTTCTTTTCAAGAAAAATTTCCAGGGTCAATTGATGACTTTTGGGTTCAGAATTCTTCAACAGAGTTTTGAACCCTTGACTTTAGGGTTCGGATAGTAATCTCTGAAAACTCCTCTCCTTTTTCCATACTTTTCTTCAAAGGTTGCGTGCAGTGGTTCAAGATTTCCTAAACTACATTCTACTCTCTTATTTACCGGCGGATCTATACCCTTGGGATACAAACCGTAAAATCAAATGTTTTGCTTTTATGAATCCAAATTAATTGCAACCAACATAGAAATAAGCCTTTTTTTTTTCAAGGAAATAAGTCACTTTATTGATCTGGCTTAGACTAAAGTAATGTGAAGCTGTCGAGTTAGACAAAGCTCACAGAACATGAAGGTATAATATTATCAATAGTAGCCGAACATTTATTTATCTATATTCATTACAGCAGAAGCTTATAACAGTTATAGTAGGCGGATTAAGGTAATTGAAAAGATCCTTGCAGGCTTTTCCTTTCGCTCGTCCGGCTGTTTTTGGCTCGTTCGCTATCTAATCACCCATCGCCTTCGCGCTTTTTTTCGCTCGTCCGCACTGACCGAGTGCCTGGAAGTTAAACGGGGACCAGTAGTAATGTGGAATGTCAGGAAAGATAAGAGTAAAAATTTAGGATTAAAAAAAAAAAAGTTTTGATAAAAACGTAAACTCCTAATTATCTTGCCTGCGTGCAGACGTCTCCTATTTCCTTTGTTGCACCTTTTCCGCGTACAACAAAGGAAATAGGAGACGTCTGCACGCAGGCAACTAATTATCGCAAATGGGACGGCTAAACGCGCTCTTTGCAAACGTATTCACCCTAAATTGCCTTTTCCATTTCAACTGAATAATGCTAAAACGAACGTCGCTTACTGAGAAGCATCCCTTCCATAAAAGACATAAAGAGGAGAGCTGCAGAAATCTTTTTTTATTTTTTTGGCGAGGGCTGGGAATCCTTGTACTCCGCGGTGTTGTTGCAAACAAACCTTTATCCGTAAAAAAACGTATAATTAGCTTTTTGGCTTGCCTGTTCACAACGCCTCTATTATTTTAAGGACAAATGCAAAGAACACGAGACACCAGCGAGCCTGGCCGGAGCGAAAGCAAGGCGAAAGAACAGTCGCGACTAATGCAAGTTCTTTCGAACCACTAAATAAAAATATGGAATTAGTGACCATTGTTCCAATCGCGCTGCCACGCTATAAGTGATAGGGAAACTTTTACTGCAGCAACTATTTTTGACCCACCTTAGATCCAAGCAAAGAGGCTTTAAGATGTTTACAAAACTGAGATCAACAGCTCTCAGCACCCAACGTTGTGTTTGACAATGAATGCACATACAACTGATAATGAACCTAGCTTTTAAGGCCACCTTGATGGCCGCCTAATGGAGGTGTGAACAATAGGAGAACTCTTGTTGGGAGAGCCGAAAGGTGGCCGCTCAATAGAGGTTTAAGGTCCTATTATTCTTTAAATCTATGCAATTATTTCGGGACTTTGACTTCTCGCCGCTTATTGTATACATGTAGGGGGTGGCGGCTAAAATGGTGTTCGCGTAAAGAAGGTTCAACGTAATTATAAAATAAAATAACTCATCAGGACCTCCGAAAAATGACTGCGTCCGCTTAAGACATTCAAGTCAGTTTTACAGTAATTGAGGGATTCCGGGACTTTGGTACAGTCAGACTGACCGCTTAACTGTCTAGTTCACGGTTTCAGTGTTGATAATGCCAATTTTGCTTCCTTATGCTCCGTGGAACCTAACGTTAACGAAGAAATCACTAACTCGCAAACGACAAAATTACAGCTTCTTATCCTATAAATGAACTTTGAAAAACTGTAGCCAACAAGTTTTCCGCAAAAACCCATAATTTCAATCCCTTTTTATCCTCTTCAAGCTTATCCATCCGTGTCTACCGTTGCCTTTGCTCTGTTATTTTTACCTTCCTTTAAATGTTTAGAGCAATATTTTTTTGTTTCACTCATTTGGTGGCAGTTCCTACTGGCTGAATTTTGATAACATTCGTGACCCACTCCTTACCCTGCGTGCCAAAGACTTCTCTAGCGCGGTTTCCGGTTTCCGTCAAGTCTCTATAGCGACCTGCGCGAAACGTTTTTCTCGCTGCTTCGGCCTACGGCCGAAGATGTGTCGGCCTTCGGCTAACACCAAAAATTCCCGCCGTACGCGAGAAAAACCTCTGGTATCCAGGGTACCCACTCCTTTAATAGAGGCTGACCTTTTACTGGAGGTCCGCTTAGTACATTTTTGACTGTAATTCTTGCTTGGAAGACCAGGAGGCCATTGTATTTTGAAATTAAAAACCTGCCACCAGTGATTAAAAACATCACATGTATACAAAACATAAAACCTTCAACCTTCAACTGATAAAGTAGTCAGTACAGCAAGAGTCAGAACGCTCGTATTAAAAGATAGCTAAAGAAAAAGTATTAATAGACTGTTTTGAATACCTCCGGTCATTTAATTTACGATTGGATTAATATTTAACTGATTCATGTTTAAGAGCCAGAAAGTTAAGTATTATAGTGTTTTCGAGGTACCGCATTCACACTCCCTTATTAGCAACAGCTGTATTATCTCTCCCCCCCCCCCCCCCACCTCCCCCGCAGCTGTCCCCTTTCTCCGTAACCCAGAGAGAAACCGTGCAGATATGCGCTACTACAGACGCTACTGGACACTGCTTTTCTGAAATCACCCAACCAGTATTCCTTGTTTCACAGCGTTTAAACTAAAAAGGTCCTAAACCTGAATTTTGAAACTGCTTTTATTTCACGTTTACAAGGGGTATAAAGTACAGGCATTCAAAGTTGGGAAATCTGGCTCCGTGCACGTCCTTTCGTATAAACCATCAGAAATATAGATCCTTGATCAATTTGAGCTCTCTGGCTAATGCAAACTACGACCACATTTCGTCTTCTAGATCATGATCAAGTCCTTCACGATCTTTACTTTCCACACTGTCCTCCAGTTTATTCTTTTCGCTGACTACTTTGGCCGTTTCAGACTGGGGGTGAAAGTGACGTCGTTTGTGTAGACCTAGTCCCATTCGACGCCGCCTCCAAGCTTCACTGAAACAACGGAATGTGAAACACGATGTCACTCTCTGGTCTACCTCACCACTCGATCTTACCATTAAAAAAGGAAAAGGAATTTCGCCTGATTCATAATGCCTCTGAATCATTAACAATATGATTGATTTTGATTACGAAGATAAGAAAATTACTCGAGATAAATCTCGGTGTTTATAAGAATGTTTTTATATGGTACGTTGTTGCTCGTGTGACCTTCAATAATAATAATAATAATAATAATAATAATAATAATAATAGTAATAATAGTAGTAATAATAATAATAATAATAATAATGTTTTTTCTTTAAGTAACAATTTTATTCAACTTTAAAAAAATATGTACATAATTTACAGAAATATTTGAAGTAAGAATTAAGCACTATATAACATTAATAATAATATAAATAATAAAAATAGCAATCAAAATCGAAAGGAATTGTAAAAAGTGTTTTGACTGAATAGTTTTTTAAACGAAATAAATTGTAAAAAGGATTTTACAGTGAGCTTTGTTATCAATAAGGTTTCCATATAATTTTTGTTAATTAAGCATAAATTTTTCTTATCAAAATTAAGTGTTTTTTTTTAAACGAAAGGAATTGTAAATAGTGTTTTGACGGAATAGTTTTTTTAAGTGAGTTAATCGTAAATAGGATTTTAATAGTTAGCACTGTTATCAATGAACTATAGAAATACGTGTATCACTGTGTCAATAACGATTTCGTAAATACATTCCTTGCGGCTCAGATGCGGTCAATATTTAACTCTTGCAGGAATTAAGTCCAGGGTTTGAAATTCAGTCATTACAAATCCGCTTCTGATATTAAAAACAAAACAAGTTAAAAAGAATAAAAATCTCGTATTCCTAAATTCCTAATTCTTTAAAAAGTTCCTAAAAATAATTAATTCGGGCAGGCTCTAATATTATCAATAATAATAATAATAATGATAATACAAAGCCTTGCCGGAATAAAAAGGTAATTATTCGAATAATTGCACCATTTATGCAGAAGTTAAGTGCGGCCAGTAATATTTGATGAGATCAGTACTGACCTTTCAGGTATTAAAGACAAAGCCAGGCAAAGTACAAGGAAAATGACAAGCATTCGGCAGTTCATATTCACGTCTTCAATTCCTGAAAGTAGGTAACGTCTCCATTACAAACTTGGATATTGATTAAAGGGTGAATAGAAGGTCTCACTGTGGTTAACTGTTAGCCGTCAAATGGCCTAAAGTTTAACCGTCAACCGTCAAAAAATTAATTTTTTACCGTCAACCGTCAAAAATACAGATTGATATTAACTTTCAATCAGAGGAGAATTTGATGAAACTTAATCTAAGTAAGGTTTATATAATTAGTCATAAGAGGAAGAACGACTTTGCCCCCTCCCGCGCCAATTGTTACCATTAAACGTGTGTCATATTTGAAGCTTCTAAGAGTGACTTTTCAGGATAGTCCTACCAACTGGGATAAGCATTTTGATGATTTGATGGAAAGAGCTTTAAAACGTATGCACTGATCCTTATAGTGTGTAAAAGAAATGGTTATAGTGTATCTGATCTTAACTACCTCTTTACTTGCCTCATTATGTCACTTTTTACTTACTATATCAGAGTTTGGGGTGTTGCTGCTTATACCAAATACCTTAGTCAAATTGATAGGCTATTGAGAAGGGCCTTTGATTTGGCTATATTCAACACATATGACGTCACGGCTGCCATATTGATGTCCCAAAACAATGAAACGGAGAACATGTTGGTGTTCCAAGTAAATCCTGTGGGATTTGAACTCTTTTCTTACGTAACTTTCTTTTGTTCTCATAAATTTGCATAGATACTGCAAAGTGAGTGAAAATGCTCTGTAGTCTTAAACAACAAAACTGGACCAGAATTTCTGGAATAGTACGGGGTGTTTTGAAAAAAAATCGTTTTGATATTTTTTTTTGCCATCGAATTTCATTGATTACTAAAACTACCTTTAGTGTGATTTAGTTATCTTATTTATTATTCATTTTGCATTAAATAACTGAAATATTACTAACCAGAATAAACCCCCTTTTTCTGAAATTTTCTAAGCGACGGGGTACAGAATGTTCTTAAGCGTGTCTAACTGAGTAACATTTTCCAAGCTACGCTTTCTAAAGGCTGGTTTTCACTAGTGACGGAGTCAGAGTCGGAGTCGTAAGCGGAGTCGTAAGAGCGCTTATGACCTAGTGAAAATCAAAAATCGGAGTCGTAAGCGGAGTCATAAGCGCGACGGAATCGGAGTCAGAAGAATCAGAACGTTTCCATTTTCTTCCGACTCCGCTTACGACTCCGTCGCTTACGTTCCGCTTATGATCTAGTGAAAACCAGATTGTCGGAGTCGGAAGCAGAAGCGGAAGGATAAGCCAATCAGAATGCACGTTCCCACGCTTTGTGATTGGTTTGGTTCTTCTGCTTCTGCTTCCGACTCTGACAATCTGGTTTTCACTAGATCATAAGCGGAACGTAAGCGACGGAGTCGTAAGCGGAATCGGAACGCTGTTTTCACTAGATCATAAGCTCTACGCTTCTGATTACGACTCCGACTCAGACTCCGTCGCTAGTGAAAACCAGCCTTAAGTCGCCTTCTTAGCTCTTTCAGTGTTTGGAGGGATGAACCTTTGTAATTTGTCGCGTCAGACACTCCAAATGTTCTCTTCATGATTCTGAACCGCTTTTAAAGTGTGCGCCGCTTCTTTCGCTAAAAAACTTTCCTCGGTATCTCGACTCCATTCACCATTTTCACCGAGATCTTGATGCATCTTGTTTACCCCTCAAAATTTTACACAATCATTGATTCCAATTTCCCCTGGGTATTAGAGTTGTCCAAAAAGAAATCGAAAGGTTCGCAGTGAAAATGGTGAACCATTTGTGCTCGAAACTTTGATATTGTGAAGAACTAGTTGAAGTATGCTATCTTTCATGCATAATTATTATGCTTAAGTTCGCTTTTTTGATTAACTTTTCTCCAACAGTTCGTCAAAACAAACGGCCTTCTACTCGTAAGTTTGTCAGTCTTTGCTCCCTAGCTAACCACTTGTTTACCGATGGTTTTATCATCTTCCAAATTCAGTTGGCAATTTGTTTGACTGACTGCCCAGAATGAATGAAAGATTTCAAAAATATAAAACGTACCAAAAAAGGCAAGAAAAATATGGCTGGAAAAGGCACGCTTTAAAAGGCGATAAACTCATATCTCAATCAGTTTAAATTGCCCAAAGAAGCATCAGTCAAATGCCATATACAAAATGCACCTTTCAATCGGAACGGCTCTGTTTTCGTTTCGCCTTGCCCACCGGAGCGAAAATTGAGCCTGATCTCAGGTTAGGATTGACTCACCTGAAAAACTACGCTTGGAAAGTGTTAAAAAGAGTCCGGCTGCACCAGTGCAACTACTTCACTAGTTTTGATGGCAAGTTACAATACCTCAGGGATTGAATACATCTTGATTACCAAGGCCATCATTTAACCGATGGAGAAATGAAATGCTTCAATACACAATCAAAATATGCGGTCGTAATAGAAAATGCAAACTTTTTGTTTGATTGACTTCGTTGGTAAACGGGCAACCTCGAAATTATCTAACTGAAACTGGAACTAGGGTTAGTGAGCGCTAGACTTTCTTTCCTCTGCCCGAACTGGTAACTGAGAATGATCAACTTGGTCATGTTCTTTTAGAAGTCCCCAGTTGCTTAAACACCCTTATTTGTCATGCAAATTTCTTTTGAAGAAAAATTTCCAGGGTAAATTAATGAACTTTGGGTTAAGGAATTCTTCTGGTGAATTCGTCTCGTGAATAAAATGCACCGAAAACTATTGTTTCTCAAACATGAATTGAAAAGACACCGTAAGTGGGCGTAGAAGTTTTCTAGTGACAACTTGACAGACCAAGAGGCTATTGTATTTTGAAAATAAAAACCCCCCACCAGTGATTAAA
This sequence comes from Porites rus, assembly GCA_964035705.1. Taxonomy (NCBI): domain Eukaryota; kingdom Metazoa; phylum Cnidaria; class Anthozoa; order Scleractinia; family Poritidae; genus Porites; species Porites rus. The sequence goes on from OZ037993.1 coordinate 41,845,756, forward strand.
AACATCGTATGTATACAAAACATAAAAAAAAAATAAAGTTCAACCTTCAAATAAAGTAGTGTACAGCAAGAAACTCAGAACGCTCGTAAATAACAATATTAAAAACAAAATAAAACAGATAAATTCACTTCTCAATCAGTTTAAATTTGACCAATGAAGCATCAGTCAAATGCCATATACAAAATGTACCTTTCAATCGGAACGAACTCAGTTTGGAAGACTCTGCAGATAGAAAATAGCACGACAAAGCTACACTAAGCGGCCATCCTCTATTTTGATAGCCACTGGCTACCAGAGTCCTGCAGGCCAACAAATTTGTCACGGTTTGTTATAGCACAAACATCAAAATTTTCCACAGCAAAGTGTCATTGACTCATAGCTACTTGGCCTACACTGTAATCTACTTAAATCTAAGGGCATTGAAAGGGCTTCAAGTCGATACTTATTTTACTCCAATTTCGCCCAGCTAAAGCTAATGATTGCTTCAGACATTGTCTTTTTTTAAATTCGAAATGCTTTATAACGAAGTTGGAATTTGACCGGATTGACTCACCTGAGAACCTACGCTTGGAAATAAACTTCAACCTCCAAATTAAGTGGCCGTTCAGGAAGAAACTCAGAACGCTGGTATTAACGGATGGCTGGAGACAAAAGCCAGTTTATGGACTGTTGACGATTGAAGCAGAAAAGTATGCCAATTACGGAGAACTCTTCAGCAATTTAACATTTATGCGGAATGAAGCATTGGTTAAAAGAGATGGGGAGACAAAGACAGAAAATATACTATCATAAAGGTGAGTATTAATGCAAAAAAAAAATCGTTGGTTTTTAAACTACATTTTCATAAAATGTCATTTAAATCTAAATCTTATAGAGTTCTAAAGTGTTGACGTCATAAAAATTAAATTTGTGAATTTATGGGATTTGTCAGGACATTCTGAAAGACTTAATAACGTCCAAGAGGCCATGCAGTAGAAACATATTCACTAGCCAGCTATACATGCCGAAAATCAGCCAAATCGATGAGGTACATGCCAATAACTAGCATTTCGTGGCAAATTGTGCCTGAGTTAATAGCACAGTTATGCTCCAATGACTCCATTATTACAATCCTTTTAAATTTGACTCAGTTCATTAGGAACCGAGTGAAATCTAGAAGGATTTGTAATAATGGAGTCATTGGAGCATACTGGGCTACTATCTCAGGGGCAATTTGCCCCGAAATGCTAGTCTGAATTTTTTTTATGACGTCACACTTTAGAACTCTATTCTTTTCAGGGATCATTTGTTGAGCAAAACATGCTTGGAGATCGTTTTTTTAATGAAGAAGAAATCGAGGGGATGAAGAAGAGACAAGCTAAGACAAATCAGTGAGGCTCATAGTAGACGTAGAACATTAGATGTGATATATGCCGAAAAATTTTCCAATGCACTAACGTCGAGGTTTTGTATAATTATATCAACCCGTAACGGCAAATTAATACAAGAAGTTGTCAGATATATTACAGTTCATTGTCGTGTTCTGTTAGCGAAGGTAACATGAGTTTCCTACGCGCTTTTATAACTGTGGTTTTACGATTTCATTCAAGGGCTTTTAATAAGCCCGGGACAAAGGAAAACTTTCGGTCCTTTCGGAATAATTAACAACAATGCATGTTTAGGCAAGTGCACTAGTTTCAAGAAAATGTTTTTCTTTTCCTTTTAACTGACTAGTAGGTTGTAATGCATGATTTTAATCTTCTTAGCTCTGGTCTTTGGTATGAAACTGAGTAAAATTGGCCATGAATGCGGGTATAAGGCTCTCATTTTACCTTGGACACGCTTTAATAAGCAGACTTGAACGGATTTGCATGTCCCTGCTAACAGTAGACATTGAGAAACCGTGGCACTAGCAATTGTTAAAGTTCCGGTGAACTGATTCTTTTCGCGCAAATTGTGCATAGTCATGAGGGTGCAACCAAACCGTAAGGGGTACCATAAGGGGTAAGGAAACTGCAACAGTGACCATTTTTGACTCTGAGATTCAAGCAAAGCGGTTTTAAGATGTTTACGAAACTGAGATCAACAGTTCTCACAACCAAACGTTGTGTTTGACAATGAATGTATCAATAACATAATGTGCATACTGCCAACTCTCTAGGCCAATCAATAGAAGAACAAGCAAATTACAAAGAACTTTCAAGACACGCACAAAATGTTAAACCTGTCCGAGGAGGTTTCGAGTGTTAAATTTGTATTTTCTTTACTTTACCTTGGTTTGGACTTTGCGTTTTGCTTCTACATCACCAACAGAGAATTATCTACATCAATCTTTCTTGCTCGTCCACGGCCATTGTTATTAGCCTTCGTAGCAGGCGCTTGGAAGTAGTGGGCGAAAGAGAGAACGAGCGCGCGCGAGGGTGACACGCGAGGGGTGATTATACGTTTCTGGGAAACTGCCCACTTACCCCTTTTCTAGGCCAGCATTTTGCTACAAGTGATAAGCAAGTGTTAATATTGACTTTGGGGAGGGGTAGTTGGGCAGTTTACCAGAAACGTATAATGATCTCAAAGTTTTTTACACCAGTAAAAGTTTCAAGTCCCCCAGTATTGGTTTGAAGCATCAACATGGCCGCCGTTTCATCGTTTTGGACACCATTATGACGGAAGTGACGTCATGAAAAACACTTCTTTTTACAGGGGATACTTTCTATAACCGCTTACCTTTTTCACGCTTGGCGCATATAAAAGGGTAGGGATTTCGTAAGTTGAAGTCTAGTAATGAAACTGGTAAGGAAATTTGTCATTTATGTGAAGAGAGAATTTATCGTTATTTAGTTGGTTTTCTTTGAATTCGCTGTTTAAAAAAAACTGAAAAACCAGTGTAGAAATAATTTATTACCTTAGTCTTAACTTCTCTAAGCGCTGACAACCTGTTCAGTGATATTTATTAGGCGTAAACTTAATTGTCAAGTGATAATAGTAATAAGCCACCAAGCTGTATCAACCTGTTGGAAGTGAAACTTTTGGAAGTTATGACAAATGAACAAGTGTTTCACAACAGGCTCCCATTCCCACCAATAGACTTCCAGGAATAATTTTGTTGTACGTAATTTGACTCGTTGACTTATGTATCGTTTCGCTAGCCTAAGACTTAAATATGAGCGTTTTGTAAAAGTTTCTTCGGTTGCATCTTGGATTACGTTTTGACTGTATTTCACGGTCTAGTCTTGGAATCCATCTCTACATTGGAGCCAGGTTTCTATGAGAAATTCTTAGGGAGCCTAAGCAACGAGGAAGGCGACGGGAACAAGAACGGCAAAAGGCAATAGGTTAAAACCTAGGCCAAACGTCGACCTTTTCACAAGACGAACCAAACTTAGGGAGTTAATTAAGTTCATGAAGAGTTCGACGTCTGGCTCAGTTAAGGTGGCTCGATGAGGTTTTTCACGGTCAATACCTCACAAGTTTCATCATTAACTTAAAAAAAAAAACGAACAAACAAATAGCGAGTTGTAGCCCTTATTTGTAGTTCAAACTCCAAGGTCATAGGACACGACTGTTAATCTCAAGAATCTTAATTTTTTACAAAAATCTATCCCGCAGTTTTCAAATTATTCTCCTATCTGCTGAAGTAGACCAAAATGTTTCTAAAACCGCTGACAAGAGCGCAACGTTACATAATAATCAAATTATTTTTTTTTCTAGCAATCGGCTAAAGCTATCCCCATGATCTTTCACAGACGTTTTTTAAAAAGATTGAAACTTGTATGAAGTGAACTAGAATTGCATTTCAAAAGCGCTTCGATTTCTACAGATAACGGCCGAACATCAAGATTGTCTAGTTTTTACTGTATTTCTAACCATAAAAACTTTTAAATCCTTGTTAATGGCGACGTAGTTGAAGATCGTTTCTGGGACAAACGTCAATCTCCACATGCGACGAAATAAACTAATATGTTAAAAAATAGTATGATCATGTATTAAGATTTAGCCTCACTCAGTCGGGAGAAAGTTTATTAAACTTGCTTTTGGTCTAATTCAGTTGATTGGTTCGTTGCGTCTTAAGTTCGACGTCTGACCCAACAGACGATCTTAACCTATTTCCGTCGGCCCAAATTCGAGTTTGGTTCTTCTGATGAAAAGTTCGACGTTTGGCCTAGGCCTAAGATTGGCAAAACAACAACTCTGCAGGTGCATCACGCTTTTAATACATTTCATTGACGCCCACTTCACGACTACCAGGCGTAAGTGTCTAATTTCACGTTTTGTGGAGGACGTGAACACAAGACAACGACTTTCCGTTTCTGTTCCTGAACTTTGATACAGGCCTTTAGAATTCAACTCCAGAAAAATTCGCCATCATTTGACGAATTGAACAAGATGGAATAAGTGCGATGAAGGCCGTAAACCAAGTTATTCAGTACGACGTGTGAAACCAAAAGTTGACAAAAGACTTGAGTAGTCGCAGCTCTACGTTGGTAACAAATGTTTGGCCCTCATTTTCAATCTGGAAAGAGAGAAGGATATAGCGGCAGGTGTTATAATAGACATTGGTTTAAACCCCGTTTACAGGGAGTAAACGTGTCCCGGGAAAGGGGGTCACTCGCGTAGCCAATCTTCCCTGGGAGAGCCAACGTTTTATCCAGATTTACTTGACAAAACTTGGCGTGAACCGTTTACATGAGAAACCAAAAGTTTGCTCGACCAGACAGGTGACGTAATATACGGGTGCGTGTCCGTATTACAAGGTTTTATATCCAAAATGTAAGACTTTTTCCCAGTATTGTAGGAGCTGCTCGTAAGATGTTTCCTCATTGGTCGCAGAAAACAATAACACAGCATTGTTTACCATTATTTCCCACTGTTTCACGGGTAGGGTATACCCCTTTTTCCAGTCTTTTTTCCAAGACAAGAATTTCTCTAGTGTTCCAGATTTGAGGTTATCAAACAGCGACCTTAAAAAACGGATTAATAAAGCTCTTTTTCATAGTGCGCTGCAAACGCCAAGGGAGATTGGATAAGATTTGACCAAAACAAAACAAAAAAAATTCAGTTATATTATAAAGCACTTGTTGTAGCCTTAAGATTTTTACCATTTTTCTAGGCTCTATCTTCATTTTCCAGACTTTTTCAGGTCTGGAAAATTGTTGGGCAATTTTCAAGACTTTTTCAAGACTCTGTACGAACTCTGGTATTTAGCGGGTGTCTTTAGAGCTGGGTTTCAGTGAACTAAAGATTGAACTGAATCGGGATAAAAAGCTGTCACCATCGCGTTGCTGGTGCTTTGCTCCTCAACTAAGCGATTCAAAAAGCCTTGCAGTTTGGGAGCGGTCACCTAGTCGCTGGTTTTGTAATTCAAGCGGAATTTTGAAAAGTTATAACTCACCTTCAGAAGGTCAATTCTTATGATCCCATGTTCGTCGCTGTATTCAATAAACAGTTTTTCGCCCTCTGAAGAAAAATCGCCTACGAAGGAAGCATTTTTAAAAGAACGTATTCAGTAAACGGAGTAAGAAGCTATTTCCGGTGCCTTAAGAGGGAGAAAGCTTACTGAGGGTAACGAAATAAAACAGCAGCAATACGACTGTATTCAAAGGAACTTTGAAAAGTAAAACGTTCATAAAAATATCAATTTGCCTGATCAAAGAGAACTTTCTGCCCAAACCCTGAGACGGCAAGCAATAACCAGTATGAAAGCGGGCTGTGTTAATGGAAAACATCAACATAATTTCCACGTTTAATCTCATGGTGAAGAATCTGACTTCCTTTATTGGGATGTGAATAGCAAAAATCAAAAACCCATCGTTGAGAATATGACTTTAACTCTGTACAAATATGTGTAATATTTTATTCGAATCTCACAGATCATCCTTCTCAAGAAAGTCGGTCCACCGAGTTTACAAATGACCTAGTTACTTACCATCATGAGATTTGTTACTGAATACCCTCACCGGGACACTGAAAAGAAGCAAAACAAGAAAGGGGATATTGAGCGGGTTTCAAAATTTATTACTACAGTTGACTCCCGATAACTCGAACCTCGCGCTAACTCGAACCAAAATCGATTTCCCCTGGATTTCCGTCATACATTCACTGTAATTTTACCCTCGGTAACTCGAACCCTCGAGAACTCGAACTCCCGCTAACTCGAACAAATTTTCGTTTCCCCTCAGGTCATTTTCTATATAATTTTACCCTCGATAACTCGAGCCATGTATTGAGCCCTTTAAAAGACGGGAAAAAGGACGTCTACGGGCGTCCGAAACATTGAATTTTGTATTTTGTATTGACGTGTTGTAGGAGTATAGTTGCGTTCGAGGTACGAGAACGCAACCCTAATTTGTGCTGCGTGTTCTGTGCATTATTGGGTGCCCCGTGCCAGATTACTCCTAGTTTACTAGTGGAGGCTGATGTTGATTGTCAAAGGCAAACGTGAAGCAGCTTTTCTTCTCAAAACAGTAAAACGCACGCTCTATTTAGGCTATGTTTTGTTACGTTACGTTCTGATTTATAATCTAGAAGTATCTTTTAATTTTCACTTGACATTTCTACAATTAAATGTGTTTAAAATGTTCACTGAGCAGTAAAAACTGTTTTTTACCTTAATCTCGGCTATTTTCTTCGAAGTCGCGATAACTCGAACTCCACAGTTCCTTTAATTTTGCGTTTCTAGGCAACGATCGTGCGTTATCATTATGAGAACCCAGTAGAAATCCAGTAAAGAAAACAAACATGTACAATATATCCGTATGGGATCAGTTTTGGTTTCAGAGAAACTGCCCACCTATCCCTCCCCTAAGCCAACATTTTGCCCTAAGTGAGAAGTAAGTGATAATGTTGGCTTAAGGGAGGGGTAGGTGGGCAGTTTCCCAGAAACCTAAATAGATCAAATGTATGTACTCGGCGATAAACAAGGGAACTATACTGACTGCGTACCTCATGCACCAGAAAGGGACTTTTCCTTCGTGTAAAACGGTCACATCTAAGAAACATATATCCTACAAATGAACATAAACAAACAAGTCACATCAAAAGAATGTTTCGCGACAATTTTCAGAGACAGAAGATCACTGGTTTACTGTCTGTACATTGTGTGCTTCACTTTGCTGCGTGCTAGGGCCTCGCCTCGCGTGCTCACTTGTCCCAGTTTCTGTGCGTTAACGAGGCTACAGGGGCATACAAGAGGCCAATGAGGACAGCAAAGATTGAAAGCCCTAAGCGGTGAAAATTGTGGGAGAGTATCCTCTCCCAAGGGGATCTACCCTATGAGAGCGACAAGGGTTGTTGTGCACGTTTTCGGAGGGGGGGCGGGGGGGCGGTTTTAAGGTGTTTAAACCCTATATGATCATACAGTGTTATGCATACATGTATTTCAAGAACTCACAGGGAGGACGTTCTTGAAAAGCTCCGTCTTCCACGGTAGAGAGAGTTGCTTCTCGAAGAAACCATGTTCACTGCCACGTCCACCAAGACACACATAGCCATCCGTTACATACTCTGCAAAGAAAACAAAAGGAAATGAAAGTTTCATTGAGTTACTAAATCCAAAACAGAAAAAAAAAATAAACAAAGCTGAAACAAAGGTACATTTTTCCCTTCCTTCTTGATTACTTGTCTTTCAATGGGAACACGTTCAATTCCTGGCGCTTTTCTTTAAATCAATTTTAATAAAGAAAACAGCAAAAACAAACAAACAAAAGAGGATACATTTGATGATGGAAAGAGCTCTTGATGATGGTTATGCCATGTTATTTCAACAGCACACTCTAAACTCACCCATCCTGCAAAGGTTAGTATAGGATAACGTCTAACCACAAGTTACTTTTTTCAAGATAAAAGCTTACGCTGATAAAGTTCCCTGTACTGTCGCCCCCAGAGAGTTGTTACGTGATTTCTCAATTCTATCGTAGCTGAATATCCGTGAAGGCCTGGAAAGAGAGCGAAACAAATACATGTAGTCACAAGTGAAAAAAAAAAAAGTTTAATACAGACTTAGTATACTCAACCAAAAGCCAGGAGGAATGTGAGAAATGTCTTTCTAATTAAAATTACCTTTAGCCAACCAGGCACGCAAACCATGTTTTCAATTGGGAGAAAAGTGGTTCTTCCACTTAGAAACGCAAACTTTTTTTTTCCGTGTCCAAGACCAAATATGCCAGGAAGTGTGCTGTAAGTTCAGTCCTATTAAAGAATTTTGCTTATTAAACCTCTTGCTTTTATTATTTTATCGTTTCCGTCTTCATCGTCGTGGTTGCGCGGGCTCGCTAGTAGCAATTACCGCGCAAAAATATTCTTGATATGCGACGATTTCGTTGCAAAAACCACCGATATGATGGAAAACGCGCGAGGAAACCAACGTCCACAAGTACCCACAGAGAGGCTGGGACATGGAGGCTGGACTGTATTTTTGTATTTAATCCTACTAGTACTTACCATATTGTGAGTCTATGTCATCTTGAGCAGGTTGATGGGGAGGCTGGACATATGTTCTGAGAAAAATTACGATAAAATGTCATTTGGGGAGGATTATATACGCGAAGATGAGGGTGATTCTACCACAGATAAAAAAAAGGGGGGGGGGGGGGGGGGGGCTACAGCTGTTGCTTATTTTTCTTACGGAACCCTCTGGCAGCGAATAAAATTTCCTCCTTCAAAAGCGAACGTAGACAGTTAAAAGACAAAGAAAAAGCCCGGTGAATCTCGAGCACTGGGATTTTTTAAACTTCCAATAGGACTCGCCTTTTAAAGTTTATTTTTACAATTGGTAGGCGGTTTTTAGGGATGAATTGATTTAACGAACCTGTCGTGTGAGCCAAAGAGTATTTTTTCCGTTAAGTTGTGGTGATGAAGACAGACCGTTATGAAGGAGAGCTCTCCGCCGTCCTGTTAAAAGCAACAGCAGCGGAGAACATTACACATTAGCACCCCAACACATGTAAGAAGGTAAGCAAAACAAACAAAAAACAAAAACAAATTTAAAACAAAACCAAAAAAGGAAGAAGAAGAAAGAAAAAAAGAATTGCCGTTGTTGCACCCATTCACAACATAACCACACGAAGAAAAAGACAAACAAACAAACAAAAACAAAACACTTTCTATCGTTGCAAGTCAATTGTTCTAGCTTGGCTGGAAACACCTCTGGATGCTTTTATCGGTTTAACGGATAGAACAGTACAGTTTCATTTGATACATGGAATTTTGGGAAGTTCTCTGAATAGGATTCTTGTGGAGTGGATTCAAAGGAAGTGTCCAAATCTGTTCGGGCATGCCTAAATCAGAGCGATTACGATAAACGAACCAGAGATAAGTTAACAAAGATAACTTACTTTCCACGATGCACTCCAACACGCTGCTAATATGGACGGTGATATGACATGCGCAGTAATAAGGCCACCTTCACTAATGGCTGTTTCCCGTGACATCATGGCACCTTGACAACAACTGTAAGTTAGTTAATGCGTTTGTTTGTTTTTTGTTTCTCTGCTCTCTCACTCACTCCATGCAACTCTCGCCCGACAACTCGATTGGGAACGCCTGCTACCTGGCTCAATTTTATACGTACTTTAATAAGTAAAGAAAAATAATCGAATAAAACTACCTGAAAAGAGCAAAAATCAACAATTCTCAAGCGCAATACAACGTAAACAAGCAAACAAACAAAAGTATTCACCTATCCCTAAGTTACGTTTTAATCACTGAAAATTATCAGCTACAGTGAAACCCGCCTTACTGGCCTAACGGCCACCTCGGTAATACGGTCACATCGTTATTACGGCCACTTCTTTTGGCAGCCTGACAAAAACCACCATACATTTTTTTGTGAAAAACCCTCGTTAATGTGGCCACCCTGTTAACACGGCCAAATGTTTTTGGCCCATTGGTGACCGTATTAACGGGGTTCCACTGTAATTTCCTTGAGAAGCACTCACATGCAAACACACTTCTTTGGCAGACACCTCGCTTCCCCTCACCACCCATCAAAAGTGAAACAAAAACGACAGTACCTCTCGAATTTCGAAGATCTTCCTGGAGGACAAGGGATCTTGTACAGGCACTTTATAATAGAAACAAAAATTACACGAATTTGCTCAGTAAACGTTTAGATTTGAATGGGTGATTTTCGAGTTGCCTCAAGCCTCTGTTTCAAAGCGAGACTATAAATTGCGATTCCATTGATATGAAAAAGATTTTTTTTTCATTCTCATGCAATTGAAACTAATTTTCACAAGAGTTGTTTGCACTTAGCCTCGTACTGGAAGTGAGTTTTTAGATATCGGAAATAGCGTATTCGACTTTAGCGCAGGGTAAACGTAGTCAGTCATTCTCCTAAATGCAGTAGAATGAAAGAGTCATTACACATTACAGTCAGGTAAAATTTACAGCAAGATCATCAGGGGTTGAAGAAAAATAATGGAAAAAGAAAAAAATGGAATTTCTCGAGCTGGAAAAATGAAATAATGCCCTTTTAAGGGGTGCCGGAATTATGGAATAACGAAAATATATATTATGAGCCCAACAAGGCCTGAAACATTTTTCTTCCTGGTATCAAAGCAGATAAATCTAGCCCTGAAATCTATTTACCTATTTTCATTTGGTGTCCAGTTCCTGTGGTAGAAGACAGGTAAAAAGGCAAAGACTTGAAGAACCTTCAATCTTGTAAGAGGTGGAAGTTGAAGAGAGTACCAACGTATGCACAATGAAGAAGCAAATAATTTGGAGCTATCAGCAGGCAACCAGTGCTCTTTACCAGAGTTATCTGTGACACACAGCTTCCACCTTACATCTCCAAGCCTATCAATGCATACAGACATGCTTTTTTTCAACAAGAGAACAAGATCTTTGAGAGGGAACAGGAATGCGGGAGCCATTTTTGGGTTGGGGGTACTCGGAAAAGTTTTGGATAGGTGTGTGCCACCCAGGGTGAGGATGGGCTTCTGTCAAGGTCCTATTTATTATAAGGACCCTCCAATGGCATGAACTATAAATACAGTAACTATTCCTCATGTTCTAAGGCAATGCAATGCCAACAAGGGCAATAAAACGATAACCTATCTAATGGAACGAGACCCTCAAAAACCACGCCCTAGGAGGCAGCTCATACCTCTATAGCCCATATACGGGAGTAACCCAATCCCCACTAGGGGAAGGGTTATGGACAGAAATTTAGCCCGGCAGATGAACCCTCATGTGCTGAAAATGAGAGGGGGAGCTTCTAAAATTAATTGTAATTGGCCAGTTTAAGTCTGCACCTGAGACTGGGTGGTTGGGGTAGTCGTAAATTGAATTTTGGGAAACCTGTCGGACCTTTGACTAAATTTCCTGTGAAAATTCATAATGGCCAAATAAAGAAGTGATAGCAGAGGTACGGTGTATTCCCGAAACAATCCCAGAGTGCAATTCAACACAACAGCTCAGGAGCGTAGCATCCATATATGAACATACCCTAGTGCGTACATTTACAGCTAAAACTATGGAAACATGTATATTTTTATTTTCTGAAGAAGCACTTTCTACCTTAAAATCGGAATGACTGATACATTTTTTTGCACTATATTCATTTGGTGTCATTGTGTTAGAATTCCTTTTATCCTTTTATCATTCCATAATTCTGATGGCATCACTGGCCTTTTTTTTATCCTGCTGTAACTTAGCAACAACTCTGAAATTGAGAACTAACTACACTGTACTACATTATCCTGCTTATTAATTTACCAAAAGTGTCCTGCAAAAAAAGCAGGGAATGGCATTTCCGAGACCCTAAATTTAAAAACTTTCTGGGGGAGCATGCCTTCCAGAACCCCCTAGGTTGGGCCGTCTTTGGCACTACAACTTTACCTTCAAAATCTCATGCTTTGCCCCTGCAGGTGCAATCTGGTGTCTGTTTTTTGTATGACCTCAAAGAGGCCAGTAACAATAACAGCATGGAAATTGTAACCAAGCTTGGACTAAGTGTCAGATTTCATGTTGTTGTACTACTTAAAAATGAAATCATGGATTACTAGATCAATACATAATCACAACATTATTATTTCTAAAAAAAGTCTCAGGCAGGCTTTATAATAAATTACCTCCAATAGAATGAGGGCTTTGGTGCCTAAAATTAATCCCCAAGTGATTTTTTTCTCTGATTATACTAAATTATATCCTTTCAACTGGTTATTCACTTCTGAATCAAAGGGAGAATTTCATATTAAATCAGGAGTCACTTAGAGCCTTATCTCCATGTACAGAGTGCCCCACCAAACAATCATAGGAAAAAAAATTCATTTGTCCCCTCAGTTTTCCTGGACATAGACATTACCCAAGTAATCAAAATAACCTACAGATATGGTTTAGATGACTGTGGTGCTTCACTTGGAAGGCCTGTGTAGGGTGATTTCTTCCTCCTCTTCCTTAAACCTAAGATCTCCTTATTCCGTGCATTTATACTTCTGCAGAAGACACAATAAAAATAGTATGAAAATTTGGTTACGCTACATGGACCTACATAATTCAGATTTATAAGAGTAGCATGGATAAAAATTGGTTTTTTGAATATCAAAATTTGATATTCAAAAAACCAATTTTTACAGTATACAGTAGAACCCTGGTAACTCCAAGTTGGATAACTTGAACTCCCCGCTAACTCTAAGTAAGTCCCATTTACCTTGGAATTGAACCTACTTTTTAGTCATTTTTATTCGGATAACTTGAACTCAGATAACTCGAACTGATTACTCCTTGCTAACTTGAACGAAATTTCATTTCCCTTGATCAAAATTTACCCTGATAACACTAACTTGAATTCTGGTTCTTGCAACTCACCATGGATTCCATCTCATTATCACTCCTCTTGTCATGTTATTGGTAAAAAAAATCCACTAAAACTAACACTTTTAAAGCAGTGCAATGAATTGGTCTCATATGAGGTATCAAATGAATGGTAAATTTCAGAGGCAATCTACCTTAACTGTATTGATTTCTAGTTGCAACATTTGGTCATTCACTACGCAGAAAAATTGTCACAATTTAATACAACCATCTTCCGAACCATTTAGACAACTGGCAATTTTGTAAAAAATAAGATCTTGGCGAGTTGCAAATATGGATCGCCTTTTCATATCTTACAAAACTGTTTTGCAAGCTATAAAAAGATGTACCAACCCTGACAACTTAAGAAATCATAAACTGGGCTTAGCTGATTTACAAATTAATTCAAATACTGACTTTCATAAACGTGTTAATTACAGTTTCTGGTGAGATAAGTTAAATTTGCACTGGGTTGTTGTACACTGACATGCTGAATAATCAGTAAACTATAAATTATTAACATGAAAAATTGCTTTTTTTATCTACCCTGATAACTCGAACCCCCTCTAACGCAAACGGTTTTTGCCTCCTTTCAGAGTACAAGTTACCAGGGTTCTACTGTAAATCCTTGAGATGGGATCCTTTGATTGCTATGATTATGGAGAAGGTACATGTACAGTATTTATAAATGTACTTGCCAACATTTATTTCAGAGTTTGAATTAAAGCAGGTTGTGTTTTATTCTAATATGTTAATTACCTCTTGATTATCTCGCTTTTCCAGTCAAAACCTTCTCCTTTTGTTTCCTCAAAAGTTAAAGAATCCCTGACTTGTTTGAGAAGCTTGAAAAGCAACGGTTTCCACAGTAAGCTAAAAATGCACAAGGAAAAACTTTGTTATGAATTGTTGTTCAACTATTTTACAAGGTTTACTGTCAACAAGATAAAGAGAATTTTCTCCAGCCTGACCCATCTACCTAAATCACTTAGGGGGAGAGACGCCTCTCTCTGCTCCTCGCAGTGGTGGATCCAGGGGAGGCCCCCCCTTATTTTTAGACCAAACGGAGGCCTGAAGGGCTGAGAAAATTTTTTTTGGAGACCGCCCCACCCTCCCCCCTTCCCCCCCTTATCTGAAGGTCCGGACCTGCCATTGCTCTGAATGACTTAGTTAGCAGGGTAGGCAGCCGAAATACAGGTTACTTCCTACTCATCACTCATCAAAGAGAATTAATTTTGAAGAAAAAGAAAATGAAGGGTTCCCAACAAAAAGAGAAATAAGGCGTAAAAGGGAACATTTTTGCATAGAGCCCTTCAGTTGCTTGTATTATTCTGAGTTATGTGTACTGGTGTTTTGACTTAAAAAATTGGGGCACTCAATGGAAAAGTTTTTAAGTTATAAATGGGGTTTAACTGCTATCAAACTCTTTACTACTCAATGGGGCATTGAGTGTCTGCACTCAGTACATACTTAATCACCTTTCTTTTGTAATTATGGTCCACTGATGGCACACTTGAGCACAAACTAACAATTCAGAGGGACTCAGGTATTTGAATATCTTTAAAAGAAGTTCATCTGGAAGTCTAAAAACAGATCATATAAACATTTATACAGGTGCAATTAATTTCTTCAAATTATAAAAGAAACATGATTAATTAAATAATTTTCCTGAAAGCAATATGAGCCATTCCATTTAATATCCCAAGCCCCCATTCCCCATCCCCCACCTCTAGAGATGAGATTTTCTGAGGGGGGCTTTGTCTGAGGACTCTGAGGGGTTGCTGTTTCAGCACCTGTGGTCTTTCAAATATCTCTATGGGGTATAGGAATTTAAAAAATGGGCTATTTTTCAGTGGGGTGGGGACTGAGTCAGTACTTTCGTTCATTTTTTTCTGAGGTGGCAGAAGTCAAGTAATTTCATGATCATCCACATGTACTATCACAGGCCGGGGGTGTTGTGGTAGTATAATCAATGGAATGGCCCTGTGTTAGAGATCCCAAACATAAAATGCAGCTGTAATCGAATAATTTAGAATAATAAACACCTTCTGAGATCCACGGCTTTAGTTTTTAGAAGAGTAAGGACTTTTCCTGTTGACTTTTTTGAAGGTTTTGCTTCTACAACATTTTTCCTAGTAAAATAAAATACATGTATTACAAGCTAGTAATATTAAACGTTATGATTTTAAAATACCTAGTTCAATATATTATCGAAAGTAATAACTGTTTGTTACTAGAATGGAGAACTATATTGTTATTTCATATCTTTTTTCTTTTTCAATTAATCACAATGTTGCCCGTGACAACACCTGGTCTTCGACTTAAAAAAAAGTAGAGATCACGGCTACTTTCAAGAATTACCTTTCCTTAGAAGGCCCCGAATTAGATGCAACTGACCGTCTAGACTTCAAATATGAACTAAGATGTTTTTGATGCTGAGACATCGGTCAAAAAACACTCTTTGTTTAGTTCTTGAAATCTAAGTCAGTCAGATCTACCGCCATCTTTTATCCTGCATCACCGAGTGAGGCCTGGCACTAGATGTTACGCTTGGCGTCTCTTGTCTTGTCAATCGCTAACAAACATCAAACATGGCGGACACGGAGAAAGTGCAAGTGAAGCTTGAAGATGGAGACCCCCAGAGCGTCCAAGATTTGACGGGATTTGTACCATTCTACGTTCAACATGTTGTTAAATCCTTGAAATCAATTCTTTCTGATATCTGTTGTTGTGTTTCACTTGCAGACACCGAATTGCGACTGTTTTGATTTCAGCTTTTTCGAAAAAATTGATATTTGCATGAAGGCTTAACTTAAAACTTATTTCTAGTTTGATGAATTTTTTTGAGATTTAAAATGACAGTGGCTTTGCCGTTTTGCTTTTGCTTGGTTTTTCTTTCTTTTCAACAGGTGCAAACGCTACTGCAGCAAATGGTAAGAGAGAAACTACTGTCTACATATTTAAGCTTTATTTGGTTCCGGTTAATTCAACATCGTTTAACTTTTTTCCTTGTTTCCCGTTTACAGCAAGACAAGTTTCAACAGATGTCAGATCAAATCATAACAAGAAATATCCTTTACATTATTTGATCACCTAACTTGAAATGAATTATTCTCTTTAATGACTAGCCTAGGCTACACATTCAGCGGTCTTTTCTAGGCTGATATATTGTTTTGACCCGCCATAATTTCACTTAACGTTCTTGCCACAAATTGAAAGTTTTGTTTGTACAGCGAATCGTTTGGTTACAGTATAAAAATACACTGACGCGTCAAAGACGTGTCTTACCAACGCTGGAATTTGTTAGTGTTCGGTATTATAAACTGAAAATGTAATTAATTCTTTCAAATGCTAAATACAAGTGAGGAGGTATTGTTTAATGCGTATAATCACTTTAATAAGATTATTTCCTGTACGAAAATGTAGATTATTTAGGGAGTACAAGATGATGACAGTTATTTAGTAAAAAAAAATACATTCAATCCTCTATTAACAGCCTTCTCCTCCAAAAATTGGCCTTTCTTTCATCTCAGCAGATACATTCACCCTTACTGTAACTCTTTCAGGCCCAAGATTTCAGCCCCAAGAGTGATCAACATTAAGTTTCTCCTATAAGCTATCAATACATAATCAAGGAAAAAGGTATTTAGAATTTAGTAAGTTGATCACCAAAGGGGAAACTGTATTTGTTCTTTTATCAAGTTTACTCAACTTATTTTGTAAGGAAATATATAGAGGTCAGTCTGAAGAGTTTGTCTGTGGGGGAGGGCAGTACTTCCTTATAAGAGGCTAACGGGGATGTCCTGCTGGATGGGTCGCATTTTCACGACTGGATTGACTATAATGGGGTTGCATTTTCAGTAGAGTTACTGTGGTCGCACATTTTCAGATTTTTGGGGGGAGAAAGTTCGTCACATTTACAGTTAGCAAACGCAGAATGTACTGTAGGCTGGGTGAAAAGTAAAGTGTTCTTCATTCAATTTAGAAAATGGGTCGATTAATTTTAGGATGATTTATTTAAAAAATTGAGAAGGTAGATACATAAATAGAAAGTGACTAAGTTGGGATCGCGAAAATTACATATTTCCCAACAGTGACTGTTAAGCTGGGGTCTATAACTGGCCACAGAAGAGACTATAATGGGGTAGGGGCTACGAGAGACCAGCAGCACATACACAGCAAAATTAACCCAAGTACCCCCTGCCCCCCTCGGGTATTCAGGAAACCAATTGCATTATTCAGTGAATAGAGATTTTAACACAGTGGATAGTGTTATTCACCCTTTGAACAATCGGGACCAGGACCCTGTTGTTCGAACACTGGTTGGCACTAACCCAGGGTTAAATTTTAACCTGGATGTGGGCTTCTTTTTTTTCTTTTCATCAAAAGCACTGTCTTGAATAATTTTCCACATTCTTTTTGGAGTATCCAATCATCAAATTGTAGGCAAAGAGAATTAAACTAAATTTGTTCTTTAGCTCCCATGTCTGAGATCAAATTTCGCACTTAATCTGGGTTATCTTAACCCAGCTTCAAACAACCTGGCCAAGATGGTCAAAATAACCCCCCCACCCCCTCCCCTTCACAGCACTGTAATATCCTTAACCATTGTCACTTGATGATATGAGTACAAGGATTGATGACTTAGAAAGAAACATTGGTGAACTGATGAACCAAGCTGGGGTAGATGAGCCAGAAAAGTGATGCAGCAAGCTATTTGAAGCAGAACATCCATAGGATTATGTACTTAAGAAAATGAAAAGACTGTTTTTATACAATATTTTCAAACCTGAAAGCAATAATTATTAGTTGACCAAAAAGGTTTTTTTGTAAAATAGCCAGTAGTAATCTTGTAGCTATTGTTTTTTTTTTCCTCTGACAGTTTTTGTCACCTTAATGTGATTTACAATCAGGCATCACGGCACTTGTAATATTTTATAATCAAAGCAGTACTGAAATTAAATTGTGGAGCTGTGCTATGGTGCCTTTAATCGCTTGTGACGCTTAACCCTCACAGGAAGGAGCCCTAAAGTGTGACCCCTTTTGATTTGTTCATGTTGTTTCGTACAGATTTAATCCAATCAGAAACCAGCTGGAAACTGTCCTTGACTTCTGATTGGTTAATGTCTCCATGGAAGAATGTGAGGTAATTAAAGGAGGTCACACTTTTGAGCTCCTTGCTGTAAGTGCTCAATGCTTTGAGATTAAATTATTGGTTTCAGTAAAATTGTATGCACTTTTTTTTCCTTTTTTTTATTTCGAATAAAAACAGCAACAGTTTGGTAGCCTGCCTAGTAGGCTTTTAGGGAACGGGATAGAAAGAGGAGACAGGGTCTATACTGCCCCCACAGAAATGATAGCAAATTCCTGAGGGAGGAGTAGGCCTCAAAGACCAAAAAACGCAAACAAAGAGTATGAATCTTAACTGGAATTTCTGGAGAGGGGTGGGGGGTAGTGGGGCGGTGATCTAAATCCACCTCTGGGAACTACAAAATGCCAGTCACAGAAACTAACAGTTTGGTCTTATTGGAATGTGTTGTGGGCGTATTAATACATCTCCCACTCCCCTACACACACATGCACTCCCCCCCCCCCCCCCCCCCACTTCTTCTCCTTGGCCGACTCTCTAATAGTATTCCGTGTACGTTCACGTTTGGCTGTAGGGTGTCTTGAAAACAAAGACCCCTAAGAACCCCAAAGAACAGGGTTAGGAAACTGAGTTAATCAACATTCAGGTCAGTTTGCCCAGTATAATGACTTAAATGGAACCTGATTCACTCAGTTTCCTAACCCTAATCAATTAAGTTCAGAGTCATTGGGTGAAAGGTCTTAGGGGTCTTCGTTTTCAAGACACCCTTGGCCATACATAGTGTATAACATTCAACAGAGTTTTGAACACAAATACTTCATGATCCCTCCCTACATTACTATTATATCAGGTTATAATATCATATGACAATAAGGAATTAAAACTTTCCCTGATAAAAGATTTATTGCATAGATCTTATGTAAAAAAATCAACTGAAGGCACAATATTACATTAAACAAAGGAAGGAAATTTTAACAAATATAAATTTAGAGTTAATGTAAACAAGGGTTCACTAGCATAATTGCTGCTTCAAAAGTTGTTTTGCTTAACAAATGTTTAGTACAAACGGTCTCGTTGATAAGCTGTCGTTCTATGAAAAAAGAAAAAAAAGACACCTGCGAATGGAGATTCTTGGCAAATGAAAGACAAAATCTCATCAAACAAATTTTACACGACGATTTCCAATGAATCCGATAAAGGAATTCTTACCATGGGAAGGCTGGGATGGTAAAATTTCCGTTTTCGGATTCATTCGATTTAGCAGCGAGACTAACTGCGTCACAGACCCGATTTCCGCCGCCCTCTCGGGTCAGGTTCCACCCCGAGAAGAGAGGAGCGCGGGTAGCAGCTGATAATCGAGCCTATTTGCATCAGGGCGTCCGAGTTTGTTAAGAGGGCTTCACCGTCCACAAAACACGGGAGATTTAGGCCTCGTCTACACGTATCCGTTTTTGTTTGCAAACGGACATTTTTTTTCTCCGATTTGGCCTACCGTCCACACGTATCCGGTGAAAACGGTCACCGAAAACCCATCTTTTCAAAAAAAACGCTCTTTAGAGTGGCGATTTTTAAAAACGCCGGCTATTCGTTTGCGTGTGGACGGCGTAAACGGAGGTTTTCGAATACGATGATGTTATACATCGTATACTTCTAGCATGACGCATGCTCAGTTAGGGGTGCTATCGTATTTCCATCGCGTTTAGCGTTTTCATGTGGAAGAGCGAAAACGATTCGAATACGCTGCGTGTGGATGCGTGTTTTTTTGTTTGTTTGTTTGTTTGTTTGAAAACGCAGGATACGTGTGGACAGTTCCTAAATCAATAAATCCATGCTATGTGTGGATTCAATGAATAATTGTCTTGAAAACGTCTTTGATTAAGGCCAAAAAAAAGTCTTATGCAGTTCAATCAATTATACAATAACAGCTCAACGTGTGATAATAATTAATAGAAAAAATTACCAAACTTAAGAAATAAATTAGACTTGTTCATCTTGATCATCTGCACCTTTTGGCTTTGAGTAAAAATTTACACCATCAGTATATAATTTAAAATATCCTTATTCTCTTCTTGCTACTTGATTCAAGGGCTCTTCAAAATTAAACGGCTCGTCACTGAAAAACAGAAGAAAGCGGAAATGTTAGTTTAGTATTCTGTTAATGTTAATCTACTGACTTGAAAGTCCTGTACGTTGCAATTTCACGCGCCTGTCACGCGCTACCAAGCACGAGCCAATCAGGATAGTACTGTACGCAGAGGTGTTACTTCACGAAAATTTCCCTTCTCGGCAGTTTGACGTATCATATTTTATCGGCGAATAACCATGAGGCTGTTTCAAGAGGGCTCTCAAGAACGAGATTCAGCAAAAAAAAGGCCGGTAGGCAAGGGGAAAGGGCAGATTCCCCCGAGAATCGCCGTGCTCATTCTCATTCCTCTGCATCCTTACCTTTGACCGAACCAACATGGAAACTGGACATGAAGGAAAGTCATCGTACGTAGCTTAACATAGTACAGAAAATAGGGAAACATTTCCTTTTGCCGCCACACAATTCTTTTAAACCTTGAATTTTTGCTAAATTTCGTTATCACAAACTTTATATTAATAGAGACCTTTAGATTCAAGGACGAGAACGACTACCAGTACGAGAGTTGACTTCAAGTTTTTTCGCGTATTCTCAAAATATAGACTCCCCGGAAAGCTTCATTTTACCATTTTTCACTAGAAAAGTTAGCACTGTTACCTTTAGTGAAGGAGGTTACGCGCTTTCCCGATCGCAAAATGATAAAAATTCGTACATTTGATAACTCGTTTTCCCCACTTCGACATTCTCGCTAAAATTCGTAGTAGAGTGACGACGGCTACCACGTTTTCCCGCCAAAATGACGCTGGTTCACACGCGAGCACTACTTAGTATTGAGAAAATCTCGTACTCGTTGTCGTACTCGTCTTAGAATCTAAAGGTCTCTATTCTGAGACGAGGACGACTACGAGTACGAGATTTTCTCAATACTGAGTATTGCTCAACGCGTGAACCAGCGTCATTTTTCGCGAAGAGCCTGGCAAAGGCTACATTTGGGAACACAAACCTGTACACTAGAGACGTAGTAGTCATGGAAGTAGCAGAGTATCGCTAATGGCTGGCCAACGATTATTGACAACCAAACCACTATATTACTGTAATTGGGATAGCCTTCAAGAAAATACTTCACAACCAGATGAAGGGGAACCTGGAGAGAAAACATAAAGAATAAAAACAATAATATCAGTAAATAACGACAAAGATAAAAGGAACGACTTGCGATGATATAAGCCGAAGACGATAACTGTTAAGACAACGGTTACTTAAGATACCTTTTACCGATTCGAGCACAAGGACGACTACGAAGAAGAGATTTGACTCAAAGTTAGCCTGCATCACAGGCGCTTTATGAACCAAGCGAAGGGAACGCGGCACTTTGCGCGAAGGGTAAGACGAGCGCGAATCGTCTCGAGCTTCGCTCAAACTCCCGCGTTCGCCTTGCTTGGCTCATAAAGCGCCTGTTATGCAGCTACTCAAAGTTTTTTCGCGTATGCTCGAAAAATATACACCCTGGAAAGCTTCACTGTCCTTTTTTTTGCACCAGAAAAGTTCGCACGGTTATTTGTAATGAGAGAGGTTAAGCCCTCTCCCGATCGCAAAATGATAAAGCTTCTAACCGTTCATAACTTGTTCCATTACGATAACTCGCTAATCGCGAGAATCTTTTGTTTTCAGAAAACGTCTAGGCTACGTAGCAAGCGTTTCTAATCTTTGTTGCTCTCGTCCCAACTTTCTCCACGAACTCGCGCGGAAACTAGAAAACGTGAGTACACCATCTTCCAAGTGTTCCGGTTTGAGTGTCCGCATTGCAACAGAAGACAAATGAATTCCTCACAAACAAAAGTTTCAGCTACGACCTATGTACCGTTAATAATCACAAATAAACTACGAACAATAAACTTCACCGTGAAAAACATAACAAAAATAAATAAATAATAACTTACAATACTATCGTCATATCGTCATCTTGGATTTTTTTTAAAAAAAGGACCCATTCAATTTCAATTATTTTTTTTTTTGGCATTTTCCTGAAAAATTACTAAACAATGGACGTTAGACACCTTACCTGTGAGAGCATTGCTAAGAATGCCCAGAATCGGAACAGTCTTAAGGGGACACTCACTAAAAACTGCAAAAGAAAATGTTATTTTGTATCTCACGGATTTGTTTGGAAGATAAGTGAGTTCGTTCAGAGCCTTAACGCTAACCAGTCAATAAATATCGTAATTGTAAGAAATGGAAAATCAGCGTTTTCTGTGCTTTTCCAGGGCTCGAAAGAAGTCCCATCCTGTAGCACGAGACAAGTAGATTTTCTTGTTATATCCACATACAAATTCTCCAAAGTCTATTCATTTCTTTACAGGATCACTTGAGAGAACTTAATAAAAGATCAAAGCATTTTCTCTTAGGTGATCATTTTATTAATTCTCATAACCTAATCTCTTGACATTGTATGTATATCGTTAGGAGAAAATTGATGTTGGTCACTATTGGCCCATAAAGGGTTAAAGCATTCTTGCCCAATTGGCAAGGGTCAAGGAAAGTCATTCTCTAACAAAATCATTAACTAAGACGAGTAAGAAATTGGCCCCAGGTAAGCAAAATGTGAGAGCTCAACTTGCCCAAAGGACAAGCTCGAATTCCACTTTTTTTTTTTTCGAGTCCTGGCTTGTCTACACTCAAAACTTTTCCTTTCGTTCTTTCTTTCTTTTTTTTTCTGACAGAAGACAAAAAAAGGCACAACTTCAACGGAAAGGAAGAAAAAACAAACAAACACACGAGAAAACAAAACAAAAAAAACTTTGATAACAACTGTCCCGAAAGCAAGGCAAAAACTAACAATGTTTCCTTGCGAAGCGAGGAGAAACTGCTCTCCCTCAACACTTCCAGTCTAAAATAAACCTAGAAAGCTTTAAAATAAACGTGGTATACCTCGTGAAAAAATGCTGAAAGCAGAAATACGGCGATCTGAGCTTGTATAGAAGAGTAACCAGACTTTAACATTGGAAGATAGAGATGCCTGAAAGGTTACAGAAGAATTATTATTAAATTTAGATAGTAATTAATTGGAGGCAGCAGGGTGCAAAGAAAATTATTTTTACAGCTTGCCATTCGGGCAAGCTGAAGCTAGCATTTGCTAGCCCAGACGTCATTTCAACTAGCCCCAAAAGCTTTTCATCGAGCAAAATTGATTTCACACTTCTTCTGTTATTCGAATTCCTCAAAGAACATCACTTGCCCGTTGGGCAAGTTAAAAACAGAATTCACTAGCCCGATAGCAAAATCCACTAGCCCCGGGCTATCGGACACTACTTTCTTTGCACGCTGAGGCAGCGAGGCCGAGTGGTCACCGTGTGGGACTCGCAACCCGGGAGTCCGGGTTCGAGGCCCGCTCTGGCCACTTGCTGAATTTGTTCTCGGTCATACCGAGTTGAAATCCTCGGTCACGCTCGTAAATAGCCAAATGGTTGCCTCCTGCAAGTGGGGTTTTTAATCCTGTTCTGTTGTATTTGAATTAAATTAAATTTAGATAGTAATTACACTAGCGTATCTGCTTCGTTGAGACAACCTGGAGAAATCAGTTAAGAAAGGCTTAAAATCATAACATTATCATTCCAATACAATTTAAGGACAAATGAATGATTTATCAAATTTACTAATATCCAACAGTGGCCTGGCTTGACATGCTAACAACACATCAACGATCATAATGGACAAGAACATTCCACTTGCAAGCTGTCTCCGCAACGTCGAATCCAAATCGCCCAAATTCGACACATTTTATTTAGGGTTGATTTCCACTATCACATAATTTTTACACCCGTAAATTAAATAGAGGCAATGTGTAGAAGGTCGCGCGTAAACGTATAAGTTGTACCTCGCTCAACTTTAACGTCTTCGCACGGCCTTTCGTACCTTTTACTTACTAGCGCAAACATTGCGCAAAATAGGAAATCCACCTTAATGCAACAAACATAGTTTCGAGGTTTCGGAAAACAAACAAACAAACAAACAAACAAACTTCACAAATCTGTTGCATTTCCGTTTGACCATTTAGCCCACGCCCTAACCAACAGTGAGATATGAATCCAGGAGTTCGCCTATTACACAAACCTTCTGGCCCAGCGGTGAACAGGGATGTTCCAATTCTGCCAGAAATAAGCCACAGTCGGGGAATTCCTACAAATTAAAAAAAAAAATGTAATTAAGGTTATTTATTAAGCACCTTTATCGTTTGCTTCACGTAGCTTCACGTAGCTTCACGTAGCTTCACGTAGCTTCAGTTCCAACTGCACTGTGGGCAGGTCCAGCCTAGCCAACCACGCAAGATTCTTTTGGCTCGTCATGCAATCCTGCCCTAAGAGCCGAAGCCCTAAGAGCGTCTGCGTGGGAGGCAAAGCCAGTCTACTGTGGTGCCCACAGGCCGCCCAAGCTCAGTATGAGAGTTCAATCATTAGTACATGTGGTTTCATACTGAACATGGGCTGCCTGTGTGGTGAAAAATTGCGCTGAGATATACGGACAATGTCAAAGCAGTTTTGTAATTTCACAGGTGAAATTATAAATAAACGCTAAAAATGTCCCGCCAAAATTAAGGAAAACTTTAATTATCCCCTTTGCGCCAACCCCACCCCCCCGCCCCAAATTGATTGGATCTACCCACAATGCACTTGAAACTGATCCCTGTTTTTTTCTATTTGCACATCTCCCATAGTACACCTTGTTTGCCCCCCACCCCCCGTCCCCCCCCCCCAATTTTTCATAACTTTGTTTTTCTTTTCCCCTGGGTATTAATGTCCTCCCAAGAGTAATTAAAAACAATGCGCTTTTGCACAATTTTTAGGGGGTGTAGGGGGCAAACAAGGTGTATTTTGGGAGATGAGCAAATGGTAAAATAGTCCGCCCCCAGTTCAACTCCGTTTTAAAAATCTGTGCCAAGAGTTTTATTTAGAGGCAAAACAAACGTTATCGTTAACCGGGTTATCACGCAACAAACCATTCTCATACAATAAGGCCGATTTAGCCGGTACGATTTTTGCTTACGACTATCGTGCGCGACTAGCATGCGTCATGACTTCACGTCAGATCGTCTAAATCGGCCCTAAGACATATGCTTTAGGTAACACAACAGGACAGCAACCTTGCGAAATGAATTCAACAACAACAAACTCACCACCAATCCCTGTAGAAGGTTCTATCAGCAAATCTTAGCACCTCCGCGACTATGTTTAGACCGCTATGAAAGAAGGTGTAAAAGAACAACAGCCAAATCAAGTGATTTGGCACCTAGAAAAAAGAAATGAAAACGGAAAGGTGTCATTTCTTGCAGTATATTGCAAGAGTAATGTAAAATAAACATTACCACGTAAGTTATATAGGATAGGAGTCATTGAGTTTTATTTTGTTTGTGAGTATTTCGCTAATCAAATCCCAAACCGTAGGGATGTTGTAGTGCATTACCGCGTGACGTTTTCGTGACGTTCGCACCGCCCGGCCTCTTGGCCTTGCGCGTTAGAAACTCCATACAAAAGAAACATCCAGAAACCAAAAAAGAATTTTAAGGTTTTCTTGATTTGTCATGTTGGTGGATTACGGAGTTATGTTTCGACGAAATATGAAATGCAAGGATTGTTTGAAGAAGTTTCCGTTGGTTTCAAATGCAACACGCCCTGTCGCCCTACAGATCGTTATCACATGACGTCACGGCGGCCATATTGGTGTACAAAACAAAAAAAACGGCGGCCATGTTGATGTATAGAAAAAATCCTTTGGGGACTGAACTCTTTTCTCAAGTAAAAACTTCCTTTTGTTCCAAGAAATTTGTATAGCAGCCCACCATATGCACGTGAGTGAAAATGATCTGTACGGCGAAAGGTGGGAATAGCCCGTCTCTGACACTCTGACAAGCACAGTAAAAAGATGAAGGAATTGTCGCATCAACTTGACGTAATTCATACTTACTGCTAGTTTCATAAGTCTCTCAGAAATCCTGCCAAAATTCATTTCCTGTTAACATTAACAACCAAAAACCCATTTTTACCATAAATTGTAACTTCAAATGTTCGGACGGAAAGGTTTTCGCGCCAATTTTGTACCACTGCTTTTTCCGACTGAACATATTTGCAGATAAAGGATTTCAATATTGCAAAACAAACAACACACAACGATTGTATAAGGCTAAGAAGATGATGACTCATTTTGATAATGCTCATCAAATTTATCTATACATAGTGACCCCCTACTAGACAGAACATCTCCTGATGCGTTTCTTAAGCAAAAAAGTTTGCTCCACAAACATATTGTCTTTACCAAACTGTAGGGCAGAGAAAAGAGTCTGTTCTTGAAATGTGGGTGAAACGATCCGGCAATCAAGGATGAGTAGTAACCCTGTGCACTGAGTACTTACGCTAATCTCTAACAACTTGGGCTGCCGGTTAGTTAACGATTGTTCTAACATGATGAACAAGCATGACGCAAATTACAGGATTATGATTTCAATGTGGGGAAAGAAGATGGAATTACTACAATAACAACACCTACCTGGAGAGTTTTAAGGGAGTTATTCACGGTGGGAACTATCCACTACAAAATAATACCAATAAAGAACAAATAAGTTAAAAACATCAATAATATTTTATAATAATATGTGCAATCACGTATCCAATGCATAATTCCAAACCCCCGCTTTTCTAACTCAGTCTCTGAACATTTATAATAATAATAATAATAATGATAATGATAATAATAATAATAATAATAATAATTATTATTATTATTATTATTATTATCATTATCATTATCATTATCATTATCATTATCATTATCATTATCATTATCATTATCTTTATCATTATCATTATCATTATCATTATCATTATCACAAATTACCTGTTGAACTAATCCAACGATAATTCCAAGAAGGAAAAACTGCAATAAGAAAAACATTAGCAAGCCTTGTATCATTATTTTATAACAGCTAGCATCACATCCTATTCAAATCCCTCCCTTGCTTTTCGTTCAGATCAATTTTAACGCGGGGAAAAGGCCCTAAAGCGCTATTTAATTCATGCATTTAACTGGAGTATAATTATGCCTACTAAATATTAAATGAATTTTTGAAACGATGATTAAAAGGGGCTTACAAACTCTGCTATCCTTCTCATGAGGAATCTTTTCCTTATTCTATCATTCCTGGGAAAATTAAGTTCGTAGCACAGAGTTGGAGCTACCATGAAATAATAGAGATCTGAAAAAGACAGAGTAACAGACATTAATAATTATCAATTATAGGATGAGGTTAGGGACTGGTCAAAAAGTACAGGGGGGGGGGGGGGTGGGCCGGAGCAGAGAGGGGGTGGGTCATGAGGTTTTGAGCCTTGTCCAAGGGGTGGGTCGTGCAATTTTCAGCTACCCTCAGGGGGTGGGTCACCCTATTTTTTACTAACTACTAACGAGACAGTTGACTACACTTGTTATATAAAACACAGCCAGCTGGAATTATTGCTAAAATACTCACAAACCTGTTGTGCGAGAAAATACAAAAGTTGACAGGCCGCACATCTATACGGGCGTGGAACCCTCTGTCAACCTCTTTTTTTTCGGCTCTAACGAGCATGTCCTTTAACGATTTTCCTTTTTTGTAAGGAAATGATTGGTGGTTCTTTTTAAAATTTATTGAAGTTATAGTTGGTTTTGTATAAGATTCCATTTCTTCATTCAAGCTTCCTTTATAGTAGACACTGAGGGCTGGTATTGTGTCACGAATGGCAATATTTCTTTTTCCTCCTTGTTGTTTTGTTTTAGGAGTTTAGACTCCCTTTTGTGAATTTTATTTGTGATAGTAGGTTTTCTATCAAAGATAGGGGGCACCCAACGAGAATATAGTTCAAAACCACTTAAACATAGCATTGTTAAACGTATTTTAGTATTTAAACAGTAGATATAGGCATATTTTTATCCCCTAAAAATTTTTCATCTGTTCGGATCTCCTAGCTGAAAGTCTAGTGATTCGAAAATTATAGGGATCAAAACTTACCTTTTCTAAAATTTCAGCCAGAAAAAAGGCTCCCGAAAATTCTAGGTGACCTTAAGGTAAAAATCCATTAAAAAATGGGCAATTTTTCCATTTTTTCACATGTTCGAAAATCCTAGGAGGGGCAGACAAGCAAGAAATTTTACAACAAATGTTCCGAAAATTCTAGATCTCAAATCGTCTTTCGAACAGATATTTTCCGAAAATTGACGTTGGGTGCCCCTGAAAGATTGTGGGTAGCCTCCGTCCGTCAAGCGTTTTTTTTTAAATTTGAATTATTTTCCTCAAAGGTTGTTTCTGAGGAGTTTTTTCGTAGGATTCTTAAGGCTTCTCCTTTGACAAATTCTTTTTTAACATTTGGAGGGTGACACGAGGTGAAATGTGTCTGCAAGAAGCTTTCCGTTTGTTTAAAATGTGTCTTTGCATCAAGGATAGATTTTGCCTTGAATCTTGTGCCTTTGTATACAACCGTGTCTAAAAACGCAGTCTCAGTGTCAAATGTTTCGGCCGTGAATTCATTAGTTAGGTGATGTAAGGTTGCTTGTTCAATGAAGGCTTCGATGTCTGGTTTACTCATGTCCCATAGGGAAAAGATATCGTGTACATGGCATTTCCAAACTGTTGTTCTAAAGACAGTTTTGCTTAGAGTTGTTGTTTCAATATATGTCATGAAAATATTGGCAAAGGAATCAAAACTGCTGTCTTTGTACCCATTGCAGTTCCTTAGTTTTGTAGGTATTGCTTTCCACTGAAGTGGAAGAAATTTTCGTTGAGGATTAATCTAAGCATTTCCGGCAAGTAATGTGTAAGAATGGGTTGTCTTTGTTGAAATTTTCATATGCTTTGTGACAGATAATTTCAATATACCCTCGTTTTGATGTATATTTGTGTCAAGACTCATAACGTCCATTGAAACAAGAAATGTTCGGTTTTTCACATTCGTCTTTTTAGTGAAAGGTATGATTTCTGTGATTTTGATATTGCTTGGTGTATCAACAAATTTTGTCAAGCACAGAACAAGGTTTTATTGGATTATTAAGAGGAAACCGAACATCCATGTTTTAACTAGGGGGTGGGTCATGCAATTTCCAACCTTGCTTTAGGGGTGGGTCAGTCATTTTTGTGCCGAAGGGAGGGGGTGGGTCATGTGTTTTTTATCAACCATATTTCCAAATGCTCCGGCCCACCCCCCCCCCCCCCCCATACTTTTTGACCAGTCCCTTAAGTGTGATACGAGGAATAAAATTATGCAGGTCGAAGAGGGTCGGTGGATAACACTCTCCGAGGGGCAGTAGTTCAGATATTTCGCATTTGCATAATGTGAGACACCATCCACCATTTCCTCCAGGATCCAGGTGTTCAAAAGGTAGATAACGCTGCTATCCACTGGTTACACTGGTTTGCGCTTCGCGGTTTGCAAGATAAATCAATTGTGGCTCTCACCTTTCTGGTTTAAATTGTCAGGGTACTTCACTAGGTTAATCCGTGACTTCTTCGAGACATCATTTTTAACATCTGCATCTTGAATAAGCAAAGAAACAAATAACAGTAAAAAAAAAAAAAAAGAAAAGAAAGAAAGAAAGAAAAAACGGCGAACTGCCGTCGGGTAACCTGCGATCACTGTCCGGCGAAACGACCGGATACCAAGTGGGGTAACAGTTACATGAAAATAAGACAGGTTTATCCTCTCTTGATGAAAAGGTACTTACACTTACAGCAATTTTAGCTAATGCGCCACAAAAGAATGGTAAATCCGACCAACAAAGGCAAACACGACGACAAAAAAACAGCTGATTTTTTTCCTGTGTCTTAATGTTGAAATCCGTAACAAGGAGACTTAAAACGGTGACCGGTCGTTTCCCTAATGCGTACATGTAATTTCGCTAACGTCCCGTGTTCACAAACGTCTTAAGTCGTTTCGCTTTACGAAACAAAACGGTCGCTACGCATGTATATAGCTCGTTTTTTAGCTATGACAAGTAAAAGTCCAATACATATGTATAACTCGTTCTTTGAGCCATTGATAATGTTAAAGAAATTGGGAAACTGACCTATCACGTTGGCGAAACGACTTGTAGGCGAAACGACCGTAAATAGTTAAAAGTCTGTAACAGCGAGAACTAATATTTCAGTAAATGGCGGTCTGTGAATATTTGCCGAGGCTTCCGCTGCCGTAGGTATTAGCAGGAAGTTCGGAAGGCTAGAGTTGGCTATACAACTTTTTAAAGGAATACAATAATTTCCTACGATTTAAAATTCTGTACTCACCACTTTTACTTGGGCTGTTGACTAATCCCAACCTGTTCCACATGTTGACACAGATATAACTTATTAGCTTTAACCACACAACCGTGTACCACGAGACTGCAAAATGTGCTGCCCCTACAAGCAACACACCAGAATGGAGAGTTATTATTGGATGATTGACGGTTTTTCCGATATTCGGAATAATCCAGGCTTTGGGTTACAACACTTACCTCGACCTTAATTTTTCCACATAAAGCAAAAACCGAAACTAATAATTGTTTCATTGTACACTGCTTAGAATAAAATAACGAAAACATTCCGTCGCACCGAACGCAGTTTGACATTGCTCTTGGAAACCATGCATTTGTGCGCGCAACCCATATATTGGTCAGTTATCTGCTAGCAGCTCGCTAACTAATCTGTTGGCTGCGCTGATTTCAAAAATTTACTGTAGGCTCTTAGCCAATAAGAAGACAGAACTTGAGTTTGATGAATGATAAAACTTAAAAGTGAATTTTTTTGAAACATGTTGTATGCTCACATTCAGTGCAGTCTTAGGACTTTTTCTCTTTGCCACTTCAGATCCGAAGACTGA
Organism: Porites rus; assembly: GCA_964035705.1. NCBI lineage: Eukaryota > Metazoa > Cnidaria > Anthozoa > Scleractinia > Poritidae > Porites > Porites rus. The sequence goes on from OZ037993.1 coordinate 41,876,567, forward strand.
AGCGAATACTGAATCAAAATTATAGTCAAACCTCAATTAAGCAGCCTCCTGTTGAGTGGCCACCCTGTACTTAGTGACCAGAGACTGAATAGGCCTTCACAGCCAGCAATTTTGCTAATTGCAGTGAAATATTTGCCTTCTAACTCAACGATTACCCCGGTAGGTCCAACTACTAACAACCCAAATTGCCACAGTCATGTTTGGTTATTCTGCCTTTAAAATGTAAAACATTTTGACTGTGCTGATAATTATTGTATACAGGTTAAATATAGTTCAAGTCTGGTATATTAAATAAAAGTATTATTTAAAAGTACATTGGTATTCAATCAAGAGACTTACATGGCGGTGGTTGATAAGTTAAGACAACAGTACAAGGTACAACCAGGGTGCAGAGCAAATTGAAAATGTGCAAATATTTTCCCAGCGTCTCAGATATTTTGCCCTTTAAAAATGAATATAAAAGTCTAGTTTTAAAAGCTTACAATAAACTATGGTCTTTTGTGACATCATTTTGCTAACTTTTAAAAGGTTAATTTATCGCAAGTGAGCCAATGATGGTGAATGCTTATGTTTTGCTTTTAAACGACATGAGCATTGTTAGTATTAACGATCCTTTGGCTTATCTGGAAATTAAAAAAGAATTACAGCTTTACACTGCTGTGCACGAGCAATCATTAATACGGTTGTTGCTAGTATTAGTTGTTTTGTTGTTTACTTTTTCACCGCTATTACATATATGTATCTTGCCTTCACTTCTAAAAAGCAAGTTCAAATGGACTATTAACAGAAGACTAGAAGCGAGCATTTTCACTTTCAAAGCAGAAACTTTGTTTACATGAAAGCGAACGAGACTCACACAAGCAGGGAGCGGTAATTTTTAGAATGAAAGGTACGTGCACACTCTCAAAGAGTGCGCTTTCACAACAAGTTCTCGACTTGAAATTTGAAACTCGATCCTTGATCCTCGACCTTCGAGACTCGAGACTCAATTCTCGAGACTCCATCTTTGAAAGTTTTGAGAATCGAGAATCGAGTCTCGAGTCTCCAGGATCGAGACGCGAATGACTGTCAACTTACTTTTGAGCGGTACTGTATTTGTAACAAAATCACTGTGTTAATTGATCATTACTAAAGGCCAGGGCTGATTGTGGTAGAGTGGAACCCTGATATAACAAAGGGCCAGGGGACAGAAAAAATATGTTCACTGTAAGGAGGTTCTGTTACATTGAGGTTCTTTTCCAAGCTAGAAGTCCATTAAATTGAGGTTCCACTGCACCCGTGAAATAAACAATACTTGAGCATGGTCCATCAGGAGTCTAGTGGGTGGGGACATGACCTGCCAACTCTGTTATTTTGGTATAAATAGGATGAGTGGTGAAGGTGGGGTACTGTTGGTGAAACAGCATGTATGCATGTCCTGCTTATTACACTTGGATATACACTGTAATATACTCTAACTGGTATGGTTACTGTAACAACCCTCCAAGTTGCGACCATTTTGGTCACCATGATGCCTAAAATTTTGGAGTTGGTGACTTGATTTGTAAAAAATGTCTTCCTAAACCAACAGAGTTGGTTACCATGTGGCAACCAAGCTATACCTGCCAACTTTTTCTGAGATATAAGCGTGAGATTTTTATCCCGGGAGTGCTGGGATTTTTGAAGACGACACGATCATTTCCAAAGATTCCCGAAGAAGTCCGAAGTCTTCCGAAGACGTCCGAAGTCTGCCGAAGTCTGCCAAAGGCGAGCTCGCTCCCAGTGCTTTTCACTTCAAAAATCAGAGATCGCGAGGAAGGTATTGCCATTTATTCATTTTACACATGGTTTTTGTTCCTTACATGGGTCTGAGTTAACATATTTTTGGAAATTGTGTCAAGCAGGACGGCAGCAACTCAATCAGGCGTGAGAAATTGGCCCGCAGGCGTGAGCCGGCGTAAGATCGAAGTTTTCAACCCGCAGGCGTGAGACTCACGTCTAAGGCGTGAGAGTTGGCAGGTATACCAAGCAAAAACTTTAACTTGGAGGGTTGTGTAACTTCAGTTTCAGCTGAGCATGTTAGGGTACAATCATGAAGGTTGACTCTAGGCCGCTAATTAAAGCTTAAAGAGCCAAGGGAGATCACTGTCTTACACAAGTCATGGAAACTGGAATATGTATTATAAGTGCTATTCTTTAGAGACATTCGCTTTACAATATAGCCATTCTGCTGTCAATAGCGTTATACGTGTTGTCCCAAAAACAATTATGTGCATAATTTTAGTATGAGTTTATTTACTCATCCTACACATGTACAATGTAATTTACAAGCTTTATATCACGCAGCAAACAATAACATTTAAGGGTACTCACTTTGGCTAACAGCTTTTCCACCCAAAACGAGAACTGTATGAAAACATTTGAAACTACAAAAATATAATATAAAAGGCATTTAGGTACATGTAGTCCTTAACACTATAACAGTCGAATACAAAACATACAAAGCTAATAGCTTTGTCAATTCTGCAAGTTTTCTAGATCCAAAGAAAAGAAAATTTTTTAGACTTACAAATCAGCAGTGAAGTTGAAGGCCATCGGTAAGGATCTTCCAAAAATATTGTGGCTACTTGTAAAGGGTCAATAAGCAACCCATATCTAAATACATAATGGAACATGGAAGAAATATCATGTATTATACTTTATTTATTTTAGAGAATTATTGTAATGATGCATATGTATTTAATGTGATAACTCTGAAAAATGCTTAGCAAATGTGAGAAAACAAAAAAGGGGAAAATAACAAACAAACTTACTTGAGTAAATTGTCCAAAGCCACTCGAAAATTTGACAAAATCTAAAATTTAAAAGAAAAAGAAAAAACAGTCACCTATAACTTGAAATAACTGCGTTATCCCTTTTGAGAGGAACTGTGGATGCGGCTCAACTTGATCATTGGTTCAAATATTATGCGAATTTCCCTTTGGAAAGGAAGGGTAAATGATAATGAAATTGAAAGAAAAGAAAATAACATTTTACCCAAGAATAAAATATTATTGTACCACATTCACTCCCCACAACATTATTTAAGATACTTCTAATGCATAAAATTTTATACTTTCCAAATGGTCCAACTGAGATTCAAGAAATTGACCAAAAAAGAAGGCAGTGGCTAAGAGTCTAATGTGAAATTTAAACCACAGTGATTAATACCTTGAAGACAGAATCCTTACTGTGGATCCAATTTTTTTTAATATGACCACTGCTTATTTATATAAAAAATTGGCTGAAAGTAAACGAGAATCACTGAAATAACTGAATTTTACCCCAATAACTCAAATTCCCCACTAACTTGAATTGTGTTTTGTCTCCCATCAGAGTTTGAGTTACCAGGGTTCTACTGTACTTCCAGCCTGCATTGCAGACATAATTTGATCCAGGTTAGTAATGCCTATAAAGCAACGCTGAGATCCTTGTTCTGCACCCCCAATGGAGTCAATGAATTATCCCATATGCATTTCGAATGTCCTTTTAACCTGATTGGCAAATCAACAATGGCTATAAATCCTAACGGGCGCATACTCAAATCCAAGTACACTGGTGGGGGCCTGGAAAAAAGATTTTGGCGCTGTTTTGCCGACGGACTTAACCAGAGATTAGCTTTGTCTGTGCTGCAGGCTAATATATTACAGGACGTCTAAGACATTATACTAAAAGATGTCTAATATGTCTTGTACGTCTA
>OZ037993.1:41885284-41925284 GCA_964035705.1 Porites rus
GAGGCACTAATTTGTACACCATTACAAGGTCAACGACGCCTGTCAGGCCAAAGAAGGAGTACATAGCGGTGTGCGCATAATTATCCACATGACTGGGTACAAATTCTCCCTTCTCGTCAAATAAGGCTGTTGCTTTGGAGGCTGGAAGCTCGGCTATTACACCAAGGATGGCGAGAACTACTTTTATTACAGGCTCCACGGGGAATTTTGAAAGTTTCCCATGCCCGAGACATGGATACCATATCGGATGGATCAGTTTTGACTGACGTTTCCCAGGTTCAGGTTTTGTTCGAGCAACGATGCCATTTCCTAAGCGGTCCTGCAAGACTTCACCGATAAACCACCACACGGATAAAATTATGAACATTGAGCCGGGAACGACATGACCTTCTAAGGATCCCATTGTCGTTTGAGCAAAGTTTTTCCCACAACACTTGCCACGTTGACACACTGCGCTGTCGTGTGTTTACATGTATTTTAATAAGAGGTGTAAACGTGCAATTTGTCATGTTCGCTCTGCGGGGTGTATGTTATCCAAAATGAGGTAGGGGTGGAGTCGCTTTGTTGAATTCTGGTGTATTCGATGATGAATATAAAAATAATAGCACAGCGGTTGTTTCAATTCGCGAATTGCAAAAAGGAAAAAAAAAAAAGGACAAAAATGCGTTAGACTTTACAATTCCCTTTTATATGTTGTGATTTACTTTTATCCTTGGTTTAAATTTGATTTCCCTTTGTTTTTAACTCATTATAATACATTAACATACCCTGAAACAAAGGTAAATAAAGTTTAAGCCAAGGATAAAATTGAGGTACAACATGTACATGAATATTGAAGTTTCGTGTCTTTTTTCTGGCGACGGTACTGGATCCCTCTGATAGTCCTTTATTGGCGATAAAAACTGCCTCCAGTATATCTCATACTAACATCTAATCTTTGTCAGAAGCGCGTCCTGTCTTTGTGGAAACTTTCCCATGGCTACACATCAAGCTTAAATAAATGAGACGTCCGGCTAAGCAATGGGATTGGATCATTAAACGCAGCATTATATTTGCATAAAAAACGTAACCTGATAGAGAAAAAATAAAAGAAAAGAATTCGAAAAGCCTACAGAAAAAGAAAAAAACACTGTCCGTGAGCTCAGCACAGCTAATATCATTCGCCATTTTGAATGCTACTTTGTATTGAAACAGTGCAGCTGGGAATGAAGCGTTCACAGTAAATAAATATTGACTTGAATTTATAAGTAAAGAAAGCAGAGATAGCACGATGCTCTAGTGATATATTAAAACTGCCGGAAAATATTTTTTGAATTTATTCTGAGGCCTTGTCTAAGAGATATGCTAGCTTAGGAGTATTGAGTTAAAATATTGTGTTTAACCGTCTAGTACAGTGTTAATTACGTGTAAATGTATATGGCATGACTTATTTATTATCTATGCAGTTTATATTGCCAGTTCGTGGTGATTATCGAGTCTAATAGGTTAGACCGCAAAACAACCGCTCTTTCTTCGAAGGTTAAGCTGACGGAAGCAGTCAAACAAAAGTCGTGGAGCAAGGGAGTAAAAAGAAAGTGCGAGACTGGACAGAGGAGACACGAAGTTCTGCGCATAGAGTTCACCATTCAACGATACGAAAAGGCTGCATTGAAAATCTTGAAAAGACTGTTTCCTTAACGAAGAACAAGGGATAGTTATATGGCCGCTCTCGATGACCCAGCATATTCCCTTATCCTCCATCCGTCTTTTCTTGATGTTAGTGAACTTGTACAACAGGATGGCAGAAAGAAGAGCGTTAATTTGTGCAACAAACTGTCAGGGCTATTACTTGCGAGTTTTGTCGTGATCTTCACTCAGCAATACTGTTTTCTGTTTTAAGTTTATTGTTTTGCCTTAAATTATTCAAAAAAGAAATGTTTGAATGTTAACAGCTAAAGGCGAAGAAGCCCACGGGAAACCACCGGGCTTGTAAGGAATAGGCTCCCTCGATTAATTAATGCAAAGAAGTATAAACAACCAAAAGTAACCTAATAAACGCCCACTTCCAAATAAACGCCTCTTATCTAATAAACGCCCCTTCTACACTGTTAAAATTTTAATGGACGCCCCTCTCTAATAAACGCCCCCTGTCTAATGGCCGCCCGCTATAAGAAGTAGTCCAAAATACTAGGAATTAGCAAACAGGAGCGAAATCATTCTATTCATTCAGTTTCTTGTCGTATTTCATCTTGTTGGATGTCAAGTTTAAAGTAAGGAGAGACTAACGATGGCAACACAATAACAATCAGCGAGGATTGTGACATCAATGTTGGGATTTCAAAGAGCGATATGGATCTCTGGACGGCCTAGACGTATCAATTGATGGAGTGGATATCCCGCTATTTTTAAACTCTCTTTGTATTTTCGCCGAAAGCACATTATTGCAGTAATGAGAATAAACGCCTCTCTCTTTTAAACGACTCCTATTTATTAAACACCCCTGCTTGGACCCCTAAAATTAAATAGACCCCCAGGCGTTCATTAGCCGGGTCATTCACGGTATGCATGAAGAGTTACAGTAAATATTATAATAAAATTATTAGATAAATGTATTAATCAGAGTTAGGTTAAAAAAAGGAAAGCGAAAGGGCAAAAAATGAAAATGAAAAGTAAAGGTAAAGAAAAAAAATAAACGAATATTTTATGATAAGGGGAATACTTTCATTATAGTAAAAGGAAGCGACACTTGTCGCATTCTCAATTTCAAAACAAAGAGAGTAAACGAATTTAGGCCCTCGGAAACTAATAGAGAACTTTCTTAAAAAAGTCTTTTGCAAAAAGGTCTATTTAAAAGAAGGTAAAGTTTGGCGGAAAATTTTCTCCAACAAAATTACTATCACGTCTGTCACACCAGGTTTGCCGTCTTTTTCCCTTTGCCGTCCTTTATTAGTTCCCCGAATGTTGTTTCTTTTCCACACACATGATGTAAATGCAATTTTCACTTACCAAGAAAACAAGAGCAAGATTTACCAGTCCCCTAAATCGATCTAAGGTTTCAGATGGGCTTATAATAGAATCTTGAGCTTTGTGTACCCTGTAATCGCGAAAAAACAAGCAAACAAACAAAAACAAAACAAAATCAGTGAATTTTTCATCAACATCTACGCAGGCCTCCAGTTGTAGATAGATCACCAGGTACAATTTTTTCTTTGCCTGATATACTTACGTATCATTTATACCCAGTTTTTCTCGTTCAAAACGGGGTAATTCCCTCAATGGAGGAATCGTGAGCATGACACAAATAATTTACATATCTCCTCGCGAAAGATCAAGACAAAAATTTCACCGAATTTAATGGTTATAAATTGTGATGTCACAAAACGTTCATTAAGCACGCGCGCGGCGAGTTCGTGCATCCTTTTTTTATATATTCGACCAGAAGCCGTAATCAGCTCCTGATTCGACAAACTTTTTCTCGTTGGGGAGGAGAGGTTGAAATGTGAAGATTTTGTCGTTTCAGTTTTTAGTTTTCATATTGTCCAAAGACTTGAGTTATAAATGCGGGCCGCAAAAATTATTCAATATTGTAGTAGGTAATTGACAATAGAAAAACACAGAAATCATCGTGTGTGGTTTCTGGGCTCTTACGGACCTTACAAGTTTAATGACTTGATACTAGTGCGTTTGGCAGGTTTCTTGGACGGCTGGCCGGTGAAAAACGTCCAGGGGTTTCTCATAGTGACTTAGTGGCGTCAATGTAATAGAGTACTGAAGTGTGACGTCATAAAAAAAAACTTAAATTTGTAAAATTATGAGATTTGTCAAGATATCCTGAAAGACCAACGTCCAAGACGCCTACTTGCCAAAAATTAGCATTTCGGGGCAAATTGTCTCTAAGATATTAACCCCGTTATCCTCTGAAGACTCCATACAAATCCTTCTAAATTTGACTTGGTCCTTGACTTGGGTCTAAACGTGTAGACCCAAGTTAAATTTAGAAGGATTTGTACCAGTTCTTGGACTATAAAGTGCCAACCTCTTTTAAGCCACGTGCAAACGGACGCAACAACTCCCAACATTGTTGCCCAAAGTTTGACCGGTTTCAACTTTGCGCAGCATCTCCCAAGAACACGCAACAACATGAAAGAGGGTGTGCAAATGGACGCAACATGTAACATCCAACAATGTTGCGTCCGTTTGCACGGAGCTTAGCTTTAACATGTGTTTTGGCGAATTTTTTATTAGCTAATGCAGGGGCGGACCTAGGGGGAGGGTGCAGGGGGTGCGCACCCCTCCCTGAGATGACCTGCGATTTTCTTATATAACTAGTATTCTGCAAAAAAAAAACTATGTGGTTTATTGGTTTTGAAGTAGAGCAAGAGACAAGTGCACCCCCTCCTAAAAAAAATTCTGGATCCGCCCCTGTGATGAAAAACTGGTGTTTTTTTTTTAGTGCTGTAACTGCTGCATCAGTACTGGTAAATCGTGCAATAAAATGGCCACGATAACTTTAAGTTAAAATCGCACTCAGAAATGGCCGTTTCACCATGATTTAATGATCATGGAAAATGTTATATAAAAACAAAACAAAACGAAAGAGAGGGGTGGTAGGAAACGAAAAAATCACCTGATTCGACAAACTTTTTCTCGCAGGGGAAGAGAGGTTGAAATGTGAAGATTTTGTCGTTTCAGTTTTTAGTTTTTATATTGTCGAAAGACTTGAGTCATAAATGCGGGCCGCCAAAATTATTTCATATTGTAGTAGGTAATTGACAATAGAAAAATCATCGTGTGTGGTTTCTGGGCTGTTACGGACCTTACAAGTTTAATCACATGATACTAGTGCGTTTGGCAGGTTTCTTGGACAGCTGGCCAGTGGAAAACGTCCAAGGGTTTCTCATAGTGACTTAGTGGTGTCAATGTAATAGAGTACTGAAGTGTGACGTCATAAAAAAATGTAAAATTATGAGATTTGTCAAGATATCTTGAAAGACCAACGTCCAAGACGCCTACTTGCCAAAAATTAGCATTTCGGGCAAATTGTCTCTGAGATATTAGCCCCGTTATCCTCTGATGAGTCCATACAAATCCTTCTAAATTTGGCTTGGTCCTTGACGTGGGTCTAAACGTTTAGATCCAAATCAAATTTAGAAGGATTTGTACCAGTTCTTGGACCATAAAGTGCCAACCTCTTTCAAGCCACGTGCAAACGGACGCAACAACTCCCAACATTGTTGCCCAAAGTTTGACCGGTTTCAACTTTGCGCAGCAACTCTCAAGAACGATCAACAACATGCAAGAGGGTGTGCAAATGGACGCAACATGTAACATCCAACAATGTTGCGTCCGTTTGCACGGAGCTTAGCTTTAACATGTGTTTTGGTGGATTTTTTATTAGCTGATGCAGGGGCGGATCTAGGGGGAGGGTGCAGGGGGTGCGCACCCCTTCCTGAGATGACCTGCGGTTTTCTAATACAACTAGTATTCTGCAAAAAAAAAAAAAAAACTCTGTGGTTTATTGGTTTTGAAGTAGAGCAAGAGACGAGTGCACCCGCTCCTAAAAAAAATCCTGGATCCGCCCCTGTGATGAAAAACTGGTGTTTTTTTTTTAGCGCTGTAACTACTGCATCAGTAGTGGTAAATCGTACAATAAAATGGCCACGATAACTTTAAGTTAAAATAGCACTCAGAAATGGCCGTTTCACCATGATTTAATGATCATTGAAAACGTTATCTAAAAACAAAACAAAACGCAAGAGAGGGGTGGTAGGAAACGAAAAAATCACCCTGAAACTACTTACTCTCTTTTTGCAATTACTTACATGTTGAAGAATAAATTTATATCTTCTCTGTTGTTGTTCAAAGCCAACTTTGTTTATCAGTGAGCTCAAGTCATTCAGTTAGCAAGTTCCATGTTTCTTCCCGGTTGTTGACGACCTCATTCCCAGGCCCCTCTCCATGGACGAGTAGGAGGGAACTCTGGGAACAAGGTTGGGTCTTCAGGGTCCAAAACCTCAACGCGCCTACCGAAGCTCACAGCTGTATTTCTCTCCTCCGCAGGGGCCTCTTTGTGTCGCAAGGAGACGAGGGTCCCCTGCGCACTTACGCGCGTTTGCTGTATTTCGATTATTGCTATGTTTTTTTAGGGGGGGTACCCAGTGGGCGCCTCTGCGGAGGAGAGAGATGTCTTTCTCCCCTCGTTTTCTCTCCTCGGCATGATTTCACTCCTCGGCAGAGTAGAAGTCTCTTTGTTCCACTAGGAGCTGGGGAGAGGAGGAAAGCCAGCCCTCAGGGGACGACGGGAAGGGGGAAAAGACGATCATTTCGCTTTTCCCACCTTCCCTCCCCGCGCGCTAACTATTTTTCTTTATTGTTTTTTAGAGTACCAGTGGGAACCCTGTCTCTGCTAAAAAGAGCGCATAGGGGATTCATCGTTAGCCTCCCACGCGGACACGTCAGAAAGGAACGTGTTGCAAAGCCTTAGGAACCTCTGCGTTGGTGGCTTATTCTTCGTGTTTTCAAAGGAGCAATTTCACGAAAATTCTCTCAAGTTTTCGCGTACACTGTGCTAGGTGTATTGGACACAGCCCTCCACTTAGAACCACGGCAGGTAACGCGACTACCTCGCGTCAGTTTTCTTTTTGTTTCTTTGTTTCTTTTTCTCTCTTTTTGTCTTTTTTAAGTTGTTTTCTTTTAAAGATGGAAAATGCTATATTTTCCAACACCATCGCCATGTATATTGACATTTCCACGAAAGTAATTTTAAAACAAAACAAAATGGTTTGCTTTCATTTTTAGAAGTGTGTTAAAATTTGACTTTTTCCGCTTATACTGAACGAAAAGCTTTTAACAAAATAAACAAATCAAAAGTAAAGCAACTCCATTATCACTGCTGGAATCAAACATCTAAGGACGTTAGCACTTGGAAGGTAAACGACTTAGAGTAAACAAACAAACACAGTCAACACACAGAAAATTCCCGCCTTGAGCCTGCGATAAGGGATGCGCAGAAGCTTGCGCAGAACGTTTTTCCGCCCTGGAGCGTGAAGTAAACCTCGTCGTCTCGTCCCCAAGGTCTTCTCGCTTTCTAATATGGCGGCAGAGGAGGGAGGAAAATTCTGATGGACATTATACGAAAAAGCGGCTGCTATTTAAAGGGTTATGTTATTTTGCGAGATAATTATTTGAACCGGGCGGCTAGAAATACTTTTTTTTAATGAGGAGAACAGCCAGTCTGCAGAGTATGGCAAGCGCACACTCGAGCCTTGTGTTGTTTAAACGCTTGATGCGCACACCGAAATCGTTGGTAGTATTTCACTTGGGGGCATTGCCGGTGCTTGACAAGACATTTGCACCTTACATGCATGGAAATAAGCCATGCTAACTTCTCAGTTCTCCCACATCTTTTCCACAACCCCATACATATATTAAGTCATTTGCCTTCTCATCACTATGGTGAGGTATATGTAACTTTTACGCTTTCTTTTTACTGAAGCGAACGCTAAAGCATGCCCATACTGTGCACGGTAGCCTGCGGGGGACGTCTGTACACAGGCTATGCACGGGGGCTAGGGGGCAATTGTTCCTTAGGAAGATTTCACAATAGTTCTATCTGGAAAATTAACGTGTCTAAGACTATCCTTCTAACACTGCTACACGTTTAAACTATTTTATGGAGCTTAATGAAGTAATGCTGCCTGAACAACTGCCTCTTGATGCATTGTCACAAATTGATTTCGGACACACTAGACATTGTGAAGATTGCTTGTGCCAACAAACAACACAGAGGGCATTTTAGAAAATTTGAGTAGGGGTATGATGCGTATGGCTGAGTGGAAGATAACCCCCACCCCTCACGTACGTTTCAAAACGCTCGGCCGCCTCTGGCTCACCAGTAATTCTTCTATAAAGTAAAAAAAAAAAGTGCTTCTCATATTTCAATAACAACAAGGACCACACAAACAAAGGGTGGTCTACCTGTGCACTGACATTAATTTGCATTTTTATTTCTTGCTTACCATAAATGTATATTCATATACTATACATATACCCTCACATGGTTTGTTAACTTTACATATTACATTATTATGTTAATTTCTGTGTAAGTTTCGATACTGCTCATCTATGTCTACACCAGTTGAATGATTTTATCCCCTATTCCAACCTCTCAACCCCCCTCTTGCCTCTTTCAATTCAGTTTACAGTCATCCCCTACCCTAGGGCGGGAAAATGTAGCCTCTGCATTTTTTAAGAATGCAACTATGGAAGTACTTGTTTGAAGACAAACATATTCTCGACAGCATATTTGTATGCCACCTTTTTGCGAAAAGTATATGTTGGTAAAAGATGTGTTGCAATATACACTTAATGTCAGATCCCAAGGGAAACAGGTAGTTTTGTTTTCCCGAGAGTCCTGATGTTTCCCGAGACGAAGTCGAGGGAAACATCAGGACTACATCAGGACTCAAGGGAAAACAAAACTAACTGGTTCCCGAGGGATCTGACATTAAGTGTTTTGTTATATTTCTAGCCTTTCACTTCAACAGCAACAAAAAAATAACCGGAGCGAACCAAAACTGCCGACTCGGTACTTATATCAACACAAATTTAATTCTCAAAACCACTGAATGAATGATTTACAAACAAATTAAAGTACTTTCCTTATATTATCTGCATCTTTTTCCTCCACTAGCTGCTGTTTTTCTTCTGGGAACTTCTGGGATAACTTTAAAAATCGTTGCTTTTCAGCTTGAGGCTTCGTGATTGTGTTGTTGTGTTCATTCACGAAAAAGAAAACTGGCAGGACCTGGCTGTGTTTTTCCCGTCTTCTGTCACGCCACTTTCCACAATGCTTTGATCACGTGCTGCAATGTATCCCGAGCGGGGTACATTGTTTAATGTATCACGATCGGGATACATTTGATTTTAGTCAAGGCCACGTGACCAAGAATCAACCAATGGCAGTCCCTGTTTAGTTGATTGAAAGTCTAGGAATATAACAATGCTGATTATGTGTATGCATCCGGTGTTAATCAACCATAGACATATAAACACTTTTTCACTTAGTTACTAGTCATAATATATTATCTGAGTTAAGGGGGCAGTCTGTTTTTTTTGTTTTGTTTTTGTTTTTGTTTTTTTTGTTTGTTTTTTTTTGAGGGAGGGGGGGGGGGGAACGTTGACTTATGTCGCCTGAGATTTTAAGGTAAGTAGCCCAAAATGCTGAGAGTTATGTCGCCCCAAAATTTAGCATGTTCAACAACATCCCAACATCTTTAGCGCGCTTGTTTCGTTTCATCAACGAGATACACTACATACACTCCTCGCTTAAATTTCGGGCGATCGGGCGACATAACTCAGCAGTTTGGGTGACTTAACTAAAACTTCCGGGCCACTTGACCGGTTACCCCCCGGGACATAAGTTCGCGTCTCGCCGTCCAAGAGCTTCTTGTGACGCCACTAACTCTGAAGAAAAAGAGCCTCAGCTGTTAAAGACACCAATGGGCATACAGTCAATCCCCGTTAATACGGACTCTGAGGGGGCCATAGAAAGTGTCCGTTTTAACGGGGTGTCCTTTTGCGGGTTGAATTTAGAGAAAATATAAGGGCTCTCTTTCCCCAAGGACAAAGCAAACTGTCCGTAATAATGGGGTGTCTGTAAAGCGGGCTTTGACTGTAATTAGCCAAAGCAGAACTGATACAGCTCTGTACTACAACTGGTTGGCATTCGAGTTGGCACTGATTAAGTTTTTGTTTGTTTGTTTGTTTTGTTTTTGTTTTTGTTTTTTATCCTCGTCAGTCTCCATCTACATACATACATACATAACCTTTATTAAAGTGTCTAATCGTTCTAGTGCCTATTGGCACTAATTGGGGACACCTTTAAAACTAAATTACATCATTAAAAGAAACTAATGTACTACTACATGAGAAATTTCTGCAATTTGATTGGCTTAGAGCAGTGGTATTTCAGCTTAATTTGAAATACCTACATTTGACAAACCTTTTGCGGGTAGTAGTATAAACAAATAATAGCATGATTTGTACGTGATATTTTGCATAAATACCACTCGTGATCTTTCAAAATCGTCTCAAATTTCACTCACCTAACGGCTCGTGAAATTACGTATAACAATTTGGAAATATCACTCGTGGTATTTATGCCAAATATCACTACAAATCATCCTATCACCTATACAAATACTATAAAACATAAAAAAGCAGGAAATTAACACTATTCAAGCTAAGTACTCTTTTGCACTTTAAAACTAAGTTCTAAATTTACTCTTTAACACTTTGAAGCTAAGTTCTAATTTGTATAGGTAATAGAATGATTTGTAGTGATATTTGGCATAAATAACTCAAGTGATATTTCAAAATCGTTATACTTAATTTCACGAGCCGTTAGGCGAGTGAAATTTGAGACAATTTTGAAATATCGCAAGTGGTATTTATGCTAAATATCACATACAAATCATGCTATTATTTGTTTATACTACTACCCACAAAAGGTTTGTAATTTTCACATGTAGGTATTTCAAATTAAGCTGAAATACCACTGCTCTAAGCCAATCAAATTGAAGAAATTTCTCATGTAGTAGTATAAACAATATAAAAACTAAATGCATATATGAGCTCGGACGCTAAAATGAATGAGTAAATATGCGTACGCCCTGGCCTGTTAATCTAAGCATAAGCGGCATTCACTCCCACATCCTTCAAGGAATGATGTTACATCATTCTTACGTATCATTGCCCTAAAAGTTGCCAAAGTTCCAATATTTCTCTCCTCCTTGCTTAATTTTGACCACAATTGTGGTCCGAGAAATCTGAGAGAATGTCTTCCATAATTAACAGCTTTAAACCGAGATAAGACAAAATCTGCATTTCTTAGGTTATATCTCTTACTATTAGTATTCTCGTTGATATTAAAAATATCCGCAATTTGGTTCATTCATCTCACTGATTCTGCCGTTTTTCTCAAGTGTCCGTTTAAGAGCGGAATCTTTCTGTCCCCACTTTTTTTCCCATTTATCTAAGGTTCTTCCAACATCAGTGCTTCTTCGTACATTTCTTCCAAAAGTATTTCATTGCTCTTTTTCTGTTTTACAAAGCATTGGTAGCAAATTACGTGTCCAGTCAGGTGCATCACAAGTAGAATTATGGCATGAAGAGCAAACGCGATCCCAACAAACTCTACATTAGAAGGAACATTCTTCCATGGATTCGGCCCAAAAAGGACAAATCCAATTTGGAAAAACCAACTGCCTTGTAAGCTTAACAAATAAGCTTTTAAGAAACCGGTAATTTGGAAAAATTGATCAGAGATAGCCGCCAAGAAAAATACAGCACCTGACACGAAAATAAGAATGTAGAGTATTGTGTGCAGGCGAACATTGAGCTCGTCTCGTCCGTGTAGATGGAAGAAAAACAAAAGTCCTTCCATCCAAAAGGCCATCGAGAAGACCAGGTAGTCAAACTTTGGTGGAAGAGGCAGTAATTTGTACACCATTACAAGGTCAACGACGCCTGTCAGGCCAAAGAAGGAGTACATAGCGGTGTGTGCATAATTATCCATATGATTGGGTACAAATTCTCCCTTCTCGTCGAATAAGGCTGTTGCTTTGGAGGCTGGAAGCTCGGCTATTACACCAAGGATGGCGAGAACTACTTTTATCACAGGCTCCACGGGAAATTTTGAAAGTTTTCTATGCCCGGGACATGGATACCATAACGGATGGATCAATTTTGACTGACGTTTCCCAGGTTCAGTTTTTGCTCGAGCAGCGATGCCATTTCCTAAGCGGTCCTGCAAGACTTCACCGATAAACCACCACACGGATAAAATTATGAACATTGATCCGGGAACAAGATGACCTTCTAAGGATCCCATTGTCGTTTAAAAAAAGTTTTTCCTACAACACTTGCCACGTTGACCATAGCATAGTTAATGGTGGTGACTGGTTATGAAGCCCGGCAAACATCAAAGGAGCAAACAAAGATGCCAAGCTATTGTGTTTTGTGCAGGGTCAAGGCCAAAAAAGAGAACAAAAACATACAACAAAGAACTTTGTCGGGTTTCATAACCATTCCCTCTATTAACTGTCATAGTTAATAGAGGGAATGGTTATGAAACCCGACAAAGTTCTTTGTTGTATGTTTGTGTTGTCTTTTTTGGCCTTGACCCTGCACAAAACACAATAGTTGTTTACTCCGTACTGAGGAACTAACCAATAGAAACGTGCTGGTTACGTAATTCATGCATAACGTATGAACGCAAAACAAAAGATTGTGCAGGGTCGTGGACCTTCTAACATAAATCTTGGCATCTTTGTTTGCTCCTTTGATGTTTGCCGGGCTTCATAACCAGTCACCTCCATTAACTATGCGTTGACACAATGCCCTGCCGTGTGTTAACACGTATTTTAATAAGAGGTGTAAACATGCAATATTGTCATGTTCGCCCTGTGGGCTGTATGTTATTCAAAATGAGGTAGGCGTGGGGTCGCCGACACACACGAGGGGTTTTGCTCCCGGAGCATGCCCCAGGATCATTTCGCACGTGTCAGTACACACGAGGGAGCGTTATTTGCCCCGGGAGCGTGCTCCCAAGTATTTAAGGTGACTCCGTAATTAATACAAGAGCATTTAGCTGTGACAAATTTTCCGTCATAACTTTTTCGATTTTAACGCGATGGCTGCGAAACTTTGCAAATAACAACAGATATCATTCGGCAATAATACGGAATATTCCGATTTCATTGATGGTAAATATTTCTTGAGAAATTAGCGCTTAAAAGGACCCCACTGTTCAAAGAAAATCGCCTCGAATAAAAAAATTTGCTGATAGTTTTTACTGAAATTTCTGGTATCGGCTTTTATTGATATAATAAATATGCCAGAGGAATTTCAGAAAAATCGTTGGAGCAGAAGTCCGTAACTAAAAGTCGCTCAAAATTCAGCTGTCAAATTGTTTTGGAATTTCAGAAATAAATTACTTTCAGGTAGAAGAAGCCACCAGTTTGAATTTTCGGGACAAGTAAATTCAACGTTTGCTAATTCATAAAACAAAAGCCGATTGCCTATCGTGCTATTCTTTAAACGGTACTTTTTAGTTTTAGAAGCACTATAAATTGCTCCAAACCTTGCTCTGAAGTGGAATGACTTGTTCTTCGACGTTTTTAAAATATCCCTTGGCAGTTTTGACTCAAACTCTTGCTGGATACATTTTGATGTATTACAATGCAATTTGAACGACTTTTACTGCTGCTCGTTACTTCCAACTCAGGAAAAAAGTATTGAGTTTGGACGCTACCTCGTGTCAGAGCTCAGATAGAACAGTCCAGCACCTTTGTTTATGACTACAAAATGAGCACGAGCGGCAGTTCTGCGAG
The DNA here is from genome assembly GCA_964035705.1 of Porites rus. Lineage (NCBI taxonomy): Eukaryota > Metazoa > Cnidaria > Anthozoa > Scleractinia > Poritidae > Porites > Porites rus. The sequence continues at coordinate 41,898,658 of OZ037993.1, forward strand.
GAATTCGCACCTCACCCAGGGGGGACGAACGACAATGATGACCATGCCCGTGAACCTAATAACATCACAAAGCAAAATAAAGTTATCGCAAAAATACTGCCCGTGAATAAGTTTACAACTCTGAAATTTTTGTCATGACTCCTTCCTTCAATAAATGGGTATTTTTTCCTTGATTATTGTGTTTTGCTCTGAAAAACATGTTTATACAGATCGGTTCACAGACATGGACATCATTGTCATTCGTCCCCCTGGCTGAGGTGCGAATTCCTCGCAGAGCTGCCGCTCGTGCTCATTTTCTGGTCCGGCAAAAACAATGGTGCTGGACAGTTCTATCTGAGCTTCGATACAAGGTAGCTTACAATCCCAATACCTTTTTCCTGAATTGGAAACAACGTACAGCAGGAAAAGCTGTTGTGGATGCATTGCAATACATCAAAATGTATTAGGCAGGAGTTTGAAACAAAAATGCCAAGGGATATTTTAAAAATGTCGAGGAACAAGTCATTCGACGTCAGAGCAAGGTTTGGAGTAATTTATAGTGCTTCTAAAACTGAAAAGTACCTTTTAAAGAATAGCACGATAGGCAATCGGCTTCTGTTTTCAGAATTAGCAAACATTGAATTTACTTGTCCCGAAAATTGAAACTGGTGTCTCCTCCTTCCTGATAGTAATTTATTTTTGAAATTCCAAAACAATTTCACAGCTGAATTTTGAACGACTTTTGGTTACGGACTTCTGCTCCAAAGATTTTTTTGAAATTTCTCCGACATATTTATTATATCAATTAAAGCCGATACCAGAAGTTTCAGTAAAAAATATCAGCAAAATTTTTTACCAGACGCGATTTTCTTTGGACAGTAGGGTCCTTTTAAACGCCAATTTCTCAAGAAATATTTACCATCAATGAAATCGGAATATTCCGTATTATTGCCGAATGATATCTGTTGTTATTTGCAAAGTTTCGGAGCCATCGCGTTAAAAACCAAAAAGTTATGACGGAAAATTTGTCACAGCTAAATGCTCTTGTATTAATTACGGAGCCACCTTAACCGGTTAAATATTGTGGAGCATTTTGCGGGGTGGAAATTCTGCTCCCGAGGATGAAGTATACCCATGAAATCGTTGGTACACACGGAGGAGCTTTGCTCCCGGAGCGTGCCCCTGGAGCATGCTCCGGGAGCAAAACCCCTCGTGTGTGTCGGCCTTAAATATAATAGCACAGCGATTGTTTCAATTCGCTAATTGCAAAAAAAAAAAAAAAAAAAAAAAAAACAGGAAAAAATTGCGTTAGACTTTAAAATTCCATTTCATATGTTGTGGTTTAATTTTATCCTTGGTCTAAATTTTATTTCTTTTTGTTTTTAACTTATTATAATACATTACAAACCCTGAAACAAAGGTAAATAAAGTTTGAGCCAAGGATAAAATTGAATTACAACATGTACATAAACATGTACATGAATATTGTGTCTTTTTTTCTGGCGACGGTACCGGATCCCTCTGAAAGTCCTTTATGGGTGATAAAAACTGCCTCCAGTATATCTCATACTAACATCTAATCTTTGTCAGAAGAGCGTCCTGTCTTTGTGGAAACTTTCCCATGGCTACACATCAAGCTTAAATAAATGAGAAGTCGCTGAGCAATGGGATTGGATCATTAAACGCAGCATTATATTTGCATAAAAAAACGCAACCCGCTGAAGAAAAAAGAAAAGAAAAGAAAAGCCTAGAGAAAAACAAAAAGGCACTGTCCGTGAGCTCAGCAGAGCTGATATCATTCTCCATTTTGAATGCTACTTTGTATTGAAACAGTGCAGCTGGGAATAAAGCGTTCACGGTAGATAAATATTGACTTGAATTTATAAGTAAAGAAAGCAGAGATAGCACGATGCTCCAGTGATATATTACATAAAGCTGCCGGAAAATATTTTTTGAATTTATTCTGAGGCCTTGTCTAAGAGATATGCTAGCTTAGGAGTATTGTGTTAAAATATTGTGTTTAACCGTCCAGTACAGTGTTAATTACGTGTAAATGTATATGGCATGACTTATTCATTATCTATGCAGTTTATATTGCCAGTTCGTGGTGATTATCGAGTCTAATAGGTTAGACTGCAAAACAACCACTCTGTCTTCGCAGGTTAAGCTAACGGAAGCAGTCAAACAAAAGTCGTGGAGCGAGTGAGTAAAAAGAAAGTGCGAGACTGGGGAGAGGAGACGCGAAGTTCTGCGCATAGAGTCCACCATTCAACGATACGAAAAGACTGCATTGAAAATCTTGAAAAGACTGTTTCCTTAACGAAAAACAAAGGATAGTTATATGGCCGCTCTCGATGCCCCAGCATAGTCCCTTATCCTTCATCCTTCTTTTCTTGATATTAGTGAACTTGTACGACAGGACGGCAGATAGAAGAGCGTTAATTTGTGCAACAAACAGGAACAAACCTGTCAGGGCTATTGCTTGCGAGTTTTGTCGTGATCTTCACTCAGTAATACTGTTTTCTGTTTAACGTTTATTGTTTTGCCTTAAATTATACAAAAAAGAAATGTCTGAATGTTAACAGCTAATGGCGAGGAAGCCCAAGGGAAACCACCGGGCTTGTAAGGAATAGGCTCCCTCGATTATTTATTACAAAGAAATATAAATAACCTTAAATAACCTAATAAACGCCCACTTGCAAATAAACGCCTCTTATCTAATAAACGCCCCCCTCTACGCTGTTAAATTTTAATAGACGCTTCTCTCTAATACACGCCCCCTGTCTAATAGACGACCACTATAAGAAGTAGTCCAAAATACTAGGAATTAGCAAACAGGAGGGAAATCATTCTATTCATTCAGTTTCTTTCTCGATTAACAAGGCTTGTCGTATTTCATCGTGTTGGATGTCAAGTTTAAAGTAAGGATAGACTAACGATGGCAACACAATAGCAATCAGCTGGATTCCCACAGCTCGAGGATTCTCACATCAATGTTGGGATTTCAAAGGGCGATATGGATCGCTAGACGGCCTAGACGTATCAGTTGATGGAGTGGATATTCCGCTATTTTTTAACTCTTTTGGTATTTTCACTGAAAGCATGTTAGTTTTGTTGAGATTGTTGCAGTAATGAGAATAAACGCCTCTTATCTATTAAACGCCCATACTTGGACCCCCAAAATTAAATAGACCCCCAGGCGTTTATTAGCCGGGTCATTTACGGTATGCAGGTAGAGTTACAGTTAATGTTATAATAAAATTATTCGATAAATGTATTAATCATAGTTAGGTTAAAAAACCAAAGCGAAAGGGAAAAAAAATGACAATGAAAAGTAGAGGTAAAGGAAAAAAAATAAACGAATATTTTATGACTGAAGGGGAATACTTTCATTACAGTAAAAGGAAGCGATACTTGTCGCATTCTCAATTTTAAACAAAGACAGTAAACGAATTTAGGCCCTTGGAAACTAATAGAGAACTTTTTTACAAAGTCTTTTGCAAAAAGGTCCATTTAAAAGAAGGTAAAGTTTGGCGGAAAATGTTTTCAAACAAAGGTATTATCACGTTTGTCACACAAGGTTTGCCGTCTTTTTCCCTTCGCCGTCCTTTATTTATTTCCCGAATGTTGTTTCCTTTCCACACACATGATGTAATTTTCACTTACCAAAAAAACAAGAGCAAGATTCACCAGTCCCCTAAATCGATCTAAGCTTTCAGATTGGTTTATAAGAGAATCTTGAGCTTTGTGTACCCTGTAATCGTGAAAAAACAAGCAAACAATTAAAAACAAAAGAAAATGTAGATAGATAGATCACCAGATACAAAATTTTTTTTGCATGAAATACTTACGGATCATTTATACCCAGTTTTTCTCGTTCGAAGCGGGGTAAATCCCGCAATGGAGGAATCGTGAGTATGACACAAATAATTGGCATATCTTCTCGCCAGATATCAATACAAAAATTTCACCGAATCTAATGGTTATAAATTGTGATCTCACAAAACGTTCATTGAGCACGCGGGCGCAGCGAGTTCCTGCATCCTTTTTTTAATATTCGACCAGAAGCGGTAATCAGCTCCTGATTCGACAAACTTTTTCTCGCAGGGGAAGAGAGGATGAAATGTGAAGATTTTGTCGTTTCAGTTTTTAGTTTTTATATTGTCGAAAGACTTGAGTCATAAATGCGGGCCGCCAAAATTATTTCATATTGTAGTAGGTAATTGACAATAGAAAAATCATCGTGTGTGGTTTCTGGGCTGTTACGGACCTTACAAGTTTAATCACATGATACTAGTGCGTTTGGCAGGTTTCTTGGACAGCTGGCCAGTGGAAAACGTCCAAGGGTTTCTCATAGTGACTTAGTGGTGTCAATGTAATAGAGTACTGAAGTGTGACGTCATAAAAAAATGTAAAATTATGAGATTTGTCAAGATATCTTGAAAGACCAACGTCCAAGACGCCTACTTGCCAAAAATTAGCATTTCGGGCAAATTGTCTCTGAGATATTAGCCCCGTTATCCTCTGATGAGTCCATACAAATCCTTCTAAATTTGGCTTGGTCCTTGACGTGGGTCTAAACGTTTAGACCCAAATCAAATTTAGAAGGATTTGTACCAGTTCTTTGACCATAAAGTGCCAACCTCTTTTAAGCCACGTGCAAACGGACGCAACAACTCCCAACATTGTTGCCCAAAGTTTGACCGGTTTCAACTTTGCGCAGCAACTCCCAAGAACGCTCAACAACATGCAAGAGGGTGTGCAAATGGACGCAACATGTAACATCCAACAATGTTGCGTCCGTTTGCACGGAGCTTAGCTTTAACATGTGTTTTGGCGGATTTTTTATTAGCTGATGCAGGGGCGGATCTAGGGGGAGGGTGCAGGGGGTGTGCACCCCTTCCTGAGATGACCTGCGGTTTTCTAATACAACTAGTATTCTGCAAAAAAAAAAAAAAACTCTGTGGTTTATTGGTTTTGAAGTAGAGCAAGAGACGAGTGCACCCGCTCCTAAAAAAAATCCTGGATCCGCCCCTGTGATGAAAAACTGGTGTTTTTTTTTTAGCGCTGTAACTGCTGCATCAGTAGTGGTAAATCGTACAATAAAATGGCCACGATAACCTTAAGTTAAAATCGCACTCAGAAATGGCCGTTTCACCATGATTTAATGATCATGGAAAACGTTATATAAAAACAAAACAAAACGCAAGAGAGGGGTGGTAGGAAACGAAAAAATCACCCTGAAACTGCTTACTCTCTTTTTGCAATTACTTACATGTTGAAGAATAAATTTATATCTTCTCTGTTTTTGTTCAAAGCCAACTTTGTTTATCAGTGAGCTCAAGTCATTCAGTTAGCAAGTTCCATGTTTCTTCCCGGTCGTTGACGACCTCATTCCCAGGCCCCTCTCCATGGACGAGTAGGAGGGAACTCTGGGAACAAGGTTGTGTCTTCAGGGTCCAAAACCTCAACGCGCCTACCGAAGCTCACAGCTGTATTTCTCTCCTCCGCAGGGGCCTCTTTGTGTCGCAAGGAGACGGGGGTCCCCTGCGCACTTACGCGCGTTTGCTGTATTTCGATTATTGCTATGTTTTTTTAGGGGGGGTACCCAGTGGGCGCCTCTGCGGAGGAGAGAGATGTCTTTCTCCCCTCAATTTCTCTCCTCGGCATGATTTCACTCCTCGGCAGAGTAGAAGTCTCTTTGTTCCACTAGGAGCTGGGGAGAGGAGGAAAGCCAGCCCTCAGGGGACGACGGGAAGGGGGAAAAGACGATCATTTCGCTTTTCCCACCTTCCCTCCCCGCGCGCTAACTATTTTTCTTTATTGTTTTTTAGAGTACCAGTGGGAACCCTGTCTCTGCTAAAAAGAGCGCATAGGGGATTCATCGTTAGCCTCCCACGCGGACACGTAAGAAAGGAACGTGTGACAAAGCCTTAGGAACCTCTGCGTTGGTGGCTTATTCTTCGTGTTTTCAAAGGAGCAATTTCACGAAAATTCTCTAAGTTTTCGCGTACACTGTGCTAGGTGTATTGGACACAGCCCTCCACTTAGAACCGCGGCAGGTAACGCGACTACTTCGCGTCAGTTTTCTTTTTGTTTCTTTGTTTCTTTTTCTCTCTCTTTGTCTTTTTTAAGTTATTTGCTTTTAAAGATGGAAAATGCTATATTTTCCAAAACCATCGCCATGTATATTGACATTTCCATGAAAGTAATTTTAAAACAAAACAAAATGGTTTGCTTTCATTTTTAGAAGTGTGTTAAAATTTGACTTTTTCCGCTTATACTGAACGAAAAGCTTTCAACAAAATAAACTAATCAAAAGTAAAGCAACTCCATTATCACTGCTGAAATCAAACATCTAAGGACGTTAGCACTTGGAAGGTAAACGACTTAGAGTAAACAAACAAACACAGTCAACACACAGAAAATTCCCGCCTTGAGCCTGTGGTAAGGGATGCGCAGAACGTTTTTCCGCCCTGGAGCGTGAAGTAAACCTCGTCGTCTCGTCCCCAGGGTCTTCTCGCTTTCTAATATGGCGGCGGCGGCAAGAGGAAAATTCTGATGGACATTATACGAAAAAACTGCTATTTAAAGGGTTATGTAATTTTGCGAGATAATTATTTGAACCGGGCGGCTAGACATATTTTTTTTAATGAGGAGAACAGCCAGTCTGCAGAGTATGGCAAGCGCACACACGAGCCTTGTGTTGTTTAAACGCTTGATGCGCACCTCGAAATCGTTGGTAGTATTTCACTTGGCGGCATTGCCGGTGCTTGACAAGATATTTGCACCTTACATGCATGGAAATAAGCCATGCTAACTTCTCAGTTCTCCCACATCTTTTCCACAACCCCATACATATATTAAGTCATTTACCTTCTCATCACTATTGTGAGGTATATGTAACTTTTACGCTTTCTTTTTACTGAAGCGAACGCTAAAGCATGACCATACTGTGCACGGTAGCCTGCGGGGGACGTCTGTACACAGGCTATGCACGGGGGCTAGGGGGCAATTGTTCCTTAGGAAGATTTGACAATAGTTCTATCTGGAAAATTAATGTGTCTAAGACTATCCTTCTAACACTGCTACACGTTTAAACTATTTTATGGAGCTTAATGAAGTAATGCTGCCTGAACAACTGCCTCTTGATGCATTGTCACAAATTGATTACATTGACATTGTGAAGATTGCTTGTGCCAACAAACAACACAGAGGGCATTTTTGAAAATTTGAGTAGGGGTATGATGCGTATGGCTGAGTGGAAGATAACCCCCACCCCTCACGTACGTTTCAAAACGCTCGGCCGCCTCTGGCTTACCAGTAATTCTTCTATAAAGTAAAAAAAAAATTGTTTCTCAGATTTCAATAACAACAAGGACCACACAAACAAAGGGTGGTCTGCCTGTGCACTGACATTAATTTGCAGTTTTATTTCTTGCTTACCATAAATGTATATTCATATACTATACATATACCCTCACATGGTTTGTTAACTTTACATATTACATTATTATGTTAATTTCTGTGTAAGTTTCGATACTGCTCATCTATGTCTACACCAGTTGAATGATTTTATCCCCTATTCCAACCTCTCAACTCCCCTCTTGCCTCTTTTAATTCAGTTTACAGTCATCCCCTACCACCCCCAAAAGGCGGGGAAATGTAGCCTCTGCATTTTTAAGAATGCAACTATGGAAGTACTTGTTTGAAGACAAACATATTCTCGACAGCATATTTGTAAGCCACCTTTTTGTGAAAAGTATAAGTTGGAAAAAGATGTGTTCAATGCTGATTATGTGTATGCATCCGGTGTTAATCAAGCATAGACATATAAACACTTTTTCACTTAGTTACTGGTCATAATATATCATGATCTGAGTTAAGGGGGCAGTCTATTTTTTTGTTTGTTTTTGTTTTTTTTTGAGGGGCGGGGGGGGGGGAGCAAATGTTGATTTGGGAAGGAAATAAATGAGGGTAGAAAAGGTATATACATTTACCAGCTAATCCACTAAGGGGCTTAGGGACTTAGAGGCACCTTGTTCAGGGGCGGATCAAGGATTTTTATTAGGGGGGGGGGGGGGTGCACTCGTCTCTTGCTCTACTTCAACACCAATAAACCACATAGTTTTTTTTTGCAGAATGCCAGTTGAATTAGAAAACCGCAGGTCATCTCGGGGGGGGGGGGGGGTGCGCACCCCCTGCACCCTCCCCCTAGATCCGCCCCTGTTGTTGTGGTGGTGGACTATCACGTATTTGTCTACTAATTATTCACTTCATATTACAATTTTTAAATCCAATATTTTCCAATTTTCCACACTCCTCGCTTAAATTTCGGGCGATCGGGCGACATAACTCAGCCGTTTGGGTGACTTAACTAAAACTTCCGGGCGACTTGACCGGTTACCTCCCGGGACATAAGTTCGCGTCTCGCCGTCCAAGAGCTTCTTGTGACGCCACTAACTCTGAAGAAAAAGAGTCTCAGCTGTGAAAGACACCAATTGGCATACAGTCAATCCCCGTTAATACGGACTCTGAGGGGGCCATAGAAAGTGTCCGTTTTAACAGGGTGTCCTTTTGCGGGTTGAATTTAGAGAAAATATAAGGGCTCTCTTTCCCCAAGGACAAAGCAAACTGTCCGTAATAATGGGGTGTCTGTAAAGCGGGCTTTGACTGTAATTAGCCAAAGCAGAACTGATACAGCTCTGTACTACAACTGGTTGGCATTCGAGTTGGCACTGATTAAGTTTTTTTTTTGTTTGTTTGTTTTTTTGTTTGTTTTTGTTTTTTATCCTCGTCAGTCTCCATCTACATACATACATACATAACCTTTATTAAAGTGTCTAATCGTTCTAGTGCCTATTGGCACTAATTGGGGACACCTTTAAAACTAAATTACATCATTAAAAGAAACTAATGTACTACTACATGAGAAATTTCTGCAATTTGATTGGCTTAGAGCAGTGGTATTTCAGCTTAATTTGAAATACCTACATTTGACAAACCTTTTGCGGGTAGTAGTATAAACAAATAATAGCATGAGTTGTACGTGATATTTTGCATAAATACCACTCGTGATCTTTCAAAATCGTCTCAAATTTCACTCACCTAACGGCTCGTGAAATTACGTATAACAATTTCGAAATATCACTCGAGGTATTTATGCCAAATATCACTACAAATCATGCTATCACCTATACAAATACTATAAAACATATAAAAAGCAGGAAATTAGCACTATTCAAGCTAAGTACTCTTTTGCACTTTAAAACTAAGTTCTAAATTTACTCTTTAACACGTTGAAGCTAAGTTCTAATTTACAATATAAAAACTAAATGCATATATGAGCTCGGACGCTAAAATGAATGAGTAAATATGCGTACGCCCTGTTAATCTAAGCATAAGCGGCATTCACTCCCACATCCTTCAAGGAATGATGTTACATCATTCTTACGTATCATTGCTCTAAAAGTTGCCAAAGTTCCAATATTTCTCTCCTCCTTGCTTAATTTTGACCACAATTGTGGTCCGAGAAATCTGAGAGAATGTCTTCCATAATTAACAGCTTTAAACCGAGGTAAGACAAAATCTGCATTTCTTAGGTTATATCTCTTACTATTAGTATTCTCGTTGATATTAAAAATATCCGCAATTTGGTTCATTCATCTCACTGATTCTGCCGGTTTTCTCATGTGTCCGTTTAAGAGCGGAATTTTTCTATCCCCACTTTTTTTCCATTTATCTAAGGTTCTTCCAACATCAGTGCTTCTTCGTACATTTCTTCCAGAAGTATTTCATTGCTCTTTTTCTGTTTTACAAAGCATTGGTAGCAAATTATGTGTCCACTCAGGTGCACCACAAGTAGAATTATGGCATGAAGAGCAAACGCGATCCCAACAAACTCTACATTAGAAGGAACATTCTTCCATGGATTCGGCCCAAAAAGGACAAATCCAATTTGGAAAAACCAACTGCCTTGTAAGCTTAACAAATAAGCTTTTAAGAAACCGGTAATTTGGAAAAATTGATCAGAAATAGCCGCCAAGAAAAATACAGCACCTGACACGAAAATAAGAATGTAGAGTATTGTGTGCAGGCGAACATTGAGCTCGTCTCGTCCGTGTAGATGGAAGAAAAACAAAAGTCCTTCCATCCAAAAGGCCATCGAGAAGACCAGGTAGTCAAACTTTTGTGGAAGAGGCAGTAATTTGTACACCATTACAAGGTCAACGACGCCTGTCAGGCCAAAGAAGGAGTACATAGCGGTGTGTGTATAATTATCCACATAATATCACTCGAGGTATTTATGCCAAATATCACTACAAATCATGCTATCACCTATACAAATACTATAAAACATATAAAAAGCAGGAAATTAGCACTATTCAAGCTAAGTACTCTTTTGCACTTTAAAACTAAGTTCTAAATTTACTCTTTAACACGTTGAAGCTAAGTTCTAATTTACAATATAAAAACTAAATGCATATATGAGCTCGGACGCTAAAATGAATGAGTAAATATGCGTACGCCCTGTTAATCTAAGCATAAGCGGCATTCACTCCCACATCCTTCAAGGAATGATGTTACATCATTCTTACGTATCATTGCCCTAAAAGTTGCCAAAGTTCCAATATTTCTCTCCTCCTTGCTTAATTTTGACCACAATTGTGGTCCGAGAAATCTGAGAGAATGTCTTCCATAATTAACAGCTTTAAACCGAGGTAAGACAAAATCTGCATTTCTTAGGTTATATCTCTTACTATTAGTATTCTCGTTGATATTAAAAATATCCGCAATTTGGTTCATTCATCTCACTGATTCTGCCGGTTTTCTCATGTGTCCGTTTAAGAGCGGAATTTTTCTATCCCCACTTTTTTTCCATTTATCTAAGGTTCTTCCAACATCAGTGCTTCTTCGTACATTTCTTCCAGAAGTATTTCATTGCTCTTTTTCTGTTTTACAAAGCATTGGTAGCAAATTATGTGTCCACTCAGGTGCACCACAAGTAGAATTATGGCATGAAGAGCAAACGCGATCCCAACAAACTCTACATTAGAAGGAACATTCTTCCATGGATTCGGCCCAAAAAGGACAAATCCAATTTGGAAAAACCAACTGCCTTGTAAGCTTAACAAATAAGCTTTTAAGAAACCGGTAATTTGGAAAAATTGATCAGAAATAGCCGCCAAGAAAAATACAGCACCTGACACGAAAATAAGAATGTAGAGTATTGTGTGCAGGCGAACATTGAGCTCGTCTCGTCCGTGTAGATGGAAGAAAAACAAAAGTCCTTCCATCCAAAAGGCCATCGAGAAGACCAGGTAGTCAAACTTTTGTGGAAGAGGCAGTAATTTGTACACCATTACAAGGTCAACGACGCCTGTCAGGCCAAAGAAGGAGTACATAGCGGTGTGTGTATAATTATCCACATGATTGGGTACAAATTCTCCCTTCTCGTCGAATAAGGCTGTTGGTTTGGGGACAAGAAGCTCGGCTATTACACCAAGGATGGCGAGAACTACTTTTATCACAGGCTCCACGGGAAATTTTGAAAGTTTCCTTTGCCCGGGACATGAATACCATGACGGATGGATCAATTTTGACTGACGTTTCCCAGGTTCAGTTTTTGCTCGAGCAGCGATGCCATTTCCTAAGCGGCCCTGCAAGACTTCACCGATAAACCACCACACGGATAAAATTATCAACATTGATCCGGGAACAAGATGACCTTCTCAGGATCCCATTGTCGTTTAAACAAAACTTTTCCTACAACACTTGCCCTGTTGACACAATGCCCTGCCGTGTGTTAACACGTATTTTAATAAGAGGTGTAAACATGCAATATTGTCATGTTCGCCCTGCGGGCCAGGCGGTGTTGGACACGGTCCACGTGACCAATTTTGTCCAATCACATCATTGCAGATGGCGGACTGATTCTTTCACCTTTGTGCTGGTAGTGTCTGCGATTTCCTTCGATTTTCGCAGTTTATCAAGTGATTTACGACCATTTTTTTTGGAAAAGTTTGAGTAGACAGATGTAGCAAGCCGCAGTTCTTAAAACAATATGATGTATGTTTGTTTTCTATTGATATTGTTCGTTGTAATTCTTCATGCGCATAATCCCTTTGTTTAGTTAGGAGCTATTGTTTATGCTTTTCAGTCTATATCTTCTCTGTGTTCAACGACCCCAGACCTCCATTTTTAGCATAATCTATTAGTTTTGTTGTTTAAGAATCTGAAATGGTCTGCGGGCCCCAGCGGGCCCCGCCGTTTTACGGGTCAAAATGCCACTTGAAGTTTACCTACGTGCGTGAATCGTGACTCCATTCCGCGGCATCTTTAGTATTATAAATATACTCACGCGGTCACGATCGAACCAGCTTAGAATACTTTCGCTACACGATCAGCTCAGAATACTTTCTTTCATTTTCCTTTTTATTCGTCTTTAAAAATATGGTATTTTTTTGTAATATATAAGTCATCGAAGCGGCCCTTAGGCCCTCCTTTATGAATAGTTCCTTGGCTTCTTCCTTCTGCCTTTGTCCGCAAAGAGTTAAACCTTCTGTGCGAGATTCTTCATGATTCCTAATAAATCAGACAAAAATATCGAACAGATAAAACTGAATTCATACGGAAAAAAATGACTAGAAAACCTCCGCTAACTTGCTGTTGTCCTCAACAACAACAAGTTAGCGGAGGAGGATTCCACATTTGCCTTGCCCCCCAGCTTCTTCTGGAAAACCAGAATAGGTTGCACATTATTTTCGATGAGAAGATCAGTATCCTTCATGCACATGTCAATGTACCTGACAAAAGAAAAAATTTGAGGTGAGAAGAGCGCTAAGCTGAGAAGCTTACTTTATGCACATGTGAGAACGAAGTGTTGATACGTACCGCGTTGCTTCGATCCCAAAATTAATCTCTTCGACACAGAAAATAACAGTTTTGTGAAGCCAGCAGTAAACGTCGATTGCGGCCACCTTTCCGGAGAAAGATCTCAAATGAAAATCGCATGTTATGTCCTTTAAAAGCGGAAGAAGACCTGTAATGCCCATATCACACTATTTCTCCCGGTACTTTTATGGCGTAACGAGAGATGTGAACAAAGCGAAGGTCAAATGCAAATGAGCCGTTTTTTATTTTTTCCCCATGATACTCTTCGGACCGTGTCCAAGACCGCCTGCCCTGCGGGCTGTATGTTATTCAAAATGAGGTAGGCGTGGGGTCACCGACACACACGAGGGGTTTTGCTCCCGGAGCATGCTCCAGGATCATTTCGCACGTGTCAGTACACACGAGGGAGTGTTATTTGCCCCGGGAGCTTGCTCCCAAGTATTTAACCGGTTAAATATCGTGGAGCATTTTGCGGGGTGGAAACTCTGCTCCCGAGGATGAAGTACATACGGAGGAGCTTTGCTCCCGGAGCGTGCCCCTGGAGCATGCTCCGGGAGCAAAACCCCTCGTGTGTGTCGGCCTTAAATATAATAGCACAGCGGTTGTTTCAATTCGCGAATTTGTAAAAAAAAAAAAAAAGGAAAAATTGCGTTAGACTTTAAAATTCCATTTCATATGTTGTGGTTTAATTTTATCCTTGGTCTAAATTTTATTTCTTTTTGTTTTTAACTTATTATAATACATTACAAACCCTGAAACAAAGGTAAATAAAGTTTGAGCCAAGGATAAAATTGAATTACAACATGTACATGAACATGTACATGAATATTGTGTCTTTTTTTCTGGCGACGGTACCGGATCCCTCTGATAGTCATTTGTGGGTGATAAAAACTGCCTCCAGTATAACTCATACTAACATCTAATCTTTGTCAGAAGAGCGTCCTGTCTTTGTGGAAACTTTCCCACGGCTACACATCAAGCTTAAATAAATGAGAAGTCGCTGAGCAATGGGATTGGATCATTAAACGCAGCATTATATTTGCATTAAAAAACGCAACCCGCTGAAGAAAAAAGAAAAGAAAAGCCTACAGAAAAACAAAAAAACACTGTCCGTGAGCTCAGCACAGCTAATGTCATTCTCCATTTTGAATGCTACTTTGTATTGAAACAGTGCAGCTGGGAATAAAGCGTTCACAATAAATAAATATTGACTTGAATTTATAAGTAAAGAAAGCAGAGATAGCACGAGTCTAGTGATATATTACATAAAGCTGCCGGAAAATATTTTTTGAATTTATTCTGATCATGAGGCCTTGTCTAAGAGATATGCTAGCTTAGGAGTATTATGTTAAAATATTGTGTTTGATCGTCCAGTACAGTGTTAATTACGTGTAAATGTATATGGCATGACTTATTCATTATCTACGCAGTTTATATTGCCAGTTCGTGGTGATTATTGAGTCTAATAGGTTAGACTGCAAAACAACCGCTCTTTCTTCGAAGGTTAAGCTAACGGAAGCAGTCAAACAATAGTCGTGGAGCGAGTGAGTAAAAAGAAAGTGCGAGACTGGGGAGAGGAGACGCGAAGTTCTGCGCATAGAGTCCACCATTCAACGATACGAAAAGACTGCATTGAAAATCTTGAAAAGACTGTTTCCTTAACGAAAAACGAAGGATAGTTATATGGCCGCTCTCGATGCCCCAGCATAGTCCCTTATCCTTCATCCTTCTTTTCTTGATATTAGTGAACTTGTACAACAGGACGGCAGAAAGAAGAGCGTTAATTTGTGCAACAAATAGGAACAAACCTGTCAGGGCTATTACTTGCGAGTTTTGTCGTGATCTTCACTCAGTAATACTGTTTTCTGTTTAAAGTTTATTGTTTTGCCTTAAATTATACAGAAAAGAAATGTCTGAATGTTAACAGCTAATGGCGAGGAAGCCCAAGGGAAACCACCGAGCTTGTAAGGAATAGGCTCCCTCGATTATTTATTACAAAGAAATATAAATAACCTAATAAACGCCCACTTGCAAATAAACGCCTCCTATCTAATAAACGCCCCCCTCTACGCTGTTAAAATTTTAATAGACGCTTCTCTCTAATACACGCCCCCTGTCTAATAGACGACCACTATAAGAAGTAGTCCAAAATACTAGGAATTAGCAAACAGGAGGGAAATCATTCTATTCATTCAGTTTCTTTCTCGATTAACAAGGCTTGTCGTATTTCATCGTGTTGGATGTCAAGTTTAAAATAAGGATAGACTAACGATGGCAACACAATAGCAATCAGCTGGATTCTCACAACTCGAGGATTCTCACATCAATGTTGGGATTTCAAAGGGCGATATGGATCGCTAGACGGCCTAGACGTATCAGTTGATGGAGTGGATATTCCGATATTTTTTTAACTCTTTTGGTATTTTCACTGAAAGCATGTTAGTTTTGTTGAGATTGTTGCAGTAATGAGAATAAACTCCTCTTATCTGTTAAACGCCCATACTTGGACCCCCAAATTAAATAGACCCCCAGGCGTTTATTAGCCGGGTCATTTACGGTATGCAGGTAGAGTTACAGTTAATATTATAATAAAATTATTCGATAAATGTATTAATCGTAGTTAGGTTAAAAAAAGCAAAGCGAAAGGGAAAAAAAATGAAAATGAAAAGTAAAGGTAAAGGAAAAAAAATAAACGAATATTTTATGATAAGGGGAATATTTTCATTACAGTAAAAGGAAGCGATATTTGTCGCATTCTCAATTTTAAACAAAGACAGTAAACGAATTTAGGCCCCTGGAAACTAATAGAGAACTTTTTTTACAAAGTCTTTTGCAAAACGGTCCATTTAAAAGAAGGTAAAGTTTGGCGGAAAATGTTTTCAAACAAAGGTATTATCACGTTTGTCACACAAGGTTTGCCGTCTTTTTCCCTTCGCCGTCCTTTATTTATTTCCCGAATGTTGTTTCCTTTCCACACACATGATGCAATTTTCACTTACCAAAAAAACAAGAGCAAGATTCACCAGTCCCCTAAATCGATCTAAGCTTTCAGATGGGTTTATAAGAGAATCTTGAGCTTTGTGTACCCTGTTATCGCGAAAAAACAAGTAAACAATTAAAAACAAAAAAAAATGTAGATAGATAGATCACCAGATACAAAATTTTTTTTGCATGAAATACTTACGGATCATTTATACCCAGTTTTTCTCGTTCGAAGCGGGGTAAATCCCGCAATGGGGGAATCGTGAGTATGACACAAATAATTGGCATATCTCCTCGCCAGATATCAATACAAAAATTTCACCGAATCTAATGGTTATAAATTGTGATGTGACAAAACGTTCATTAAGCACGTGGGCGCAGCGAGTTCCTGCATCCTTTTTTTAATATTCGACCAAAAGCGGTAATCAGCTCCTGATTCGACAAACTTTTTCTCGCAGGGGAAGAGAGGATGAAATGTGAAGATTTTGTCGTTTCAGTTTTTAGTTTTTATATTGTCGAAAGACTTGAGTCATAAATACGGGCCGCCAAAATTATTTCATATTGTAGTAGGTAATTGACAATAGAAAAATCATCGTGTGTGGTTTTTGGGCTGTTACGGACCTTACAAGTTTAATCACATGATACTAGTGCGTTTGGCAGGTTTCTTGGACAGCTGGCCAGTGAAAAACGTCCAAGGGTTTCTCATAGTGACTTAGTGGTGTCAATGTAATAGAGTACTGAAGTGTGACGTCATAAAAAAATGTAAAATTATGAGATTTGTCAAGATATCTTGAAAGACCAACGTCCAAGACGCCTACTTACCAAAAATTAGCATTTCGGGCAAATTGTCTCTGAGATATTAGCCCCGTTATCCTCTGATGAGTCCATACAAATCCTTCTAAATTTGGCTTGGTCCTTGACGTGGGTCTAAACGTTTAGATCCAAATCAAATTTAGAAGGATTTGTACCAGTTCTTGGACCATAAAGTGCCAACCTTTCTTAAGCCACGTGCATACAGACCCAACAACTCCCAACATTGTTGCCCAAAGTTTGACCGGTTTCAAACTTTGCGCAGCAACTCCCAAGAACGCTCAACAACATGCAAGAGGATGTGCAAATGGACGCAACATGTAACATCCAACAATGTTTCGTCCGTTTGCACGGAGTTTAGCTTTAACAAGTTCTTCGGCGGATTTTTTAACTGAGCTGATGAAAAACTGTTTTTATTTTTTATTTTATTTTTTTTTTAATCGCTGACAAAAAAAAACTGAAACCGCTGAAACTGCTGCATCAAAAGTGGTAAATCGTGCAATAAAATGGCACGATAACTTTGTGTTAAAATCGCACCCAGAAATCGCCGTTTCACCATGATTTAATGATCATAGAAAACGTTATATAAAAACAAAACAGGACGCAAGAAAGGGGTGGTAGGAAACGGAAAAATCGCCCAAAAACTGCTTTCTCTCTTTTTGCAATTACTTACATGTTGAACAATGAATTTATATCTTCTCTGTTGTTGTTCAAAGCCAACTTTGTTTATCAGCGAGCTAACTGTCATTCAGTTAGCAAGTTGCATGTTTCTCCCCGGTCTTTGACGACCTCCTTCCAGGGCCCCTCTGCAGGGACGAGAAGGAGGGAACTCTGGGAACAGGGTTGGGTATTCAGGGTGCAAAACCTCAACGCCTCTTCCCAAGTTCACTGCTGTATCTCTCTCCTCCGCAGAGGAGTCTTTGTGTCGCAAGGAGACGGTGGTCCCCCGCGCACTTACGCGCGCTTGCTGCATTTCGATTATTGCTATGTTTTTTTAGGGGGGGGGGGGGGAAATACCCAGCGGAAGCCTCTGCGGAGGAGAGAGATGTTTTATTTATCCGAACAGCCGGGGACATAAACTATTCTCTCCTAGGCAGAGTAGAAGTGTCTTTGTTCCACTAGGAGCTGTGAGAGGAAGAAAGACAGCCCGTAGGGGACCATGGGAAGGGGGAAAAGAAAGTCATTTCGCTCTTCCAATCTTTCCCCTCCCCCTCCCCTCCAATAACTATTTTGCTTAATGTTTTTTTAGAATACCAGTGGGAGCCCAGTCTCTGCTAAAAAGAGCACATAGAGGATTTATCATTTGCCCCCCACGTGGTCACGTAAGAAAAAGGAACATGTGACAAAGCCCTAGGAACCTCTGCGTTGGTGGCTTATTCATCGTGTGTTCAAAGGGGCAATGTCACGAAAATTCTCTCAAGTTTTCGCGTACACTGGCTAGGTGTATTGGACAAAGCCCTCCACTTAGAACCACGGCAGGTAACGCAACTACCCTGCGTCAGTTTTTCGTTTGTTTGTTTTTCTCTCTTTTCGTCTTTTTTAAGTTATTTGCTTTTAAAGATGGAAAATGCTATATTTTCCAAAACCATCGCCATGTATATTGACATTTCCATGAAAGTAATTTTAAAACAAAACAAACTGGTTTGTATTCATTTTTAGAAGTGTGTTAAAATTTGACTTTTTCCGCTTATACTGAACGAAAAGCTTTCAACAAAATAAACAAATCAAAAGTAAAGCAACTCCATTATCACTGCTGAAGTCAAACATCTAAGGACGTTAGCACTTGTAAAGTAAACGACTTTCAATGCATTTCAAAGATGATATTGTGAGGACTGTTCCAAAGGTCAGGAGGATTTTGAAAAGGGTACATCCACAACCTGTCTACAAGTTGGGACGTAAATGTCAGTCCCACTTTAGCGGAGAAACAAATGCTGTGGAAGTGAGGAAAATGCTTTTATTTGAATGGACAAGAACATTGTGCCGCCTTGGACGCAAATCGAGCATTCGCAGCTTTCCTAAGCTATTTCAGCCACTGACAGGCTATTGGTTAATTCCGGGGGTTTCTCTAATTTAGGTCAATTCTGTTGGGAGTGTGTGGCACACTTCCTTCTCCTTCATGACCCTTTTTCAGTGGAAAATATACATGTGATTTTCTGTATCCTATTACAGACAAAAATATGTAATTTCCCTACCACTGTTTGGACCCAAATATGTATTCCTCCCCCCCCCCCCCCCCTAAATATATGTCAGACCTGAAGCGCTGTTCTCAAGAGACGATAAAAATTCATGTTGTTACAAATAAATGCCAAATTCCAGACCCTGGTTCCAGAAACAGAAAGGACAAAACCTTACCCAATCTCGGACCAAACAAGATAAAAACCCTAGTCTTTGGTTCCCTGCAAACTAATATAGGGGGAGTAGCTCCTCCCTGGTGGGGCGGGGTACTTCCTTATAAGAGCCTAATGGGGATGTGCCGCTGGATGGGGTGGCATTTTCACGACTGGATTGACTATAATGGGGTCGCATTTTCAATAGAGTTACTAGAATGGGGTCGCACATTTAAGGATTTTTGGGGGTAAGACGGTTCTTCACATTTACGGTTAGCAAACGTACCAGAATGTTGGTACTGTAGATGAAAAGTAAAGTGTTTTTCATTAAAAAAAAAAAAATGGTTCAATTCATAGAAAAAAGAAAGTGACTAAGTTGGGATCCTGAAAATTACTTATTTGCCCAAAAGTGACCAAGATTGGTGTATAATTGGCTTTAAAATAGACTATAATTGGGTAGGAGCTCTGAGAAGCCAGCGGCACATACCCAAGAAATCCGCCCCCCCCCTCTTCTGCTGTGCCTGACACAAATTTTATATTTCGCCAAGAATAAGGCTTCGCATGCATTCCAGTATCAGTATCAGTTTCATTTTAATAGGTATTTCCTTGCGTGTTAGAAAATAATGTAGCATTCTAGTGGATCTAAACCATCCGGCAACTGTTAACAGACCCATTTTTTATTAAATCCGTAAAAAAGAAAAAAATCGGACTTTTAATTCTACGAAGGTGGTGATCGAGACGGAAATGACCTGCGAACGGTCAGGTTAGAAAACAATAGGACGTCCGCATTTCCTGTGTCATTATCAGAGAAAAATATAAATTTTTAAATTTTAAAATAAGCAAACAATAGTTGCTCCGCTCTTTAGAAAGCTAGAAAGTGTGCTAGATGTTATTCAAAGCCAACGGGTAATTATAACGAAATGAATATGTGAAGCAGCAGGTGTTATCGGAAAGTCTACATAGGAAATGACTTATTAAAACAAAACACTGTATTTGCCGAGTTCAATTTAACCCATCCCGACAAGACTGCATAAAAGATGGAATCGCTGACAAGGACTTGTCTGACTCCGCAGGCCTTTTTTTAACTTCGTGGTGGTCATCGATTTGTCACGAGCAGTATATAATACCGATTATCAATTTTGGCCTATTGCATTGTTAAGTACAGTTACCACAGGGATAATGAAGCGACTGAAAACTGACTCTGCCATCGCCAAACTTGGTGAAAGTGCCTATAACGCACTTGTGATGACAAACCAAGTGAGCGGAGTCGAGACACGCATTTTACACTATAGTTATAACCTGTCAGCCGAAGACGGTGCTCAGTGTTCATTCAACGAAGATAGCTATGGTTCTTTGACGAGAACAAGCCAAAGCCTCGGATCACAGCGCATGACAAGGCGAGCTTTTAGCAAAGACGAAAAAGAAACAAATCGTGATTTTGATAAAGAAAAACTACGAAGAAACAGTATTGGGCATCTACCTGGCAACAAGAATGCGGTGAATGGCTCTGGAAATCAAAAAGAAGGGAAGCCGCTGATCTATTTTGGTGGAGCAATGCAAGCAGGGCTTGTGCACGAGGAATCGACTGCTGACTTAACGAAGGACACGGACGATCGCGTAACGCAAAATAACGGATCGCGCGGAAACCATCCCCGCAAATATGGACTGGGAGAGAGAACTAACGTATCTATCATGAGTCATAAACTAAGGAAAAAAGCTGTTTGCGATTCCACGGACAATTCACATTACCAAAGACAATTCTTAAGGGTTTTGAACAAGCGATTCTAAGAAATCCACTCATTTCTTTTGGGCCTAGTGCATTGCTAATTTTTTTTCTATTTTAACTATTATCTACAGGGTATACGTATTCATTTGCTGTTTTCAAAACTCACTCCTTGATTATCAGCCAGATTCTGTATATATACAAAATATGCATATTTGGTCGACGCAATACATTCGTGGTCAAAATATATATGTTATTATTTTTGTCGTGAACGAATTTGTCTTGGATTTCGAGACTCAGCAATAATTATTATAAACACACCGCACGACATCTATCGAAATGGTTTCAAAAAAATTTCCTTGAACTCTGAAGATTTTCAAGGAAATTTACAATCTTTCTTCGGTTGATTCATTAGTAAAATTTGTTAGCCACATTTTTTTTCTTTTACTGTGAGCTGAAACATTTAGTTGTAAATAGGGAGAATTGAAAATGACTCGGGGCAAAACAGATGCAAATTCTGTCTCAATTTACCTTGATGTCAAGTGGCCCCACGAAGGCTTTATACAGGAAAATGGATGTGAATAATGCGTGTAGAGGCAGGTGTTTTTTTTTGAAAATATTTCATAGCCTTTGTATTTTATTCATCTATGCACGAAGATTCTTAAGTTAAAATAAACTTAGTTGTAGGAAGCTTAATGTTTAAAGATGCGAGAAACTCGCTAGAGGAGATAATGAAATTGAAATTTGATCTCGCGCCCTAAGTTATTGTTTTGGGTAAATATTGAAAAGACAACTTGCCATGCAGTAAATAAACATAATTATTAAGTAAAAATTGTGTCGTGATGAATATCAGGAAAGTGGTAAAATGGTAGTGCTGGAATACAAATAGCAACGTCAACAAAAATAAATATATTAGATATACAAAGATAAACTACTCCCTACTGATAAACAACATACAATAAGAATGCGTTGGAAATTCGGCGATATATGATAGGTAGAATCGCCGTTAATTCTTTTGATAAGCCAGTCCGGATTTCTGTTTTTGTTTTGCTATTTTTTTTTTAGTTGTGTTGTTTGTGCATGTCCTTTTTCAGCCTCGTCCCCATTGTCTTTTCCGCCATTTTGAAGCCGTCTTGCTCCCGTCGGCGACGTGAAACTCGAGCTGGTCTGTTTGGCGTTGTGGCGAGAACGTGAGCATTTAACTTTCATTTCAATCAGGTTTGTTGCGTTTAGCAACCAGAATTTTGCAGATTATCGTTCTTTAATGGTCCTTGTTTTCTTTCAGTCACATTTCAAGCTCGATCTCCAAGCTCTGTTATCTAAACTTACATCTTTATAATGTTTCTATGTGTAAAATTTTCGATGTGTTCATATGAGAGGGCGGGCTGGCTCGGTTCCCGAGATCTCGGTTTTTCCAACCGAGATCTCGCTAAGCGGGCTGAAAATTTTACCATATGAACATTTCATCCCGGTTACCGCGATGAACGGCGGGATGAATTCTGGCGGTCCGGATGGCATCGTCTTGCATTGCCTGCTGTATTTTCCACATCATAAGCATCCCATTTAACTGCAGTGATACAGCTTTAAGACTTACCGATGCTAAGATAGGCCCGAAAGTTAAAATTTTTGTGTTTCGCTATGTTTGCTTTGTTTCCCAAATTTGGCGCCAGAACTCTTACCCAGGATCTTTGACCTTTTCTCATCTCAGAAACCGGGCTGAATTTTCTCACATGAACCCAAGGCAAAATTCACCCGGGTAACCGAGCCAGCCCGGTTAACCGGGCTCATATGAAGAGGCCCCTAATCTGATCTAATATGGCAAACAGCAAACCGTAAGTGAGCTTTACAACGACAAAATTGTCCCACGAGCCAAATGAAAGTGTCCAGACAAAACGTATGAACTCCGATATTTTACTTGTGTGTTTTTAGCTCACTTTTTTCGTTAGACTATCGTATAAATGAAACGTATGTATTGAAAATTGTTTAGAGTAGAAGGTTAAATATCGCGTACTAACGTGGGAATACTGAAATAAAGTTGTTGTTGTTGTTGCTGTTGTTGTTGTTACATGCAAGCAAATAAGCATTAATTCTCTTAATTCTTTATGCGTAGCCATATTTTACTCTTCGGTAGTCTTCCAAGGCGCCGTCCTCCTGAGTTCACTGCGCTCTTAATGTTCGAATTTTGGAAGGAAGCGACGGCAACCTCTGTTCCAGGCTTGCTCTGCCAGTCCGGTCGCCGTCGCCCCGAAAACGTCTCTATCTTAAGTTCCCTTCTATCTCCACGACTGGAAATACGTCTGCGTTGGCAGGCTAAAGGTTAGGAGAATTTGTTCCAGGGGCGCGTTTCTCGAAAGGCCCGATAACTTTTCGGGCACGAAGGAAATTTTTAAAAGCAACCTCTGTTACGTAGTAGCAAAGTTACTAGCTCACAAATCGGTCAGTTTTGCTCCGGTAACTGATAGTTTCATTGTATCATTTTCAAAATTACTGAAACTTTCACCCCAGGCTGTTCTCCATATTCAAAGGGGCGCCGCATCAATTTCGCTTAATCGAAATAACCAAATAAATCTTCTCGGTGGTTTTCACGTTGAAGGCCACGTAGTAATTGTAAGATCAGTACCAAGGCTTTATCTTTCAACCTGTTTAATTTTGAAATTTTTATGGCATTTTATTTTGTCAAAAAGTTCTGTTCTGATTACGTTTTATGGTTTATAATAGGACAATCTCATGACTTTTGGAGGGCATATAGTTTATTTTAGTTTACGATGGAGTCGTGAAAAATTTGCAATGTGGAGATATTTTGGGAGTAGATCTTAGGTCATTTAGGGTAATTATTTGAAATATCTGCATCAAAGCTTGCAAAGAGCAGCCACAAGTATGGTATTCAATTGGTACAGGGAGTGCTCGCCGATTTTCTCTTCAAGTACGAATTCTCCCTCTAAACTAATAATAGGTAATAATAAAAATATATAAAAAACTTATAACATCTTTATTATCTTACCGTAAAGTTCCGATAGTAACGACCCCCTGAAAGTAGCGACCCCCGAAATCAATTTTTGGTGGCCGCTATTGAATCCCGAAAGTAGCGACCCTCCGAAAGTAGCGACCCCCCCGAAAGTAGCGACCTCTCGAAAGTAGCAACCCTTCCCGAAAGTAGTGAGACCAAGTTTTTTTAATTGTATACCGTATACCATTAATTTGTCAATCAATAGTCAAATTTTAATGTACAATGATATGTTCCTGCAGTTTCACAAATTGTTCACGATGAGGCACTTTAATTTACAACAACGGGAAACTTTATGCCCCCATTCGTCCTTGACACCAGTTCACTGATGTAGCGATGTAAGAACTACCGTAAAACGGCATAATTTCGTATTAACAACAGGAACGTTTCTTCAAATTGAAGTTGGGTTCGAGGAGGAGGCATCGAGATTCCTTTCGTTTATGAAATTGGCGTCAAGAAAGGACTTAGCCAAGTCTAAGAAAAGAAGTGAGAGACAAACTAATACAACTGTCCCGACCAATGACAATACAATCTAGGAAGACATCCGGAGCCCACCCATGTCGCAGCTAAAACATGAAACTGGATAGACGAATTTTGTCTCATTTGTTTATTGGTGTTGATATAGATTTATTTTATTTTTTACCCTATTGCTGTATTTATCATTGTTACCTTCTTTTTATAAAATACAATCTATACATATGGAATGCAAATAGAATGTTGTTCTTTTTTAAATTTTATGTTGTCCATTTTTTATTTTGGAAAAAAAGCTCGCGCCAGCTCTATTTGTAAACGATTTTTGTTCCCCGAAAGTAGCGACCTCCAAAGGCTGCCAATTCCGAAAGTAACGACGGTCGCTACTATCGGAACTCTACGGTAGTACTTTAGTATTTAATCATGTTTAAATTCGAGTAATTCACACCTGAGAGCTTTAGAATAGACCTTTTTAGCTTGTATGTTTTGTTTTTCCAATGCAGGCCCTGTGACGTTACCCAACAGAACTTTTCCTTGCAAATGCCTGCGTGCATATGCGTTCATAATTAATGAAAAGACAAAAGGCAACTTCCCTTCAGAACGTCACGTGGCCTGAAATGGGAAAATAAAACCTACAAGCTAAAAAGGTCAATTGACAGAATATTTTAGCTTTTTAAATAACTTGATATATATTTTTTTATTATTATTATTTTTTTTATCTCAGTACTTTAGTATTACGAATTTAAGGATATTAGCACAGTATTTTAGTAGTTGTTGTATTTAAGTTTCATAGGGCCATAAGGGAGACTACAATCAGGCTGTAATTATGCACCCTACTGAAATAAAGGGTTCATTCGTTCATTCATAATAATGATATATTGATAATAATAATAATAATAATAATAATAATAATAATAATAATAATAATAATAATAATAATAATGATAATAGTAATATTGAAGAGAATCTTTATTACAAAACCTCAATTAAAATCCTATTTACAATCAACCTGCTGTTACAAAAAATCTAATTAATTCATCAAAAACACTATCTACAATTCCATTCTTTACAAAAGAAACCCCTCGTCCTTCATTAGAGAACAAAAACAATCCTATATGTTATAAGTGAAGATAGAAAAAACTATTCATTTACAAATTCTAAAAAAAAGGAAGTAACTTAACCTTACATAAAAGAAGAGGAAATAGATATAATTAATAATAAAAGTTCAAAATTCTATAAAATTAAAAATTCCATTATGCAGAAATATCAAGATCCTGCAATCGAATTATACTAATGACGGCTAAACCAGTGTCCATAAAAAGCCCTAAGTATAAAGCATATAGACACGTATTTCAGATATCCGCACTAGCGACATTTATTTTACAGTAATATAGTAATATTGATGATAATAATAATAATAATAATGATGATGATGATGATGATAATAGTAATAATAATTGTAAAAATAATAAGAAAACACTCGTTTATAAAAAAGCGAGGCACCGGGTGAATTTAATCGTTTTCGTACTCTAAAAGAAGTTTGATCTTTTATTTGCTGCATTGCTTGCAGCTTTTCCTGCATCTGAATGACATGTAACGAGGGTACTTCCTGCATCTGCCTCTTCGCGCCCAGTGAAAACAGAATAGGCGGTCATCTTTGCATACTGTGAAAAACAGAGAGAAATATGAATTTTACTTAAAGAAAAAAAGCCTTGCTTACACCAAAGATGCAAAATTAAACACGTCAAGCAACATAATCTCAATATTTATAAAATAACTAAGATAGTATTCGCGCTCTGATTGGCTGAGAGGAGTATTTGCGTGAGAGTATGCAAACATGGCTGTGACGTAAGATGTTTTGCTTTTCGCGCTAATCCACGCAAGCACGAATTTGAAAAAGTTTTAGTGATCAAAACTCGACAAGTTTACTTTTATTATTTACCCATTCCTTCGCTTAAGCTGGCATTTTAAGCGAGAAAAATCCGTATTTTGGAAAGAATCTTTTTGCAAAACAAGAACTGATTACGCGTGCAAGACTTAGTGTACAAGACTTTGCGACTGGTAAGAATTTCTCTTTAAATAAGTGCCATAACAAAGAGTTTTGCGTTTTTTCTCAGGAAAGTTATTTATAAAAGCAACAGAAAACTTTTTTCCTTTGTTTGCATAGCCTGATATAAACACTCGAGGGGTTGGGAGAACTCTCGACAGTTATGCAAACCCTCGACTTCGTCTCGGGTTTGCATAACTGTCTCGAATTCTCCCAACCCCTCTCGTGTTTACATCAGGCTATATGTAAACGCAGAAAACGTTTTCTATTGCGTAAATAGGGTTCTATACCGTTATTTAGTCGGCGCAGCTCGACAAACAACCGAAGACCCCAAGGAAAGTTGCCTCTGTCATGGTTCTTGCAAAACAGCCTTCTAATCAACCCGGATAA
>OZ037993.1:41930284-41955284 GCA_964035705.1 Porites rus
ATTCCTGGTTTCAACCTTTGAAAGCTTTCTCGGCTTTCGGGAGTTTTTCCCCCGTTTGTCGGCCATTTTTTTAAGCGGGCGCGGGAACCTGAAGGAAAATTACGTCACGTTGTTTGCGAAGTTTGATTGGTCAGTTATCTCTTCTTCTCGCCCCAAATATGGTACTTTCGAAAATGAATAATCACGAGCATTGGACAAAGCAAACATATGAGAGTTACACGTTTCAACCCCTTATGAGTTTCTGGTTGTAAGTATACAGCATTTTCGGTTTTATCAGTCAATATTGTCTAATTTTTTAATAGTCACGTTGTTATTAATTCAGCGAATATTTTATTTCACGTGCAATTTGTGAATGGAATGAATGCAAGTTATGTGCAGTTTCGAAGCAAACCAGCAAGTGAACAGCTGATTAAAGTTTACGGTTTCCAGTAGCTATGAGCGGACGCTACAGGTAGATTACCACATTTTCTTAGGTATGGGGCTACTCTCGCGCGTGTGGAGCGGCGCTTTAGTTTTTTATTTCCTAATGACTTTCCTAATGTTCTATATAATTATATGCAATAACTAAGATAGTACGCGCGTTCTGATTGGTTAAGACCCTATGGTTAATTGTGCCAGTAAACTCGTAGAAAACTTAAAGTTATTTTATAAAAGCGATAGACCACACTTTCTATGAGTTTACCGGCGTGATAACCCACTTCGGATGTTGGGAGAACACTCGAAAAGCTTGTTAATCACTTTTCTCGTGTTCTCCCAAAACGACATCCCGCGTGGGTTATCACGCCGTTAAACCCATAGAAAGTGTGGTCTGCTGCTTTAATATACTTTCTATACTATACATGCACACATAGATAGTCTTTATTAACGTGTCTAATCGTTCTAGTGCCTCTTGGCACTAATTGGGGACAATGATATTGATGTTACTACTTTGAAAAACCAGACTTGGAAAGTAATAAAGTTATTATTATTAATATAAAGTTCGACTTTGTTTTACCTGGTGGACTTGTAGAGGTACATGGTGTGGGTGAAGTATTTAGGGGAATTGATGTCGGTTGTGTTTTCGCGGGTCCCTTAGACTGGAAGTCCATCCAAATGCCATTGCCATCTGACAAAAGAAGAGGATAAATTACGAAATTATAATTATAATAAATCCATGCAAGTAAGGAATCCTTGGAGCCAGGAAAAATTTTGATTGAGAAGGACAACTTAAATTTTCATGAGGGAAAGCCCTCTTAACAAATATTAGGAGTCTTGAACTGAGCACTGAAACGCTCTTGGATTAACTCAAACAGTTCAAGGCTTGTTGTGGGTGAAGAACTTAAGTGTCTACTGTTACCACAAATGAATGATCTTAAAAGTTACAAGTGCATGAAATAAAAAGGGTATAAAGAGTCTTCCCTCTTCCACCTCGCCCAAGCCCCGACTCCGACTTGTTCCCGCCATTTGAAATGAGAGAGGAGAGTATTTAGCTACAAGTGAATGGAATAGAAATGGCTTACCACTAGTGCAGTTCATTTTAAAGTTGTACGGCTTTACACCTGAAGAAACAAGAAACAAAAAGTCAGTTAATAAGTGCATTGCGAAAATGAAGGATTTTTCCTAGGGTCTCTTGTAGTCAATGACTTCCATGCTCATTCCAGTGGCTTGAAAAGCTTCAAGCTTGATAAAGCGAACGCAATTAAAGAGTTATTGATAGTAGCACCCATGCCACGACCTGACGGCCGTCTCCAAATTGCTTTAAAAACTATTTTACGGCTATCTAGAGTGATTTTAAAGCCTGGCAAATGCATTTTAGGAAGCTCTATAAGATTTTTAACTGTTCGATCATTGTGGGGCACCTTTACCATTTTCTTCAATTTATTATATACGCGATCGGTTTTCTAGTTATTTTAATTTCTATAAAAACCTTACATCTTATTTAAAGGTTTGCGAAAACTCACATTTTCTGATGCCTGTTTCCGACACATAATTTTAAAAGCCGAAAATTCGAAGGGTCCATTCGAAGGGACCAAATCTGGGGAGTGAATTGTGTGAAAAATCCAACTTCCGAAAGTCATTAGGAAGTTAATAGGAACACTTTGAAAATCTGAGATTAATGGAACGTGATTCATCAAGAAATTTTCAGCCTTTCACGAGCTATAGAAATTTTTAGACACTATAGGCATCTTCGAACAGATATTTTACAGAAAACAGTCGTCGGGTATCCCTTAGGGGAAGCTGGGAGAGCTCTAGACCAATTGAAGTGCCACGGTTCACAGCAACAGGTCGTGATGACACGTCGCAGCGACAAATTTAATTGCTCCTATTTGGTGTGTTCTGGAGAATTGAAACTGCTGAAAATCTTTGTCTCACCGACAAGCCGCACAGAGAGGAAAGAAATGATGGGAGGCCTGGGATTGTAGGGAAACAAGTTACCCCCACGTTTCCCAAGGTTAAACCTGTACCTGCAGTTGTCTATCAAGTAAAATTAACTTTGAAAGTTTGAACAAAAATTATGGACCATGTGCAGTCATTATTGTCCAGCATTTACCCCTGGTAAATGTCGAACAAGCGTTTTGCCCATCATGCGCGTGCGTTCGTTCGCCCATACCTGCTGGAGAAATAGGAAAGAACAATTTGGGGTAGCTAGTTAGATGTGAAGAAAGAAAGATTGTTACCTGCCCTTGCGTCACATCGTTTAAGAAATCTGTTTTGGCAGGGAAATATTTCTTTCAATAATCCGTACAGAACAGGATCGTAACATTTCAATTCGCTTCGGGTATTGACGTAGTTGTGGATTCCATTTGGTGGGTGGCTCTCGGTGTTGCAGTCGAAGAAACTCTGCGCCCCCTCAGCGAGATACTCTCTGTCGGTTGACATGGCGTACGTATTCTTCCATAGGTCACCGCTGTTTTTAAGGTAGTTGTACCGCTTGCTCAACCTGTCATGGAAGTCTGGAATTGAGAAGTCGATACCAAGGTTGTGTAACCCGTAGAAAAATTCGTGGAGAAAGATGTCTTCAGTCGGATACCTGTCTTGACCGTTTTTGTAGCAAAGAATATTCTCCTCTCCACCTAAAATGTTGGCCAAAGAGTTTTTAAAACACAGAATTATACTTTACTATTTACACACATAATGATCTTGGTGTTTTAAGCGTGCAATCTGCTATAATAGTTCCCCAAAGAATTGAAGCTACGACTTGTACATGTTTGAAAGTTCGGGAAAGATCCAATCGACACCACACGGGCATGAATTAACCCTTTTGTTTGTTTGTCTTGTCTTGTCTTTTGTTTTGTTTGTTTGTTTGTTTGTTTGTTTGTTTTTTCTTAGGAGGAATTCCTAGAGAGATGGGCCTAAAAAGTGCCCAAAAAGGAGACCGCAAAATGTGGTGTAACACAAAATAAACGAAACAATGACGTTAAGTGTAGTGGTTAAGATTTTGTTTCAAGTCCCCTGTCTAGTTGTTTACTTTGTACAGTTTGGAGCGCGAGGAAGTATTGTGTGGGCCTCTTGATCGTCCGCGGGGGGCCCTTCTCTTTTTTTTTCCTTTTTGTTTTTTTTTTACGATTCCTCCTCCTTCCCTGACACTACTCTTATTCGAGTCCACGTTTTTTCATACACCTGCTCTCTACGTCCCTTAGGGGTGAGGGATGGGGGTGGGTGGGGGGGGGGGGGGGAGAAATTCCTATATCTAAGCTGTTTCGGTAGGATTAATGGCTTACAGTTTTGGAGGTGAAAAATCCTGTTTGGTATCGAGGTACCTAAAACTGCAGGCTGCACAGATCATTAGCTGCTGTTAAAAACGTAAACTGCCTGTTAATGTATCAATCGATAAACAACTCCGCTAGGCTGTTTTTATGTAGGGAAACGAATCAATAGCGACTTTCTTCGGTCACACAATTTTTAATTTCCATTTTTATTTTATTTATTTATTTTTTTCATGAGGGCCAGGGTTTGAGATTGTTAGTTTATTAGGTATTGTATTATTTGCCTTTTGCTTAGCCTCTCACGTAGACGTTCTTTTGCCTCGTCACGCGATTCTCCGGTGACGAAGCTCTACGAACGTGTAGAAGTTCTAAATGTAATAAAACGCTGCTACATGTAATCAAGTCCTAAATGTAATAATATTTGACCTTAAATGCAATTAACTCTTTAGAGTGATAACATTAGGCATTAAATGTATTGACGTGATGCCAACGTCATCAATGACGTAAGGAACGCGTGATTAGCCCTATCTTTTGGACCCCCCACCCCTCCCCCCTCGCTAACGAGTTGAATAACTTTTAAACTGTGATTTTCCCCCAAAATTATATGGGAACATTTGAAAGTCTTCGTGACGTATACGTCAAAATTGATGTTTCCATGGCAACCGATAAGAACGCCAAGGTCCTGGCTATCATCGGCCCCAGAGCAAGAGTTATTAAAAGGCAGAAAATATCATTTTTAAGTCTGTAGGTTTTGCTGACTGGTTTGTGGTTAAAGGATGGGCTCCTCTGGTCACAGAGAAACTTAACTCTTTTTAAGTAATCACCCCCATTTAAGGGGCTCCGGATCCCAGAATCTCGAAAATTTTTCATTGTGGAATCTGGAATCCAGCAAAATTTTGCTTGTGGAATCCAGAGTCCTAAGCTTTGAAATTCGGATCACAGCTCAAGGAATCTGGAACCTCTTTAACGATTGGAATCGAGAATCCAAGTTCCACTTACAAAGATCCAGTACCTGGAATCCGGAATCCATAGCGTTGAGTCCAGTATTCAAGATTGTCTTAACTAAGGTGAATAACCAAACGACAAACGGCAACTATCATGTTACTAGAAGACGATTTTCCGAATAAAATAGAAACAAAACTACTTTTTAAATTACTTAAAGGCGACCAGAACTTACCAGAACATTGGACTAACTAGCAGGCAAATATTAGTAATATTCCCACGCATTTGCTGAATATATTCAAACATCGAATAAGGGAAAAAAGGAACCTGTCCACTTAATCAAAACTTACGACAATCGCCACAGTTTCCTTTATAAACAGGATCCAAGGAACACCAAAGTGTGCCTTGATCGGCCTGATCGAGTGCAAGAATTATACCTCACTCCTTTGTAAGTAAAAGGTATACGGCAACACTGGCCAGACAATGTTCTCGGCGCTCCATTGCAATCAGTCAAATTGGTTGGTGGTAGGCGGAGACACTGTGCAAGGGAAAAAAATGGACCATTTAAGTACAATCTGCTCTAGCAAATTTTGTCATTTTAAGGAAGAAGAATACTTGGTCTCGAGTCAGAAACGAGGGCAGGTACAGTTGCAGTCTGTTTTTGTTTTTTGTTTTGTTTTTTTTTTTTGAAAAAAATATTAACTTTTTTTTTTTCAAATATTAGCAATATCCGCGGGCATTTGCTGAATTCATTCCAACATCGAATATTTAAAATATTTCCCCGATTCTGATTGGCTAAAAGCACACGAATAATTCACCATAACCAGTTACTGATGACCAAATTTGGGAGAATTTTGTGTTTAATGAACCGATGACGTCAAAAGGGCAGCTTCCTTGCAGGTTAATGCACCGTTAACCGAGAAGACCTGGGGACGATCGAGGTTGAGTTGTTTTGGTTGTGTAAACAAAAATGGCAACTTTTTCACTCGTTCCAAGAGTAAGAACTAGGGGAAATAATAGCTAAAAACATGGCAAGAACAGCAAGAAGACAACTCGAGGGGCGACATCTGCTTTTTGGAGAATATTTGCGAAGCTGAACAACCCTAAACGTGCACTATCGAAGATGAACTTAACATTGATGGAGGAAAGCATGTTTTAGCTAAGTTTTATGTTTTTAAACTAG
Source organism: Porites rus (assembly GCA_964035705.1). Taxonomy (NCBI): domain Eukaryota; kingdom Metazoa; phylum Cnidaria; class Anthozoa; order Scleractinia; family Poritidae; genus Porites; species Porites rus. The sequence goes on from OZ037993.1 coordinate 41,936,096, forward strand.
GAATTATTTTGAATGTGAATAGTAAAACAATAATTGAAATCGACTTTTGTATCATATGAAGAATTATGGAGATCTCGGAGGGTCTTTATCCGTCGAGGCCTTAAGATACTCAGCGTCATTCATTAATTGTTAAGGGATTTAAGTGCAAGGTGAACGACATGTAAGATGAATAAGGAACTACATAATCAAAACTTACGACAATCGCCCCAGTTTCCTTTGTAAAGAGGATCCAAGGAACACCAGGGTTTGTTATGATGGGCCTCAGTGCAAGCGTTATACCTCGCTCCATTGTAAGTATAAGGTATACTGCAACATTGGTCAGACAATGTTCTAGGCCCTCTATTGCAATCAGTCGATGGCGTGGTGCTAGTCGGAGACACTGTACAAGGGAAAAATCGACCATAGTACATTCCTCTCTTCTAGCGCATTTTGCCATATTAAGGAAGAAGAACGCTTGATCTCGAGTCAGAACGAGGGCAGATACAATTCCCATTTTTTTTTTTTTTTTTTTGCAAAAGAAATGTTGACAATTTTTTTTCACGTGTATAGCCCTCGCAAGTACAAGGGGTGGAGGTGGAGAATGCCAGGAGAAAAATAGCGAGGGTTAAAAAAGACAGGGTGCTTCCCGATTGCATCCCAACACTAACGTTTGTTTAGGCCAGGCTGTTCTCCATCTTCATTACAGCTCAGAAGTTATGGGCTCCGTCAGTGGGAGCTCTTCCTATAATCTCCTATACGGAGAGCCTCCACCCGAAAGGGGTATACCTTTTTCAGGTCTCAGGTTTATAAAAGGGTAGGGAAATTTGTCATTTCGGTCTGTAAAAACGCCCAAAAGGGCTAACAGATGTATTTTATTGCTGTGAAAAAGTAGAGAATACGTTCTGGTTTTGTGATTTATTAAAGACGGTACATCTACAGCAAATAAAAGGGACACAAAGATCTAAAAAGCCCGGGGGGCGGGAGGGGGGGGGTACTCTGCAATAAAAAAGACGGTGGTGCTCGTCGAAAAATTTAGAGAACACCCCTACAGTGTACCAGAATCTTGTTTTTTGGGCATGTCCCAAATTCATTTCCGATCCACCCCTAAGAGGTACCAATTCAACAACAACAGATTCTATAACTAGCAAATTTTAATAGTTAGTAATAAAGATAACTTTTCAACACTTTCTTCTCAAGGACATACCTGGCAGCAGTCATTAGTTTAGGTTTTAGCACTCTAAGCGGTACCATTCCACAAATCTAAACAAATCTACAACGAGCACCCCCGTGACTTTTATAGGGGAATACCCCCACCTCCTGGGCATGAAAGGGGCATCATTTGTCGACAGAAAGGTACGAAAGGGGTACCTTTTCTGTTAAAAATGGTATATAAAAAGGATATTAAAACGCTAAGGGTTGGACTTTGTGGCGGAGCTTGAGTTTACCCCTCCGCCATGGGGGTATTGGCTCTTGAACGCTAGAGTTTTTCACCAGATAAGGCCAGCGAGTTTTAGCTTTTTGTTCAATCTATACAGGAAAACCAATCAAGTTTATTCCTACCCGTTCTGTAGCAAAATCCTTGGTAAATGCAGCAAAACAACAAGAGGCAAAGAAAAGGACTCATTGCAGCTTAATCACGTCTACGAGTTCCTTCAAACAAAGGAGTGAAACTGTGAACACTAATGAGCGGTACGAACCAACGCGAGTATCTGGTTAACGGGGAATATAACAAGATAGTTAAAGAGCAAAGGAACTAATTTTATACCTAATGATTATGGCAAAATCACGTTCCTGAACAGCTAAAAATAGCCATTTACGTACGTATTAATCCTTAATTCTGGGGCTTAGCGGATTTATTGTTACTGCGGTTGCCAACATAACCCGCGAACTCTGAAAGTTCAGAAGTCAACGTTTGCGCTCTTTGCTGCCGTCAATCATCAAAGCGAACCTCTCAAAAGGTCATGGTTTGTGATTTGTGATTGGCGGATTTCGATCCGCTAGATGTGCTGCTGTATTTCAAGGTTCGTTATTTGTGACAGTAATTACCACTGACGGCAGTGAAAAATGCAATTGTGCAGTCCAGAGTTCGCGTGTTTGATATAGAAAAGCGCAGAAATCCTTGATCCCCAAAATTAAACATTGCGGACGTCATTGCATAATCTGTCTCGTAGGCCTATAGTCATGATATCTATATCATATCCCTCACGTATATTTCACTGTACATTACGTATCAAATACCATTGAAATGGACGATGTAAACTAGGGGGAACGTTTGCAATACTAGCTAATACTCCAAGAGACTACAAAGAGGACCTTTGTTTATCAAAGTAGACCAATTGATCGAAATACTTTAAACGTAGACTGCATTTTAAATTTTAAGAGATCAAGTGAGTACTCGGCCAAGATCTCTAGAAACAAAAGGAAACGAGAAAACTGAAATCTGTAAAACTGATCAACGCGTTAATGCCGAGAGGGGGGCAATCCCTTAGTTTACATAGACGGGTGTGTGGCGCGCCCAGGGGGGTACTCCTGGGAATTCTTGGTGGAGTTGTGTCACCAGGTTCTCCAGGTCCTTAACCCAATTCAGACCAAAAAATGTCATTTTCCACACCCGTCTTCAGACCTGACCTCCAATATCCATACCCATTTTTATACCTGGCCTCTGAGAAATTATGTCATCATTACTTAGATTGGAACACCAACAAAAAAAGACTTTTTAAAATCTATTTCGAATTCGCACATTTCTGTAGGGGGTTTACGAGCAACTCGCTCTCTGAGCGTAGAGGTATCAGGTATCTGAGTTTGCATCTTAGTGTTCTTTAATCTTTACAGCAGCTCATATGCGTTGTTTACAGCATCACTTAATGAATTCTGCTCGTCAACTAACTGTAGCTAACCTCAACTACTCACCAACTTATACTAAACACTGGCAACTTATATAAGTAAAACGTAGCTACGTTCAGGCTTGCTGACAATGAGAGTTACAAACGCTTTTCCGAGTGACTTAACGAATTTCCTGTTGATAACCAAAGTGGAATAAACAAACCCATAAGAAAACCAATGAAAGTGTGACAGCTAAACCCATAATGCTCAATCTTAAACCAAAACAGGAACTCTGATGTAGGTAACAATCAAGGTCAGCGATGGTGCCAAAATGCGCCCACTCCAAAGACTAACACTCAATTTTATTAAATGACAATCATGTTGAAAAACTACTATAAAAGTTAATAGAATTTGCAAACCTGTCGAGACAAACACGGATTAACCTTGATCTATAAATTAAACTGATCATAACAAGACTCTAGTCACGAGTGAAACGTCAAGCACAAACTCGAAATAAACTTAAGATAACCTACAAAATACTTCACAACATTTCTCTTTCTTTCTTGCTCATTTGCAATTGAGACGATAAATGCGTTCATACACTCCCGTAGTTCCCTCGAAAACCATACCCGATTACAGACCAAAATGGGCAAAGTCTATACTCGTTTTAGGACCAAACTGGCACAAAAATCCTCCCCTTTGGGCCGGCACATACCAAAATGGCTTATGTAAAGGAGTACTCTCGCTCCTTACCCAGTAGGGGTGCCGTGCCGCTAAACAGAGTATGGCATCTTAAACAGGGTTCACTAACAGACTGTCTTTTTAGACCGGAAGCCTTTAGAAGAGCGCTAGGGATTAATAGCGATTTCAACGACCTACCGTACATGCGTGCCCGGGCTGGTAGACGACGCTAGTCTAAAAAATACTTAACTTTGAGTGCGAAACAAAATCGCAGAGTCATGGAATGAGGTCCATTTCCTTAAACTGTGTAGGGAAGTAACCAATTTTTGTCACAGGGTCAGGGCTTAAAACCTTGACGGCACTAATCTTCACCCAAACTACCCCTCCCGCCTTACCCCGATGAGGGTCAATGGAGGTGGCGGATTTGTAAGCCTACGTAGATGCATTTCCGGTTTCCTCGAGTGTTCTACAATGTTGACGCTAATGAAAACACGTGGTAATTAATTTGTGGTTTAGCTTTTCCTATGTCTGACGTAGGTTGGGTGGTGGAAACTAATTCAGTACAACAGAACTGTCCACAATCAATTCTTCCCGTAGGGGACGTAATAGGCTAATGGGGATGTGCCGCCGGACGGGGTCACATTTTTACCACTGGATTGACCAAAAGGGATTGCATTTTCAACAGAGTTACTAGAATGGGGGGTAAAAATATTTCGCTAATTTAGGGATTTCAAACCGTGAGGATTTCACTACATCAAGTTTAGCAAATGTGCCAATTCATTTCTGGATGACCTTGATAAAAGGCTTTATAAGGTAGACGCATGAACAGAAAGTGACTAAGCTGGGATCGCGAAAATTACATTTACCCAAAAGTGACTAATAGGTGGTAGTAATTGGCCACAGAATAGACTATAATGGGGTACGGGTTGTGAGAGACTAGCGGCCCATATCTAGCAAAACTTATTATTACTCAAGTAATCCCCCGCAACCATCTCTCTTACCGACATCTCTATTGGCTTGACACCTCGCTACCAGGGGGAGGGGGGTACTTGCCAAAATTTTTCAACTCCGAAAAATCCCGAAATTGGAAATTTCAAACCCCCAAAAAATCCTTCGATCATCCCTGTCACTTAAAATCCGAAGTACCCCCCCCCCCCCCCCCAGGGCCTTGATAAGATGGACATCTAAAGTTGCATGGTCTCTCTCTTTCTTCACTCTCTATATTTCAGTCTCTATATAACGGACAATAATCTAAGACAAACGGTTAGTGCCGGTCCATAAGGTGTCCGTCTTAGAGATGACTATTTCTTTTACACGTCTTAGGAGTCTGCGTACGCATAATAGGCAGGACGTCAATAGGGGTGTCCGCTTATTTACAGTAAATAGGACAAACTTTTTAGAACTTTCGTTGGCTACCGCGACCAGGTTCGGCGTTTGGTCAAAAATTCTTTGCATGGCTACAGATTCTCACTGTACTCACTAATTCAAGACGTTTCCCTTTATTTATACGAGGCAGCGATAGAACTGTTCAGCAGTGCTAGTTGCCAATTATGTATCCCCCAATTTAGCTATAGATGGCAGATCCAAAGTGGAGGACACGGATCAAGAAAGCCGAGAGTGACCATGCTTGTGGCGAAGGTCAAGTACATCGTAGTCCACTTGCTACTGGCCCTTCAGTCGCAACTGTAGCCTCGGAAACAGAGAAAACGAAGAAGTTGTAATTTTGTGTAACTGTATTTATCATATACATACTGAGAAATACTCACCAAAAAGCTATGTCGTAAATTTTCGTACGCAAATTAGTTCTAGCCAATCAGAGGAGCGACGATGGTTTTCACACGTGAAAAAAATTATACGTCGAATCAGAATCGCGAACGATGTTTTTTCACGTGTGAGAAAAATCATACGTCCAATCAGAAGCCACTGTGTGTGTGAGTTTCGCGCCAAAATTCCCGCCTTTTATTGCAGCTTGCAGCGCCGCTTCGCACACATTCAACGAGAAAAGTTTTACTCAAAGATTTTTTCTCGCTAAAAAAGTGAAAAACATTTCGAAAATGGAGTGGAATAGTTTCGTCTGTTTCACTGTCGATAAAGAAAACGGTAGAGAGCCGGCGAAACAACTGCGGAAAGGGAAAAACAGAACGAGACGTAAGCTTTTGTTGTGCTTTTTGTCGGAGCTACTTTGCCTTTCATTTAAGCTTAAACTTATATTGAAACCGGCTATTTTACTTAAATTCACTCATTTTCAATTGTGCATTGAGAACAAACAGTTAAGATTACTTATAGTTCTTGGATTACCTCATATCCTTACCGTCATTTACGTTAATTTTGACAAACTTTTTTTATTAAAACGCTGATACTTCGTTTTCGTTGTCATTTTGCGGTAAGTGTGTAGCGGCAAATTTTAGCATTTTTGAAAGATTTAAAATAATTATGAATGTCTCAGTATGTATATAATAAACACAATACCACATGGAAAGTGCTTTGTACGGTATTTGCGCACTCGTTGTTTTTGTATCAGAAATCTTACTCGTTTGCTGCGCTCACTCGTTCGATTTCTGATACGTCAACAACTCGTGCGTAAATACCGTGCGCCAGCACTTTCCATGAAGTATTCTCTATGTCTTGAAAATACGTAAACGCAACTTATAAACGTCAAAATAACATCATGAGATATTATAGGGCATTTATATCTTGTTTTGTGGTATTTATATCTTGTCTTGAGAATTTCTAGGAACATTTGGGCCAATTTTTCGAAATATCTGTATCTACCTGTTTGCAAAGAGCATTCACAAGTATGATATTGAATTGACATAGGAAATTCACGTACGTTATCCTCTTATAAGTACCTGAGCGCCGTTTTCTAAACCAAAAAGAAAAAAAATTTAGAGACACGCAGCAGTTCGATATAAAAGCGAGAAACGTACATGGTAAAAGTACCATAACATTAAATCGTTTTTTTATTAATTTTGTTCGAATTCTGGAAGAAGTTTGATATTTTATTAGCTGCATTGCTTGCAGCTTTTCCTACAGTTGAATAACATGTAACCAGGGTTCCTCTGGCATTCTCCTATTCTTGCCCAGTCAGAACAAAATTGCTGGTTATCTATGCACGCTGTAAAAAAAATATAGAGAAAAAGAATAACGTTTAGTAGAAATTTAAGCATTTATTAAACAAACGATGCAAAATTGGGGACAAATAAGGCGAGTTCTTGTCATTAGATTTGGGGTCGCTGCCTTCTATAGCCACTGCCGTCTTAACGACTTTTAAACGATCGTACTGTTACTAGTTAATTGGATTCGCCTAATAGACTTTAAAATTGGTGCTGATATCCTGTCCTAGTTTTTACATTGGCATCTACTAGTTGCGAAAGAGTAAAGCTCTTCTACGGTTATTCATTTCGCTTCCTCCTCTTTAGAAACTTTTCCGGCTGAAAAGGCTTATCGCAGTATAAGTGGGTGTAGCTAGTCTAACACAATACTTTCGTCTGCTGGTGTTGGCGTTGGTTCTATATATGTCAAATTTACCAATTTACTTCAAGGCTCAATGGTGAATCTATAAGAACAACTATAATTTACCTGTCGGGCTAGGGGTGGTACATGGTGTTGGTGAAATACTCGGGGGTGTTGATGTTGGTTGTGTTTTCGCGGGCTGCTTGGTTTGAAAGTCCATCCAGATGCCATTGCCCTGTGGCAACAGAAGAAGAAAAATTTAGCCTGAGAAAACAGTTGTCTCTCCTCGTTGTTGCCGCTATGGACGTTTCTTCCCTCCGGCATAACTTCCCTCGCAGCGAGGAGCAAGGAGAGACCGATGTTTTCGCAGGCTAGGAAAAATTAGTGTCTAATCCCCCCCCCCCCCCCCTCCCCCGGGTGTCTAATCCTGTAACCATAAATGAATGTTCTTAATAGTTGCAAGTGAATGGAATAAAAAAGGGCCTACCACTGTCACAGTTCATTTTAAAGTTGTATGGCTTTACACCTGAAGAAAAAAAGATACAATAAATCAGTTTAAAATATGCGTTGCAATAAATGAAGGATCTTTTGCTTGTGTCTGCAAGAAGTTATTGACTTCCTTGCTCATTTCAGTGGCTCATTTAAAACCTTGAAAAAACGAACACAATTGGAAGGGGGCAAGAGAGAGCCCTCCTTTTTAGCGTTCGTCAGTACTCTAGGCGACAAGTCGCGGCAAATGTCGCAGCAAAGAAGTGGCTCCATACTGGAGATATTTTTGTGAAAACCTTACGTGTTTGCGCCAAAATCGACACGTTTTTAATTTGTCGTCGCGACAAGCCGCACAAACTCAAACTGGTTTGATTTTGTGCGACGCAATTCTGCACACGAGACGATTTCTTGGTGAGACGTATCGCTGGGGCCCCGACCTGTTGCAGCTACTTGTCGCTTGACCTGTGCAGAAGGAGTGGTTTTTCCTCTCGACTTGTTGCAGCGACATGTCGTCAGTGTGTTCCGACCTTTAAACGTTTTGGTTTGTGAGAATATATAATAAAAAGATGAGAAGGTGACTTTCCATTCGGTCTCGCATTCACATGATCTTAACGTTTCGCTCATGGTAAGTGGTCGCTACTTCAGGTTCAATCGTTTCGAGTTTTTTTCGGCCTTTATTTTTGACCAACTAGTTGGATTTTACTAAAAACAATTATTCCTCTCGCCCTCATGGCCTCCGAGTCAATAGCCCATTCGGCCTTCTGCCTCATGGGCAATTAACTCAGAGCCATTTATCATGTTAATCTAGATTATGAAGAGTACAGAGAAGGTGAAAATCGAAAGCGTGAGCAGTAGGGACGGGGGAAAGGGAAGAAATGGATGGGAGTGCGAGGGAGAACAAATTAACCCCATGTCTCCCAAGTTGAAACTTGTCTATAAAGTGAGCAATTTTGAAAATTGGAAAAAATATTATGGATCATGCAAAGCAGCTATTATAATTCAGCATTTTCCTCTGGTAAATGCCGAGCAATGCACCTTGTCTATCATGCGCTCAAATACCATACCTGCGGAAATAGAACAACTTCGGCTAAATAGTAAGATATAAAGAAGGAAGGATTGTTACCCGCCCTTGCGTCACATCGTTCAAGAAATTTGTTTTGACAGGGAAATATTTCCTTCAAAAATCCATACAGAACAGGATCGTAACACTTCAATTCGCTTCTGGTATTGACGTAGTTGTGGATTCCATTTGGCGGGTGGCCCTCGGCGTTGCAGTCGAAGAAACTCTGCGCCCCCTCAGCGAGATACTCTCTGTCGGTTGACATGGCGTACGTATTCTTCCATAGGTCACCGCTGTTTTTAAGGTAGTTGTACCGCTTGCTCAACCTGTCATGGAAGTCTGGAATTGAGAAGTCGATACCAAGGTTGTGTAACCCGTAGAAAAATTCGTGGAGAAAGATGTCTTCAGTCGGATACCTGTCTTGACCGTTTTTGTAGCAAAGAATATTCTCCTCTCCACCTAAAATGTTGATCAAAAAAGTTTGATTCCAAAACAAAGAATTATATTTAGTCTTAACACAGCCAATGATCTTGGTTTTGAAGCAATCTGCTATGATAGTTTGCTGAAGGATTAAAGCTCTGATTTGCCATAACATGTTTGAAAACTCGGCAAAGATATAACTTCTGCATTACATGCATTTACAGCTTAATGCTCACTTTGCATCAAGTCACTCATCAACCTAATAGTTTTTTTTATTATTTTTAATGAATCCTTTTCCGTTTTGAGATCACTTCGTATGTCTATTATTATACTAAAACAAAGTTTATTTCCAATCTTTGTGAAACATGGCGCACTTTAGAAATATTTACCTCCCCTCTCCTCGGCTCGGCAAGTATTGTGTCACTTTTCACTTCGATGTCAACGAATACTGAATTTTTGCCACTTTAAAGATATTTAAAAACTGACGTCTTGTCATATATCTACGAACAGCCCAACGCATGAATACTCACATGTGGAAATAGGAACCCAAATAGTTCCACCCAGGCCTCTTGACCGCCAGTTCCACCAGTCTTCAAGCCAGGAATGTTCTGGAATACTCGTAACACCCTCAGTTACTGCGATCACTCCTGCTCGTCCTCGACGCTTATAAACCGGACGGCGAATATCCTCGCGATCTGCGAGCAGGAATACAACCACGTAACAAGCTCTTTGAAGAGCAGAATCTGTGGCGTTTTCGGAACTAATCACAGGGATACCGTATGCGTGTAGGTACTTTTTGTAAAATGGGCTTAGGGGGTATTCATTCCGCACATGTGATGGTACATCCGTCACATTTTCGCACTCCCGTGTGGACAGCGGCTCACTCTGAAGTAGGCTCCTCCCTGATCGACCTGAAAAGTGCCGAAAAAACGAAAATAATACGTTGGTGTAACACAAAATGAACCAAACAATGAGGCCATGGTACTTACGTTTTTTTTTTTTTTTCCGAGTCTCCGACTGTGTAGTTGTTTACTTTCTACACTTTGTTGAGTATCAAAGCCAAAAATCCGAACTAGATATTCAAACACGTAGAAGATAGAAGCCTCTTTCAAGCAGGCTAATTAAAAGTTTTTGGGCGCGAGAAAGTGTTATCCCTTCGGGTGGCCGGGCGCTCCTGCTTTTTTCTCACGTTTGCTTCCTGTTTGCTCCTCCAGCTTATCTGCATTTATTCGTGTCCATATTCCTCGGCCTGCTCTATAGGAGGGGTGTGAATAGGCTAACGAATCGGCGAATTTTGAAATATTTTTCCCCGGATTTCGGATTCAGAGCAAAATTTTAATGCCAGGATTTGTGGATCCTGCAATTGCAGCAGATTGCAGATTCATTGTGCCCCGATTTTGGACTTTGCGTGTAATAAAATATTTTTGCCCTGATTTCGGATTAAGAGTCAAATTTCAACCGCGGATTTGGTAAATAAATCATAATCGATCGAAGGATATACCTAACCCTATTAGTCCCTCTCCTATACCTACTTAGTAAAAGTACTAAATTTAAATTATGGATTCCGTTCGTACCTCGGGGCAACCTCAAGTAGGATGCGCAGATCATTAGCTGCTGTTAAAAAAGTGAATTGCCTGTTAGTTTCAATCAACGATACATTATTCTACTATGTTGTTATTATTATTATTATTATTGTTGTTATGTTTATTATTATTATTATTATTATTATTATTATTACTATTATTATTACTATTACTATTATTATTTTAGAATTCTATATTTTATGATGTCCATCACGTTGCGGAAAAAGAATTAAAAGTTACTTTCTTGGTCAGAAACAATTTTACATTTTTAATTTCATTTTATTATTTTTCTTCAATTAACAAGGGTCACCGGGGTTTTAGGTTCTTAGAGTTTCTCAAAGTTAAGTATTTTATAGTTGGCATTAATGTTGAATGTTTTGACTTATTTTATTCTCACAAGCCGGCTTGTGTGCAAGCTAGCTTTGTTAAAAGGGCTACTGCGAAAAATAAACAGATTTGATAGATAATGTGATTTTATTGATTGCAACACAATACACACACCTAACTTAAACATCTTCAAGAAGCCCAGTACTGGATGGTTAGTTTTTTTGCGCAAAATTTGCCGCGCGACTGCCGGATCTGTAAGTTAACAGAAAGAGTCATGTTTTCTAGTAGGTAGTTTCTCCTTAATAATCTGAAATTTATTCTTTGTTCCACGAAATCAATATTAATATCATTTTGATACCCCGCCCGTGACTTAAGTTTGCCAAGTTTCCGAAGTGTCCTGACTATAAACTCGTCATGGAGGCCTACACTAACCAATAACTACACTACCGCAAAAGTCGGTAAGCTATGGAACACGTGAAAAAGACCTATCAAAATTTCTTTCGAAAATAACAAATCGACATCCGCCCTCGTTCCGTTAGCCAGCAATTCTTAAATAATTATGAAAGACTAGAGAATTAAACAAAAAAATGTCCGCGCCCTGTGAAAGTCTAGTAATGAAAATATACGGATGAAATAACCTTTCACTCGAGAAAATCAATGTTCCCCTGTTCCTTGCATTGAAAAGCGTACAGTTCCCGTGAGCCCTGAGAGTTTTCTCAAGATATTCCTTGTACCCTAATATAAAGGTAAATTTCTTCTTCCCTCTTTCCCCCATATTACTGGGAGGCCTTTTTTGGGAAGGCTCGCTTTCCGCGCGCTTTCTCAAACAGCGGCTGGTAATTGACCCTATTCTTTGTCAGGCTCAGTAAAGGTTTACCCATATAGATAAGCTGGCAGTAGAATTTTCGAAATCCGTTAGAGAGATACTCATCCTCCACGCGTGCCAGCAACTAGAACTTAGGCTTCAATGTTGTTACTCTTTTAAGTGCGATTGTTTGCTTATATTCAAGAGAAGTGGCAAGAAGGAAATAGTGAAGTTAGAAACGACAGGGTTTTTTTCGGTTATACCTCAACTCTAAACTTTGTTTTTGACAGCCTTTTTGACCAATACAGCTGAGAAGGACCCTTAAAAACTATAATTTGTCTCCTTAGATAAAGATCGCGAAAAGTGAAAGGTCCTTTTAAGTTTAGGTGCAAGTTATTATAAGGGAAACCTAAGCAAATTTTTGATCGTTACCTGTTCGATTGTAAGAACCTTGACAAACGCAGAAAAGTAACAACAAGCCGAGAAATGGACTCATTGCAGCTTTTTCCCTGGGCATTTCTTTAAAAAGTGGTTACTTTAAAAGGCAGTTGCTGAGAGATCCAATTTATTTATTTTTATAAGCTGGTGCCTCCCACACCCTAATAAGACAGGTCAACTTAGAGATGATTGTATTTACTTAAATTGTACTGCCCTGTCATGATTATCAATCCAGTAGATTCGCTGTGTATAAGGTTAACAATTCAGCTGCTCTTACTTCCTTGACACATTTATTCATCACCGTTCGTTCGTCGTTTATTCAGACATTCTTTGTGTGGCTGAATGTATATTTAGAGTGTGTCCCTAATTGGAAACGCAAAAGACTTTTTTTATTATTACGGGGATCACATTAATATAAGGTCGCGAATAACTGCCCTGAAAAAATACTGACCTTTAACATTCAAAATCACTTCTTTTTTAAACATTTAGCACATAGAAGGCCCATAAGAAAGTTCATCTAACCCTAACACTATCCCTAACGCCTTTCTGCGGTCAAGCCCTAGGCCGAACAGAGCCAACATAATTTATATGTTTTATCGACAACTTCAATGTCTGTGCTATTTATTATAAAGCAACGTAAAATATAGGCGCAAAACCACACGAAGCGATCAGAGTTTATTTGAAGTGACTTTTCCGTTTACATAAGAAAGTACATTTTTTATTCTTTCAAAATTGACTGTAAATCTTTCAGTACATATGAAATACCTTTATAAACTTATTAAAGTAGTTTACAGCACTCTGATGTTGCTTAGCAACTTTTTAAAATATACTTTTAAATGGCATATTTCAATATTTGGTCAAACTCTATTTACAATTGAGGGCAAGGTCCTTGTAGTTTGAGATCAAACTGCTCTTTCTTTTTTTTTTTCTAATGCCGCCAAAAATACGGTAGACTGAAACTCGTCATTCGGAAACAGAAAAAAGTATCAATTCATTTTATTCGAATTATTTAATTGCTCGCATTATTTTGTACTTCGTCAAACCAGCCAAAGCCATTGCTCTGACTCTTAATCAGGAAACAGAAAAAATATCAGTCCATTTAGTCGGGTCGAGACTTTGCATGGCAGGACATCTGGTACCAGCTAGCCGAGAAAGTAACCACTAGTAAGAAAGATGCAACTTCCTCGCGTGTTTGACTCGTTCGCTCTCAAGAAACACGCTCGCCTACGCGACAATATCCAGGGACTCGTAGCAGTTCATTAATGCTCCTTTTGCTCTTCCCTTGCAAACTACTGCAACGTACGCATAAGGCTAATTTGTCCTCAGGACCATGACTAAGGGTCCGGGGGATGCTCTCCTTCGGGAGATGTCCATGAGCGCTGTAACAATATAGTAACTCCATGCATTATGTTTCGATCGATTTAGACTTTTTTGTATTTTGGACTTACTCCCTTGTCATGGATCCTTCTCTCCTGCCCGAGAAAGCCACGTTCACTCATGTCCATTGTCGATTTAGAAAATTTGTACTCATACACGTGCGTAAATAGGGTGAACGAGGCACTTCTCTAAAGTACAATGTGTGACTTGATCACGTGGTTTAAAAAGGGTAAATCAGCAAAGTCAGCCTCAGCTGAATAGTCTACTCACCTACAAATCAGTCAGCTGATGGGGTCCGCCTTATATGAAAACGCCGCCTGGCTAGCTCAGCTGGGAGAAGAAAGTGCTGTTTTTATAATGACATCTGCAAACGGTTAGACTTTCTAGTCATCTCGGATAAGGATAAGGAAGAACGTGACCCATAGGTCCCGTCTTACCTCACTTTCACTTATGGTCGTAAAAGAACCCCACACCACTAACTGTTCAAAAAGAGTAGGGGACTTGATGTAGATGCCGGTGGTGTGGTCGGCCGATCCTGGTCTGGGTGGGTTATCTGTAAGAAGAGATCTTAATACTGGGATAACCTCATGATGCTCCTTGAGGTGTCGTAATGGCTACCTGTAAACAGTGTAGGTATATAAAGTCTATGCCTGTAGCTACAAGCACATAAATAACAGAGACGACGCAGCTACTACTAATGTGGAGAACCGATTGTGCCCTTCATACTTCACCATCGTTTGTAGCTAATCAATAGACCCAACTTACGCTGCAGGCGTTCTTTCGTCTCGACCGCTCTCGCAGAGCTCAACCCTGTTGGAGTATGTGCAGTCCCTGGAAATGTGCATTATTTTCCCCAATTCTTTCCTTATAGAGAGGCAGAGCAACATTGCCACTTCAAAGCTTTTTTTCTTTATTCTGCTACTTTATTTTTATTTTGTTACTTTTAGTTCCCTTGACATACGGATCAAACGTAATCTCTATAAAGTGTTTAGCTTCCACATAATTACTGCAACAGTACCCGACAAATATTGAAAACTACTTGAGATTAATTTGCGTGCATAGAAACGACAATGTGCATAGAGCATGAATTAAGTCAAAAGACGAAAATGTCTCTTCAGAGCTGCAAACATTCTTTTCCTGTTTCCCTGACTCTGTTATCGCTGCTGTTGTTGCCTCAGTTTCCGCCTGAAATAAAAACAAGATTTTTACAATCCGCTTCGCGTCAAAGTGTAATGATATTGTCATTTCATACTCGTTACAATTCGACAATGAAAATATGACGTCACCGAAATCATTTTCGGTTATAAATGCCTAAGGCTAAATATACAGCTATTTCGAGAAAGGTTGTCGGAAAAAATGTGCTCGCGACAATCCGGAAGGGCAATATGGGATATAATCAATACACTGCACCTTCCTGACACTGCAGCTGTCGAACTTACGTTTGTTGATTTCCTTTAGCAGCTCGCAAACACATAAGTCCATGGCCTCTCATGCCATTCTTTCAAATTTCTTTGAAGAATGGTGTATTCAAAACCACCCACAATACCTTTCGGGATTGCCGCGTGCACTTTTTCCGACAACCTTTCTCGAAATAGCTGTATATAAAGGTTCCTATTACGTTTGCTAACTTGTTCATGTGACTAGTTTTTTTGGCATTTGTTTGACCATCAGACTTAAGTCTAGCTACAAAAATCAGGATTTCTGAGAGTTTTAGAGATTTATGGTGAGTATTTTTTTAACGTACAGTATTTTGTTTATTTCTAATAAAAATCAAAATGGCGGACTTGGCACAGTTTGTTGATTTGCCTTACCAAAGCCCTAGAATTTTCAGAACTGTTTCCCCTGTTTGTTAATGTTATAGAAATTTTACGGATATTTTGAAGTGTTTATGGGATTCTTATAGTTATTCTGGAAAGATTTTGAAAACACGTTTCGGAATTTGCTTAGCTATGCCTGCCATAAAGGTAAAAGCGGTGAAATGTTGTTTTAGGCCACCCTAAGGCCCGGTTCAGACGCCAAACTTTTCATGAGCCTAACCTAATACACCGAATTAAGTACATGAAAGTTCAGTGTCTGAATCAGTTAGGAACGTCTGTTTCAACTAAGAACGGCTGAGCCTTTCTTTTCGCTTAGCTCGGCCGGGAATTTCGCATTTGGAGCGACTTTGGAATGGCTTTGATTCAGACGCCGAACTTTTCATGTACCGAGCCTAATGCATAAATTATTATAACGTATTTTGTAAGCAGCCTGACCGAAATTTCGAAATTAGTTCAGCTGCAATTAATATCGGCGTCTGAATCAAATCAGCCGGTCTAAATAATTTGGGTAGGCTTTAATTCGAATTAGGTTCGGCTCATGAAAAGTTCGGCGTCTGAACCCGGTCTAATACTCAACAATTAAAGTGATATATAGGTAAAGTAGGCATTAGGGGAGGTTTGCACAACTGTAATGCATTTAATGTTAATTACTCAACTTACTAGATATTTTATATGATTACTTACAGAACTTGCAGCTTTTCCTGCAATTCTTTGACATGTAACTATAGTAACTTTCGCAGTATCCTTCCCCCGCCCAGTAAGAACACCATTTGTGGTCGTCTGTGCACTTTACTTTAAACAATGATAGAAAAGAACAGATCCTCGAGTACTACATATAGATATAGTTAGAAAGTCTCATCTCAAAGAATTATAAGTGGCATTTTCGGTTGGCAGTGAGAAGAATGCTGGCTTTTCTACCATTAATAGTTTAGTTCTCTCCGTTACAGTTAGCAAATATCTGAAGAAGAAAAATCATTTGTTTCGGAGACGTTCTCAAAGTTTCCATCCCCTTCCCGGATGGAAGAGATAGCTGAAGTAAGGTCCAAAGTTGTGACATTGAATATCGACAACTACCTTCATGGTAAATTCGTGGCAAGAGAAAAGATTTCACGGTTAACTTTTTCAAGACTAATGGTTAACAATTTTACACCTAACGACTAAAATGTTTATTGTTTTGGGGTTAACCCCGATTGAGACCTGTAGTGTATGACCATACGGTATATGGTATGCCCTTAGTTGGGTGTGGCCATGCGCTCACAATCAGTTGTTGAAGAAGAAGCAATCAGTGATTATGTATTACATAAGAGGGAGACTCTTCAAAACCGCCATTCTTCCGAAATTGTTAAATGAGTCCGTCTCTATACTTAAGGAATAAAAGAAACAAACTCATTATTTTTTCGAGGGTGTTAAACATTTCTCATCAAGACCTTCGCCAAAGCCCACATTTATCAACATTTATGATAAACAACGAATTTCCTTGGCTTTAAGGGGTCTATCTTGGCTTACAAATGTTAAGTTTACTATAGAGAGAAGCACACGTTAGCTTACCCGTTGGAGTAGGGGTAGGAGGAGGTGAGCTAGTGGAGGGCGGCAGAGAAGTCAATGGTCGCTTGGTCTGGAAGTCCATCCAGGTGCCGTTGCCATTTGACAATTAAAGGAAAAAATAGGAAATTATACAACATAAGTGAACACGATATTTTTGGCTCGGGCGCAATAGTGGCTATTTCATAGCGCAACTCTCTGTGGAAAAAAACTCTCTGAAGAAACGTGTGTATGGGTGTGTGTGCAACTTGGTCCATATCCAGTCATTGGTCAATAAAGGACTGACTTGTTGTATCGCCAAGGAAACTTTTTTGCGGCCAAGATAGACCCAATCCCGAGAGGCTAAGACAGACCTATAATGCCCCCTTGGGTAGCCATTCAGTACACAGCCGCTTCTTCTTGCGCGCTCGCGGAACCAGCCATATTACAGTTTTATTATAATAACAGGGGATATTACTACTGTTTGTGTAACAGCAAATGAATGCCTTCAAACCGAAAAATTGAGAAAAAATATACTTACTACTGTCACAATTCATTTTGAAATAGTAAGGCTTGACACCTGAACAAAGAGTAAAAAATAAAATGTATGTGTAATACTTACTGGTCAGTTACGTATTTCAAAAGAAATTCGTTATAAAAGTAGACGCCTTACTTGCTCATTTGGTTTTAGGCCATTGACGCACCTGGAAAAGCGAACTGGGAATAGGAGTAAAAATTCCTGATTTCGTTAATTCCTGCTCTACCTCAGCGCCTTCGTTGTGTGCGCTTGCGCGGCTATAAACTGAGAGCAAACTGATAACAATTGCTGACCTTTTTAAATGCCAAGAAGAAAGCATACGTACCCGCTTTCGCGTCACATCTTTGCAGAAGTCTGTTTTGGCAAGGGAATATCTCCTTCAGAAATTCATACAGAACAGGATCGTAAGACTTAAGTTCAGTCCTGGTATTGACGTGGTTGTAGATGCCATTCGGTGGATCGCTCTGGGCGTTACAGTCGAAGAAACTCTGCGCTCCCTCGGCGAGATACTCCCAGTGAGTTGACATAGCGTACGTCTTCTGCCATAGTTTACCGCTGGTTTTAACTGAGTTGTACCGCTTGCGCAGCCTGTCATCGAAGTCTGGAATTGCAAAGTAAGCCCCAAGGTTGTGCAGTCCGTGGACAAATTCGTGGAGAAAGATATCTTGATTCGGATACCTGTCTTGACCATTTGTAAAGCAAAGAATATTCTCTTCCCCACCTAAAATGTAACGTCCAATATCACTTTGCATTTTTGAAAAAAGCCGGTTTTTTAATCGCCCCATCACCCTTGAACGCAAACAGTACCGATTTTGGTTCATCGCTTCCGCTGAGCCGATATGTAAGGTGGACATTGATATCCAGTAAAGACACAATGTTTTACCAGCCACATTTTGGCCCTGAATTCTTGCAATTCAATTGAACTTACTACAATAAAGCAGAGACTAGTTGTCCATTTTCAGCAAAGGTAAATTGTCTCTCAAATCTTTGATCAAGCCAACCACATATGAATAGTAGAGGTGGAAACACGGTGGGAAAATGTTTCTCACCACGTTATTCTTGAGCTAATGTACTTAATGTTCTTACCACACTTAGACGCCATGTACGATCTGACAGGACTGAAAAGACTCGCTTAAAATGTAATATTTTGTTAAATTAAATAGACAACTGAAAATTGTTGTGTATTGTTTTTTTACTACGACAATAAAACTTTTTATCACAACACCCATTTCCGGTGAAGTTTCTTGGAAAATCGCACTCGAGTGACAACTGGGAGTAATATACTTTCCGCCATCTTTACGTAATTTTTAGGGTCCATACTCTCATGGATGAAGAAAAGTATGACGAGCACTGCTTGGGTTAAAAGGTTATTGAGAAGTAAATACTCACAAGTAGAAATAGGCTGTGAAACGGTCCCTCCAAGGCCCCTCGCCCGCCCGTTCCACCAGTCATCAAGCCAGGAATGTTCTGGAATACTCGTAACACCCTCAGTTGCAGCGATAACGCCTGCTCGTCCGCGGCGCTTGTAAACCGAGCGACGAATATCCTCGCGGTCAGCAAGCAGGAATATCACAACGTAACAAGCTCTTCTAAGAGCGGCATCTGTAGCGTTTTCGGAACTAATCACAGGGATACCGTATGCATGTAGGTACTTTTTGTAAAATGGGCTCAGAGGGTATTCACTTCGCACATGTGATGGTACATCCGTCACTTGTTCGCACTCCCATGTGGTCAGCGGCTCAGTCTGGAGAAGGCTCTTACCTGATCTGCCTTTGAATCGGCCTTTGAATAGATAACTAATTAATTTTAAATACAAAATATGAAATTACACAATTTAAAGTACACGCTGCAAATATTAATTATAAACCTTATAATCTA
>OZ037993.1:41960284-42022784 GCA_964035705.1 Porites rus
TGTTCTTTTTTTAAAATTCGAGAAAACGCATTTTGCCCGTTCAGTCAAAATCCACTTCCGGTAAAACGAAATTTTACACAAAATTCCATTGACTCGTAGGTCAAACCACAACGATTTGGCAGCCTTTGAAAGACACGAATAGTTTTTATGACCCTTTCTTTCTTATAAGAAGATAAATTTGTGAAAGCTGTAGTAATTTTGTGGCCAAAAAGGTATTGTTAAAAATAGGCCCTATTGACAATTTCTGCCGTTCAAAATTATAGGGATAAAATAATGCAAATTTTTACAATGCGCTATGACTTAAAATTTCGCAAATTGACTTTCTGCTGCTTAACTGGGCCCCAATCTATCAGAAAATCGAAACAAATCTCTGGGCAAACGATTTTAAGTAGCCCGCAAGACGTTGAGTTCAACCCTAATTTTGCGAAAAAAGGCGACATTCCAGTGGTTAAAAATAGCGTTACACGGCCCGTCACGCCAGTGTTACCGATAGATACGCTTTAAACAATTTACTTAAAGGCAGAGTAAAAGCGAATTCGAAATTAAATCTTTCAGTAAACCTATTATTCCCATTGATTGCAGCATTTTCGTCAGATACAACATATAAGGTCCCAGGGATAGCGTCACACACTTTCAAGTTCAGTTTCAGACTGGCGATTTCCCTCAAAAAATGGTATATAAACAGAACAAAATCTAAAAACTAAAAATGATTACTGAATGAATTTTTGCATTGAGAGATATTTAGGAACTAAATAATCGCCAATCAATGCCATTTGGTTTATAAAAACTAATTTCCTTGAAGCAATTAAATATTTTAAACTAAGTATTGGTGCAATAGTTCTTTCGAAGTTTTTACCCTTGCGGGCTCTCAAAACTGAAAAAAAAGTTACGTGGATGCCAAAGAGGAGCCTATATACTTGTATGATAACGTGTATGAATAATGAAGCTAGTGCATGACTGTATATTTGACCCATTCAAACAAACTAAAAGGACACTTTGGTGCTTTGCCAGGAGGACCATTAACTCAGTTTCGGGTTGCTTTCGACGCTTCAGTGGAAAATTCCTGAAACAAACGGAGGCATTCGCCTGTTTTCCTGGTTGGAAACGTCCAGGCTGAAATTCGGATTTCGTGTCTTCAAACCTTTTTTGAGTGTTAGTTACAGGCTTTCGCGGCCGTTTTTCATTAAACGAAACTGACTTAGGCAAATGGGAAACGCGATTACCGAATGGAATCAAAATTTGTCGGTCCTGAATCAGTTCTCCTCACCATTTGCCCAAACCGACCGTTATTCCCGTGTAAATAGTAGAAAAGCCTTGTGTCCAAAAGCCTGCGATACAGCTTCCTCCCATCGCTATCTGCCGCTAGGGACATTTCGTCAAAGAGCGGTGAGAGGCGGGTGTATCGCAGACTATGCGTCATACATCTTAAGTACCTTGAGGGGCCTTGTTAAGTGCATAGTAGATCGTAGCAATGGCAGATCGTTGCAATATCTCTAATTACTCATTAAGAGACACCAACAGAAAACTCGCTATTCCTGTACCCCAGACAAATGTTAAGCAAAATAGTTTTTTTGGAGCAGTTCTTTGGAATAACCTTCCTATATATTGACTAGCAGCAGGCGAAGTCTCTTGGGGTTTTGAGGGCCGGCTGCAAACAATTCTTCTGGAGATCTACAAGGTACCTGTGTAAAGCAGACTAAGGCTTTCAGTCTTATTCGGTTTGTGACAAAGACAAAGTAAGGTAAGGTCTTGGAGGCCCGTTTGGGCGTCTAAGTTGCATGGACTAAGGCTACAGAGGATGAGGAAAGTCCTCAAGTCTGTCTTTCCTTTTTAGGTGTTCCATTTTGTTCGTTTCAAGATTCTTCTTAGCTTTAGTATTATACTTTATTTATTTCTCTTTTCAAACACTGTTGAAAGGAACTTTCAGTCTTTTAACCTCTCATCTGCAGTTCAGTATTACAGCTAGAGTTTCCATGATACTAAAACATCAATAAGTGCAAAGTCTTTCAGACCACAAAGCAGCCCGTACTTTTTGCTTAAGCCAAGAACGCGGAATATTCGAACAAATGGTCTGGAGCGGAACAAAACGGTCGTTTTCTCTTGTCTGGAGCAGATGGGGGGCAGCGGCGAGGGGGCGAGAGGGGGCGGGGAGGGTGGGTGAGTGTGTGAGATTGGGGAGAGAATCAAAAAGTACGTCTAAAAAATACGATAGAAACAATAAAATACGATAGAAAAAATAAACGAAAAAAAAAAAGAAAGAAAAAAGTAACAGTTTCGCAGTCTAAAAGCAGTTGAAAAGTTAGAACTACCAAATCAGTTTCTGCTGATAAATAACAAAGCGCCAAAAGTGCTCGATGCTCAAGTTGAATATATACCATTAAAATTTGTAAATGAAGGACGTAGTTAATCTTTAACAGGCCTTCAGATAGTTGGGAAAACGCAAAGAAAGGTGAGCTAGAAAAAATGGCGAAGGGGCAGGGTCAGGGAGAGAGGGCGAAAGGTCCTCCTACTCTCTCCCTCTTACTCTCTTCCACGTTTGTTTTCCTCCGTTCCCCATTTCGCGCCACTGTCCACTATCCACTATCCACTGTCCACTACGCTGGAACAGGCTAGTTCATAGTGGGCCAGAGAATTTTTTTTCCAATGCCGATGCAAGGGATCTATAGATGTCCATTTAGGAGCATCTGACATCTTTAAAAGCTCACACTCACGCTGCAACTATTCCTGCTTTAGCATTAGTAAAACGACACTCTTTTTTTTTTTCTATTTCCCGTTTTGCTGTAGAGGAAAGTTTTTGGCGATTTGTTTTTGATGATGGTGTTTCATCGTCGATCAAAACGAGTTAAAATGTTTTTTACAATGTACCGGCTTTATAAGCGTGATAGTAATACATGGAAACGTACATGTATACTTGTACATAATTACTTGAAAGAGAAAACTCGCAAGAACAAAAAGTGTTCTAATGAGTTAATATTGGTTATCCCCGTCTTAAATTTAACGTATTTATGCCTTTTGACGGATGCTTCAATCAATAAAACACACCACTGTACTTCTTTAAAGTTTGTTTTCGTTAGGCTCGGTCGTCGACGTCTTGCCGACGTCGCTCAAAAAAGCCGACTTTTGGGCAATTCTACACTATATACTGTATCCCAAAAAAATGACTCTTCTAAATAAGATAAGTGTATTGAAAGATGTAATATAGATTGTATGCTGGAATTTGGCATGTGATCAGCGTTGAATAGAATGTTAAAAGTGTATCTGTCGCTAACACCGCTGGCGTGACGGGCCGTGTCACGCTATTTTTAACCACTGGAATGTCGCGATTTTTCGCAAAATTAGGGTTGAACTCGACGTCTTGCGGGCTACTTAACATCGTTTGCCCAGAGATTTGTTTCGATTTTCTGATAGATTGGGGCCTAGTTAAGCCGTAGAAGTCAACTTGCGTTCAATTTGTAAAAATTTACATTTCAACCTTATAATTTTGAACGGCAGAAATTGTCAAAAGGGCCTATTATTAACAATACCTTTTTGACCACAAATTTATTATAGTTTTCACAAATTTATCTCCTTATAAGAAAGAAAGGGCCATAAAAACTATTCGTGTTCTTCAAAGGCTGCCAAATCGTTGTGGTTTGACGTACGAGTCAATGAAATTTGTGTAAAATTTCGTTTTACCGGAAGAGGATTTTGAGCTCCGGACGGGCAAAATGAGTTGTCTCGAATTTTAACAAAAGCACGCGTTATTTGGGAAAACTAACTACAGCATGTCTCATTAAACATTAAGGGTTATCGATGAGCCAAAAATGAGCGAAGTTCGCATTTTGAACTTGTGCCACAAAAAGTCGATTTTGGTCGATATTTACAGACAGTCGCTCTTAAATGGTCACACCAAAGGAGCTCGTCCACACTTAAAGTTAAAGCTATATACGGAATAAGCAGTTGGAACTGCACTCTAAATAAATGGTACCATGTGAAAGTACTGCAAGAGAGGTTTCATTTGAATGGTAACACTATAGGATTTCATCCACAGATTCAAAAGTTAGAACTACATACTAAATAAATAGTACCATGTGAGAGTACTACAAGAGAGGTTTCATTTGAATGGTAACACCATAGGATTTCATGCACAGACCCAAAAGTTACAACTACATACTAAATAAATAGTACTGAAAGTACTGCTGAACAGGTTTCATTTGAATGCTTACACCATAGAACACGGTCCACACAAACTCAAAAGTTAGAACTAATCGCTAAACAAATATATCATACATTGTAATCACTATCTGTCTTCTCATTGGCTAAAGAACATACAGTTAGTTTTGGAAATCAGCACAACCTACAGATTAGTATAGTTAGTTATCTGCTAGCAGATTACTAGTTGCTCTGATCTGTAGGTTACGCGCGCGTTGCATGATTTCCAAAAGCAATTTCAAATTGTGTTCCATACGATGCTGTGCTTGTCCTTATTTGCTTCAATGCAGTGTATAATAAAACAATTATTATATTCGGTTTTTGCGATATCCGTAATAATCAAGGCCTCGGTAAGTGTTATCAGCCTCGGCCTTCGGCTCGGCTGATAACTCTTACCTCGACCTTGATTCAAAAGAGGTTTCATTTGAATGGTCGCTCCAGAGGATTTCGCCCACAGACTCGAAAGTTAGAGCTACCTTACAAAAATACTTCATTCACTATGCCGATGAGTCAATAAAGAGTTAAGACAGAAGGATGCATTTTAGTTTTATGTCAATATCTCACACTACAAAGGTCTCTACCAGCCCACATAAAAATTCGACCTTTAACATGTTCAACACTATAAACAACCAAAGAAAAAATATATGCAAAGTTGCCGATGACACTAAACTATCACGTTTGGAAAAGGGTGCATCGTATCATTCCCGTCTATCTTCATTGGTAAGAAGTAAGTCAAAGTTTTAAGTCCTTTAAAATACAGTTTATTCTTCCGTATAAACAATTATTCGTTATTACAAATTACAAACACTTTGAGGTTACGGCGAGTTTCACTGATCGGCATCTGCTGAACCCGCCGAATAATTAGTAAACAATTGGAAAGAAAATGACATTTCGTATTTTGTTCATCACATCTCCATTATGAATAAAGCACAATCGCCCCTTGTAAGGGAATACGGATTCCAGAATCCGGAAAATCTGGAATCCCAAAACCTGGGTTTTGAAATCGGCAATACACCTTAAGGAATCCGAAATCCCACTAACGATTGAAATACGGAAACCAAGTTCAACTGACAAAAAAGTCCAGGAGTCCAATCCCTGGAATCCTGTCGTAAATTGGATTCCCTTACGTAGGGCGAATGGTAAGTCTACTTTTTCCTCAGCACACTCTACAGCTCTTTTTGCAGTAAACTGTCATGTATCCCGGATTTCTTCGGCATTCACCTCTCCCCGCCCACGTTGCACACATGACATGGCGATTCTTGCAGCTGCTGCCACCTACAAATGCAAACATGATTCTTGTTACGTTTCAGCAAGAGCAGCTCGAAAGCTGGAACGAGAGCAAAGAAAAAGAACAGAGAGGGGAGGGAGAGAACAAGGAAGAAAGTTTACCCTTCTCCTCTCCCCGTTTCCCTACCCCCATTATTTCGCCCACACTCTAACTTTCGCACCATGCAATAACTCGAGCGGAAACACCTGCTACGCAGGCTAAAAGAGCATTGACAATCTGACAAAATATTTAATGGGTACGGTCAAGCAATCACAAAAATAGGGTCATTTATAGGAGGCAAAAATAAGACGCGCCTTACAAAAGACCGCGTCCTTATAAGATTAAAACTATCCCCTATATATTTTGACTGAAATAATACGCGACCTAGGCCCCTTCTACACGAATCCGAATATTTTTGAAACTGCACAGTTTTTTTTTACACGAGTATCCCGCGGATGAATGAGTGGATTCACGTGTTACGTGTAGACGGAAGGCCGATTTAGGCACAAAGTATACGGTTTCAAAAATATTCTTGGAAGGGAAGTAGTCAAGATGCGTGTGGAATCAAAAAGACAGACTTCCCTGGTAAGGGGATAAAGGATGTGAAATGTGGGAGGCTAAGAGACACACCCATTTGTTTACACGAAGCTTACATTGCAAAAAACTGCACAAAGACGTAGAGATGTCCTAATATGTAAGAATGCATTTTGGTGGAGCGTCATTCTATTGCTGGTTTGCACGTGACAACACGGCGGCCATAGTGGTGGTTAAGAAGAAAAGCATTTCTCTTCCCTTCGAAGTAAACTCTATTTTCACGTAAATTCTTCGAGAAAAAAATTATACTGCATTTATCCCCAACATGGCCGCCTTGTCACGTGGTTGCAATCCAATAATGGAGCGGTAAGATTGGTATAAGAACAAATTATTAAGCTTTGATCACATCCCTAACACAATTAGATTTGTCTTCGACATTTCTGTTGCTAGCGGCGAGTTCTATCTAGGCTGTGACTTTTCAGTTGGAGACTAACACAATCAGCTTGGGAAAATAAATCACTGTCCGGCAAATTTTGGCAATTCATGAGAATTTTGTTTAAATGAAGAGGCTGACGTATCATAGGAATTTTCCTAAACAGTATGCTAGAATGATGAATTCAAAATCTACGACTGCCTGTTGCACCACTGAGCTACAACCAAGTGGCCGCCAACAAGCAACAGAAAGATAAAGAATTATATAGTCACTCATGTATCATTTCCTTTCAGTTTTCACCACTTACAGTTTTTGCAGCTTTTCTTGCAATTGAGTAACATATAGCCAGAGTTCCTCTGGCATTCTCCTATTCGTGCCCAGTAAGAACATGATCGGTGGTTATCTCTGCAGTTAACTAAAAGTAGCAAAGAAAAAAGATCAAGATTATGTACGATTTATATGTGACCTTACTTTTTTACTCCTGATATAGCCAATACCTTAATCGCACTTTTTTAAGCTCGGTTTCTTCACTTCGCCATCAAACCGCCGCCTGGTTAGCTCAGTTGGGAGAGCGTCGGTCCGCTGAGCGGGAGGTCGCGGGTTCAAACCCCGGCCGGTCCAACACTTACGGTCTTTAAATAATTAAGAAGAAAGTGCTGCCTTTGTAATGACATCTGCAAATGGTTAGACTTTCTAGTCTTTTCAGATAAGGACGAAAACCGTAGGTCCCGTCTCACAGCACTTTCACTGATCTGTTCTTGTGGAACGCAAAAGAACCCACACTACTATTCGAAAAGAGTAGGGGACGTAGACCCCGGTGGTGTGGCCAACCTTTACGGGTTATGGGATTGGGTAGGGATGGTACCTTGCATGGGACCTATGAGTCCCGTTCGTGCCTATTCCCACTGGGCAGGCCTGTGTCCATCCTCGGAGACCCAGGGGCGCGCCATTTTTTTCCGCCCGTTTAGTCTTTCCCTTGCCCCCACTATCTGCCCCTGGGTCTCCGAGGATGGCCTGTGTCCAGAAAAGCTTGTAAAACTGAATTTCCAATTTGCCGGTAGGTATATTTCTGACCAGCACAAGAAACTTAACACAATAAACATCTTACACACTAAAGGGTACACAGCATGTATCTCTTCTCTCAGTTAACATAAAACGTTTTTGAGTGAATTTAAAGATAATATAAATACTCGACTATCGGAAAAGAGGACACAGATCAATGACTTTTACCTCTCGAGGTTACGTATGTCTCAATCAAGAAGTTTATTATTGGCTTTATACTTAACTCGTGTTTCGCAAATAAATATATGGGATATAATATTGGAATAATATTAGGATAATAGAAACTGGACAGTTGTCCCTCTTCATAATCCATTATTCCCAAATTCACGTTCAGTGGCTTCTATATGCCTCTTTAATTAAAGCTTAACTAACAGCGACACAATTAAAAGGTGCGTTTCTTTACTAAAAGCCAAATCCGGATTTTTAATCCGCACACGGATATTTCGTAATTCTTTGCAAAACTCCAAAAACGGAGTATTGATCCAAATGATCCACAACAGAGGTGGATACTTTAAATAACATGATCCGAAGCGTTTCTTTGCTACGGACCCGAAAAGAGTTGAAAACGGCCAGCGACAACTCGAAACAATTTTAATACTTACACCAGCTGTTTGACTGCACTGCTCACCTTTAAGGCCATTTTTTAATACATCGTTTAATATTTTCTAAACAAAAAATCGTAATGATCCGGATTTTTGATCTGATCTTGGATTTAAGTAAAGAAACGCACTTAAAGTGTCTGTTTTTTTAAATTTCCTGCACGGAGCTATATATCCTGGATCTGAAGAACTGAGCATGTACCATTGACGCAGAGAAAACGTTCTAAGAGAAACCGCCTCTTCCTACATCATCCATTTAACTTAGCTCCATTGATTAACTGATGATCTTCTAAGCTCACCTGGTGGTCTTGGGGTTTGAGGCTTTGGCGTCCGAGGAGTACTTGGAGGGGTTGGGGTATTTGGAGGCGGAGGGGTGTTTGGAGGGGGTGGGGTATTGGGAGGTGGAGGGGTGTTTGGAGGTGGTGGGGTATTGGGAGGGGGAGGGGTATTTGGAAGAGGTGGGGTATTTGGAGGTGTTGGTTTTGTTCCCACTGGACGCTTGGTTTTGAAGTCCATCAAGATGCCATTACCATCTGTCAACGGAAAGGAAAAAATAACAAATTATTTTACATACATTGGTCGACATATTCACAGTCAGAGAACAAGATCAAGTTGAAACGTGAAAATCGAATCGTCTAACATAAATATTACGTATTGAGAGAATCCTCGCTATTTAAAAAATGGTAAAACGCCATAGAATCAAGCACGCAGTCTTATAATGGATCAGATACTGTCTGTTGAACTAGAAAGGAAAATTCTTCAGAGGTTCTTTTACAGCAAATGCGTTGTATCGCGCTGCACGTATTGCAAACTTCGAATGGATTTTGGGTTTTACTGTTCCGTCAATCATTTTGATGAAGGCGGGGTTAATGCAAATCACTAGACTGTTCAAAAATAGCGAAGGAAATCGCAATGGTGGGTGGATTTTTTGTCGAAGGAAGGAGGCACAAGTTGCTTTATTCTCTCAAGTGACAAGAATGTGAAAGATCAGAAAAATCTGCGAAGTAAACTTAACTAGTCGATTATTATTGCCCGAAACAGGACGATAACAAAGCAACAAACCTTGAAACAGGAAACAAACAAAAAAACAGAACGAAATCCACCAATCTCGAATCACATGAAAAAAACCTTTTCGACTCGTGCAAGTAAACATGTGTTTCCTAAGAGGTCCGCTCATATGATTGACGGAACAGAAAAACCCAAATTTGCAAAACGCACAGCGCGATACAACAAATTGGGCTGTAAAAACAAGTTTAAGAACGAGACGAGATATACTTACTACTGTCACAGTTCATTTTAAAGTGGTGAGGCTTTATACCTGAAGACATAGAACAATATAAAGGTGTTATACGTAACGCATCTCAAAAAATGACAGGAAGCGAGTAGCACTTTGGTCTCCCTCGCAGCCATTTATTTGGATGTCACGCAACGTTCTCCCAGAGAGGGAGATGGGGCGCGTTGCGTGACATTCAAAAAACGGCTGCGAGGGTGACTAGTAGTACATAGCCTACGTCCCAGGAGTAATCTAATCCCGGCTAAGAACGTCTGCGAAACAGCGCCGCAATCTTTGTCTTGGCCCCCAACGGACTCAACCAATTACCGGAAGTGTGTTTCCATTTTAACCTTATTGGCCAATCGAGCAATGGCTTGTTTAACAGGCCAATCATGGATCGCCCTCAAATCCTGGCCCAAAGCTGAGGAACTAGAACAACGATTTCGGTGCTGGTTCGCAGACGGGCTTAACGAGAGGACGTTCTGTTCCTCTCTGTGTCGCAGGCTGATAGATCACGATCGGGATATAAAAGGAAAGAGGAGGGAGGGTGAGAGTTTTGTTGATTTCGTTTATATATTCTTACCCCAATACTTGGTCCAATGTTTGCCTTTGGGTGAAAATGTAATTAACAGTGGCTATTCTTTTAATTGTTCCTTTTTCATTTTTCGATATTCAAATTAAAAGTTCTTCGAGATTTCACTAGCAAGACATAAAAATTTCTTTATACCGAATTACAGATAGTAACTGTTGCCGCCAGCAATGGCACGTGACTTGGGTAGACACAATTAGGTTAGCCTCGTATTAAGTCAGAGAGAGAGAGAGAGAAATAAAGAAAAGCAGGCAAACAAAAAGCTTTAGAAAAGACTGACGTACCCGCCCTCGCGTCACAACGCTTCAGAAATTTGTTTTGGCAGGGGAATATTTCCTTTAGGAACCCATACAGAACAGGATCGTAAGACTTCAATTCCGATCTAGTGTTGACGTGGTTGTGGATGCCATTCGGCGGGTTCTGTTCGTCGTTGCAGTTGAAGTAACTCTGAGCTCCTTCAGCGAGATACTCCCTGTCAGTTGACATGGCGTATGTATTCCTCCATCGATAGCCGGTTCTTTTAAGGTAGTTATATCGCTGGCGCAACCTCCCATCGAAGTTTGGAATTGCATAGACGACACCAAGGTTGTGGAGTCCGTGGACAAATTCATGAAGGAAGATGTCTTCCCTTGGGTACCGATCTTGGCCGTTTTTGTAGCAAAGGATATTTTCTTCACCACCTGAAAGTAAGAGAAACTTAGTGTACTTTTACTTCCTCGGAGAGGCAGTTGAGCCGAAGCGTGTATGTCGAAATTACCAGCTGGAACTTTCCGGCCGGAAGGCAAATGATTAGATCAAAATGTAAAGAATACGGTAGTTTTTTTTGTTGTTGTTGTTTTGTTAACTTAGACTTTCTCTGGACCATGAAAACACCAATCTTAACGCCACATGCCCAAAACAGCACGGGTACTTGCTCAAGGAAATTAAAAAGACAATACTTGCGCCATCCTAATTTACCTTAATGGCCAAAGTCAGAATTCAACAAAGATTCTAAATTTCATGTTGTAAAATATTTAAAAACAAATATTACGAATGGTTGCACCACTAGATTTCACCACCTTTCAAGTCTTCATCATTCGCTCGAGGATTGAAAGAACATAATCCATTGAACAAAAGAAATACAACCAATTGCATTTTAGGATATTAAAAAGGCTTGATAAGGGTTGATAAGAAAGGCATAGCCTTTACTCACATGTAGAAATAGGATGTGTTACAGTAGCTCCTAGACCCCTCGCTCTTTGGTTCCACCAGCTTTGGAGCCAGGAATGTTCTGGAATACTAGTAACGCCTTCGGTGACTGCGATCACGCCTGCTCGTCCACGACGTTGATAAAACGAGCGGCGAATATCCTGGCGATCTGCGAACAGGAACACTACCACGTAACAAGCTCTACGGAGAGCAGCATCTGTGGCTCTTTGGGAACTAATCACAGGGATACCGTATGCGTGAAGATACTTCCTGTAAAATGTGCTCAAGCGGTATCCATTCCTCACATGTGATGGTACATTCGTCACTTTTTCACACTCCCATGTGGTCAGTGGTTCACTTTGAGGAACGGTCTGTGATTGACCTGAAAATAGCGATATATCGACTCTTGAGAACGCAATAAATAATGAATTATTCAGAAATCCGTAAGTGCTGGGGCAGCCAGTGGATTTGACCCTCGCAAAATCTCAGGTGTTCCGAGAGAATTAGTGCTGGCTGGGAACCTCTTTTTTTAACTGCTTTTGGAAAGAAAATTTCTTATGGGACGAACTGTACAAAAATATTGATCGCGCATCCCCCAGCCATGGCTGAAACAAGATCGAATCTAAAGATCCAGTGAAATCTAAGTTAAAAGATTGATTATTTTCAAGTTTTCGTTGGTTTTTTTTTCTCTCTCTCACTTATTTATTTATTTATTTATTATCTTTTAGCTGGCAAACTGTAGGCTGGATTTTTTTTTTGGATGATGCTGGGAGTGAGGAACAAACAATTTTTGCCGGCTTCCCATAAAACCAACTTAAAGTGGCTTTCAGGAGCATAGTTTATGCTTTATTATGGTTATTAAACCCTTTTTATCTTCAAATATCCTCGTTGGGTGTCTCTGACACTAAAGTCAGTCGAGTGTGAATCTTCGGCCACCATTTTGAATTTTCTGACGTACAGCCCGGCCCCTTTTATCTTGTGCCCATGATCTGCCCCAGGGGGAAGGTTTTACTCTTTTTTTACAGGAAATTCATAACCTGCCTGCTAAAACATTGTGAAATATGGAAGAAAGGCCAATTTAAGCACTATAAGCTGCTCCAATATCTCAGAATTAAAAGATAACTAGAGAAATTGCTCAGAATGCAAAAAGTTGCCCGAAACGAAAAAATTTGCTCGAATTACGAGAAGTTGCCAAAAAGTTGCCGAGCAACTTTTGGAAAGCCCTAGGAGAG
Source organism: Porites rus (assembly GCA_964035705.1). NCBI lineage: Eukaryota > Metazoa > Cnidaria > Anthozoa > Scleractinia > Poritidae > Porites > Porites rus. The sequence goes on from OZ037993.1 coordinate 41,972,653, forward strand.
GTAGTGTAAAGCCATTGGAGCAGGGAAAGGACAGATTCAACTTGTAAATGATTCGGGGCTCTAAAAATCAACATTCACTTAAATATCAAAGAAGGTAAAAGGCCAACCTCGTTCCCAGGTTCTGTCCTACTCTTCCCTACTTGTTAGAAAGGCCAGTGCCAACAAACTGACTATGGCTACTAACCATCTTTGTATGCCACCCCAACTCCCTCCCCGCCTCCCAATGACCCCTGCAGTACCATATTACAAGTTAAACAATTTAGTCCTTTTGGTTAGTTAGTTTTCCAATCTTTCGCTATGAAAAAGTGTACTTCTTCGAAGGATTCAATGTTCATCCCCCTCCCGCCCCTGTCACCGCTCTCACCGCTCTAGTCTCGGGGATGCTCCCACATGAAAAAGGCGGGAATGTTCGTCGGAAAGTTTGCGTTAAACCACTAAAGGAGATCAATCTGGGCGTGGCCCAACCCTTTTTTGACCCCTAAAAGAGACTACTTTAAACTTTTATTTCATGAATCGAGTAAATTAATTAAACGAACTGAAAAAATCTATATATGTAATATTTCTTCGCTCGCAACCCTAAAAGAGACTTTCACTGCTAAATACGTATAATGGCGTTTTGCTCAGAACATCCTAAGTGACACCAAAATCCGAAATTTACACCCCTAAGGGAGACGACTAGTATCCCTGCTCCTTTCATATGGGAGTCCCCCGGGGCTCTAGTGCGCTTGCAGGAAAACACGCTCCCTGCGGTTTTATTTTTCCGCGCTCGCTTAGCTTGTCAGGGGCACCCAACGAGGATATAGTTCAAAACCACTAAAGCATAGCATTGTTGAACGTATTTTAGTATTCAAACGGTAGATATAGGCATATTTTTATCCCCCAAAAAACTTTTCATCTGTTCGGATTTCCTAGCTGAAAGTCTAGTGATCCGACGATTATAGGGATAAAAACTTACCTTCTCGAAAATTTCAGCCAGGAAAAGGCTCCCGAAAATTCTAGGTGGCCTTTTTTAGGGTCAAAATCCGTTAAAAATGGGTAATTATACCATTTTGTAGATGTTCGAAAATCCTAGGAGAGGCAGGCAAGCAAGAAATTTTACAACAAATGCTCCGAAAATTCTAGATCTCAAATCGTCTTCCGAACAGATATTTTCCCGAAAATGGCCGTTGGGTGCCCCTGGCCTGTGCCAGGCTTTCAGATAGTATAGTAGGGACGTATTAAAACGAGCGAAGCAAACATAAGACGTGCGCGACATGGGAAAGGGGGCGGTGGTAGCGAGAGCTCCCTCACGTTTTTCACGTTTCTTTTAACTGAACGACTTTTCACCACTATCCTAGAGCCTGGAACAGGCTAGAGCTCGCTTGACGAGGATGAAGAACTCTCGAGGTGGAAAAATTGATAGGAGGTCTTCCATTTTCGCCTTTGGAACGAAGCGCAGAATACAGTGGAACCTTGATATAACGAACCTCTACATAACGAAGTCCTCGGTATAACGAACGATTTTCTTTACCCCAGTAGTGGCAAAAGATATGAAAAAGGACCTCGTTATAGCGACGAAAATTTGCCAGTCCCTTGGGCCTGCTTTATATCGAGGTTCCACTGTATAAACTAAAACCTAAAACATTTAGGGAAAAAAAGTAGCTAATTTTATCCAAACAAATTCTCTAAACTGATTTCTTATACAGTTCTTGTTAAAGCATTTTCCCTTAGTTAAACTCGCATAACCTTTTCTATTGAAAATGTATTGCCGAGTGACACACTGAATGTTAATTTTTGTTAGTCACCCTTGCGTCATTTTAAAAAGAATACCTACCGGGTTCAAAAGAAAATTTTTCAGCTTCTAATATGGTATATTCCTCAAAATTTGCTGGAGTTGCAGGATCTGCAATTTAAACAAATAATATCAGGAGATTTATTACCCTAGTGTCGGCAGTCGGTAAATATTTATCACCGTTGTATTCTTACGGCTCCGGGTCACTTACTCGACCTTTTCCCCTTTTTTCCTTAGAAAAAACAAACTACTACCCTGCGAGCTAGGACGATCGAAGGGCCTCTGCTCGCAGGGTAACAATCTACAAATAAGCTCCGCAAAAACTAGCCTGAGCCAAGGGGTTAGGCTTTAATAGTACAACATGGTGCCTTGTTGTGACAAAACTACAGCCTCATGCGGTTGAAACTGTTACATGGATTTATAGAGGAGGGCAGCCCTGTTCTGCATCCACTGTACAGCTACCGAGCTGGCTCCAGGTAACGCTCAGGAACTGATAATTATTTATATTTAACTGCTATTTCATACCAAGTCTAAGGAAAGCGAGCGCGAAATAGTAATATGAACGTGCTATCTGGGCTGTCTGGACAGCCAAACCAAATTCGTTCTTACCTGTACCATGGGAGCCTTGCCAAACACAGCACAGCAACAAAATCGCAAGAAAAGAACTCATTACTGTTACAGCAACTTATTCTTTAGCCCTTTCAATGCAACTGGATGGTAATTTCAATTCAAGGCAGCAGTAGCACTCAATTTATTTTCATTGCAAGGCTGTGGCTTCCCACGCTCTGACGCGTTAAGTTGACATTTAACACGACTTGAAAAAGCACAGTGAGAGCATAGCCAGACATTTGACGGAAATGCGAACAATGGGCAAAATGACGTTATTTTGTTACGCCTGTCTTGATGATCGATACAACAGACGCTACATATGTATACAACTGACCGGGGGGGGGGGAGTACTCCCATATATTACCTATACGGGTATGTGCCGCCCAACGGGGTCGTGATTTTGAAACTCCTGATTTAGAACGGGATATCCATTTCAGAGGTGTTTTCTAGAACGGGGTATAAAAAATTGTGGATCAGGGCTTTATCTTCTGCCTAAAATTGTTGCTGATTATGAAGAAGAATTTATTTGATGTAAGTCGAACAAATAAAGAAATATCTTTTTAAAAAACGGGGCTATTTCAATTTACAAACTTCCTAGAAGGGAGTATAAAAAATTGGCCCATTTGTAGAACAGGGTATCAGTTTTAGGGCGAATTCTAGAATGGAGTATAAAAAAATCGGCCCATTTTTTAGAACGGGGTATCATTTAAGGGGAAATTGTCAGTTGAAATTGTGTTTAGAACGGTGTGCCAATTTGGAGTCCCGGGCGGCACATACCCACCCAAAAAATACCCAAGTGCCCCCCCCCCCCCCGGGACAACTGATAACTCAGCCATTTGCTGCCTTGCATGTCACTCTATATTTACTTCCGTTCGTAGTTGTTCCAACTCTTTTACCTTGTATGGGGATTTTAGAAGTTACACAGACAAAAACGTGGGAAGATGATGTTGGTTCGTGGTCAGGTAAGGTTGAATTGCGAAAGGACCGAAAGTAATTTGATGACGAATGACCCTGCCCTCCAGTATGACTACGCGCCAGTCATTCATCTTCATTCTCTAGCTCCATTTTATATTATATTGCTTGGCATCACAATTCAACAATTAATATATTATAGCGAACCTGATCGTATCATATGAATACAATTAACACGGATTTTTATTCAAGAGAAGATAGAATTATTCATTAGCGCTACTAATGACGTTACAAATTTCTGGTCCCTGCTGTGACTCAGACATTAAAACTGGCCAGTGTAAGAGTTTTGTATGGGAAAGTCACGTTCGGCAACAAATTTTCGTCGTCTTTGACGATGTTTATCGTTAAAGGAAACAAAATCCAGCTTGGTTTCGATAATAAATATCCTGAAAACAATCAACGCCCACCAAGACAGTGTTAAACGTGGAAAAAACCGTAGAGATGAGTGGTTTTATTTCTTATGCTGCGTCACAATGCTGTAAGTAAAATTATGTTAAAATGTGTGGAGAGCAGGGCTTCATAGCTGTGCGTGGAACGGTGCATTTGGTTAAATTTATAGACAAAGGTTGCTTATGTTACGTTTCGAGTGCTTATGTTACGCTACTTAATACCACAGGATATAAACTACTAAGCATTGGTCCCGGATTCATATGGTCTACCTGGAAACACAACAACAGAACAAACTTATACAGTTTCCGGTTTGTGCTAATATTGGTGTGGTTTTCACCTTAGATATTCTGTCACAGGCTTGCGAGAAGCACATCCAAACTCGATTTTCTCTTTAGCAATTTCGGTTTTGGACTATTACACAGCCAATAATGTCATGTTTCAGTCCATAGCGGTGCTTTCTGCCTAAGACACAGAGCTAGGGATCCGATTTCAGTAGCCTTCTTTGATCGAGTCGCTTTATTTTCCGATTTTAACCATTTATTTGAGTTACTGGACTAGGTGTTGCTCCCAAAAGCAGTAGTGCCTTTTATATTTTGAAATTATGCTCAAAAAACATTTTAAAAACGGTCACTGCGAATTTAATGAACAATTTTCATGTCGGAAACTTATGTTTCCCATACAAAGCCTTGGATTGGAGGAGAATGCAAAGTTTGTCTGAGTCACGCGGGGGGTCTAAGTTGACAAAACCTATTTTTAGTAATAGTGGAAAGCGCTAAGTAGATCTCGAGCGACCCGTCCCCCGTCGTCTCTACTTGGGTCGCACGTGGAAAACGTAACTCAGAAAGAAGCGTGACCTAGGGGAGAGCGAGGAATGATGAGAAGGAGGAAACCCAGCCCATAGCTTCAAAACGAGACTGAGAGTGTATTTCAATCCATTTTTCACGACCTTCACAATAAGCTCCGATCGATAAGGCGAATTATTTTCGAAAGGAGACTGTTACCCTAGCTATGAGCCCTATAAATCGATTAGTTTGCAACATTGCCAGTTGTGTTTAATTTTAATAAGCTCCGCATTTACATGTATGGAAGTGAATTTGGGAGGCTGGTGGGGAAGCGCGACGACTTTCGCAGGTTAAAAAAAAGCCTGAAAGCATGAAAGTTCTTGCGAGACAGCTGATATTGGGCCAGCAGTTTTCTTCTGGTCTTACCACCTCCAATTATCGTATCAGTATCTAACTGCCCCTATCGACTCCCGTAAGAAAATAAGTCAAAGAAGAAGAAGAAGAAGAACAGTACCCATTCTTTTAGTGGACACCAGCGCACCAGGAAATTTACCCGTAGGTTTTCTTTACCGAGGGCAGTGCAAAAATTTACTTTCTCAGCTTTTCGCAAACATTTCGTGCCCGACACGGAAGGTGGCTCGTTCTTTATCTGTTGGCCAATCTTCTATCTGTCGGCCAATGAATTGACGAGTTTGGGGGTTAAAAAGGGAGTGTAAGGGCGTACCTGCCTCTTAAAAAACACAGTTTTGTTCTTGATCACGAAAATGGCTAAGAGATCGTAGCTGATCGTGGATCTACGAGTGTTTGCCATCACCGGCAATGATAACTCCAGAGCAGCATCTCCAGTTTAGTGCAGCCCCCATTCTTGGTAAGAATGCCATTCTATTTAGTACAAACATTAACCACAAAGGACTGCAAAGGACCGCAAACGAATATGCCGGAGAACGTAGACTCTGCAAGACACCAACACGACACCGAAAGAACTCAAAACAGAGCGGGATTGTAGCCATAGACAGCTGTTTCGCCCTCTTTGGGGCTCGTCAGTATGGTGTAACAACCAGAAAAAGCTCTGGTGAAAAATATCCGCGCACTCTGATTTAAGCTCTGACCCAGAACTCTCAACACCCACAGAATCACGCCATACCACGTGTCTTCTGGGGGGCAAGAGTCCAAGTGTCAAGTTGATGTCTCGATGAGAAAATAAAGAGTTGGCCAAAACCAACCTATCAATGCTATAACACATGGACAAAACCATGCAAAAATTACGGCATATCGGATCTATAAAAGATCTACAGCCCCAGAATACATAAAGTACATTCTATTTAGCCTGCGTGGCCACACGTGCATGAATTTTCTCTCAACGACCAAAAAAAATAATGGCTGCTCGTAGTTTACTGCGCAGGCTACTTTCTATTTTATTCAATGCATTGGATCATTGAATCAAGCAATCAATCATTGGGCAAAACTGTGTCTCTCGGAATTAGGAACAGCAAGTGGTAACGTTTGCGCATGCGTCAGGCTTGCTGGGAAGCACTTGTTGACGAGAAATCGTAATGGTGGTGTGGTCAGTGTAAAACGCAGAGTGCGGAATGCGGACTGTAGCTACGGACCAGGGGTAAAATGAAGACTGGGTGTAAAATGCAGACTGCAGACTAAAGGTAAAACGCTGGCTGGGGGTAAAATGCAGAAAGAACCACAATAGGGGGAAAATAAGAGAAATGTCAAGCAGAATATAGTGTGGAACTCGGTTTTTCCCCGGAACCCAGAGACTTCGTTACCCACGTTACCCTTGTCCAGCGAAACGGGCAACGAGACTGACTATATAAACAGACTAGCATTTAGAATTTTTTTCACAGCGTTTTATTCAAATCTCAAGCGTCTGATGTTTTGTGCTCGGTCAGATTTTACGTGATGAAGAGATTTTTTCCCAGAGTATCCAGTATTTTAGTAGAGGCGTTTTGCAGCTGTTACACCGAATGATCTGCGACTTGTTAGCCTTGAGACCAATTTCGCATATTACACAGAAGACTTTGTCTTTTCTGCACCCTACAAAGATAGAACAAATAGCTAAGACGACGTTAATTTTTAAAACAGGCGCCACTTTTCTTTGCTGCGTTCGCTGCGATCTAATACCACCACAAACTTCCGTCCAGCGGCTCGCGCATACTCGCAACGTTACCAGTTGCTGTTGGAAAGAGGTATATGATAAATGCTAACTATTACTTGTAGACTAGAATAAAACAGAGGAAGCCTCCATTCTTGGTAAGAATGCCATTCTATTTAGCTTGCATGGCCGCGCGTCCTCGAATTTTCTGTCGCGCACTTTGTTGTCTTTGCCGAGAGAGAATTTCAAAATGGGTATGTGTTTTAACCTGAGTCGAAAATATTTCCATTCAACCTTTTATCGGGTTAAGAGTGTACAGTACAAGTTAACAACACCCCCCCCACCCCCCCCCCCAAAAAAGATACTTATATATAATATATAAAAAAGTAACATTCAAGGCAACAGCTTTCCAAAAAAAGGACGACCCCCTATATCATTCCTCACATATTTTTCAAACATATGTTTCATATTTGAATATTTCGAAATGGTACCGCGACGCCTCCACCAAAAGTCGGGCTCGCTAAATACCGCGTCACGCAAAAGCCTGAAAATACAAGAAAATCAAATTTTCCCCCTGGAATCCGCACTTGACCAGTTGCTTTCGGGATTAATTCTTCTACTTCGCAATTCTCGTGTTGCTTTGTTTTCGTTGTTCGTTACATTACCCCTTTCACTAAAACTCTGCATTTCTTTTTTCACTGTTACAGAACGCTGTTTCAACTGCCAAAGCATTGTTTGACTGTCGCCGGTTACCGACGTGTACCCCCTGTTCTTCTTGACCCCGTGTTAGTTTCAAGTGCCAGCTACGCAGGCTAGTGTCACCTTACCTCGTCTACGAAATTTTGACGCGTCGCTTAGCACTTTTTATCAGTATAAAAAAAGAATAGCGATCTGATCCCCATAGTGTAGCCTGACACAGACGTATTTCAAGTCGTCGCTTCTCTCCAGACACAACGATCGGAAATACGTCTGTGTCCGCAGGCTACCCACGGTGTTGCCCAATATATAATACATCATTTTCTCGATTTCACCGGTTCACATCCGTCACTTATCAGATTACTGTAGTTCAAGGCAACGAAACGTTAACAGGACACTGAGTTGCACAATTTTCTGCATCATAGTGCAGTTGTAAGTCAATGCCAGTCCTCCACTGCTTACTAAAGTATTCCTTTAGCCGGTGCTTTAGCTGGTTCTCAATTCGCTTACAATGTTCTTTATTTTGTTGCTAACAGGAAGAAAACCATCTTCAGATGGAGCTCAGCCAATTTTCGAGCTTAGCTGGTTGGGTGGAAGGGTGCGATAAGTGCTAATCAGAGAATAGTATACACACTGTATACATGTACATTGGAGTTGTGATCCATAATTCACAGACTGAATTCAGTTCTTATTCTACAAGCGATTATTTCGATTCTCGGAGTACAGTCGTCCTGGAGTCGTAGAATTGTAAATTTGAAAAAATCGGATGAATCTTCCAATCGGAAACTTATTACTACAACCATCTGGGTAAAATCGGACAATAGCACACTACAGTTGTAGAATGGGAAAAATCGGGAGAATCGTACAATCCGAGAATAATTACTACTAACAGCTATTCGGGTAAAATCGGACAACAGCAGACTACAATTGTAGAATAGTGGAATCGAAAAAATCGTAAATGAGATAATTGTCTTTAATACAAATTTTCGCAGAATCGTAAAATTGGAGGGAATCTGTCACGGTGTTGCAAAATCGGAGAATGGTAAATCAGAAAATAGTATAACCGACTTAAGGGTAGGACTTGTCGCACAGCTCTCTTTATTGAACCCATTTCGTGTAAAATTTAGAGTACTTATCGCATAATACAAAGAATAGTCTATGAGTTAGCCTGCAACCAAGCTCTCTTATTTGGGCGAACGAGGCAAGCCGCGCGAGAACGCGCGAGCGAGCGGTGAAGCCGCGAGATGCTCTCGAGCGTCTTCTTTTCACGATATCCCCCAAATGGAGAGCTTGCTCGCAGGCTATCTGTCAGTCTGAAAAGCGTGCAAATTGTCAACTGAACATCAGTCTTTGAATGACCAAATGCTTGCGAATGAAGGAGAATATTATGCATTTTTTTTTCAAACAGGTAATTGATATAATTCTGACTTATTTTCTTTCTTACGGCACGGTCTACAAAAACAACGAAAATTTAACACGTCCTAATTTTCAAAAAAAAAAAGTAATTGCATGTCTTTGAATAATCCTTTTTATATAAACCCACTATGAATGAATATGCAAATCGTCTGTGAATATGACATTGAAAATTAAGATCTTTAGCACCTATTACCTCACAACGCCAGTCTTCACTAATCCTTGTCGTTGTCGGATATCTTAAATAACTAACCTCCTAGTATCGAGCTGTTATCGACGTGACAGTTTTAAGTGTATGATTATATGCAAATGAGTTGAGTCTCTTGGGCTAGAAGGACCTTAACCGCTTTCTATCAACGGATATAAAATATTTCATTATGAAGATCGAGGGCGCTGTAGCCTTAGTAACCGGTGGAGCGTCTGGTATCGGAAAAGCGGTCTGTGAAAAACTTTTGAACGGAAGAGCAAAGGTTAGTTATGTTATCCGTTTTTTTTTTTTGGGACAAAACCTAGCTTGCAATCACGAATTTAGCTCAGAATGATATCTTAAAAAAATATTGTATTAAATCTTAACGTTTAGGGACTTCAGACGATGTGGAGTTGTTATTTTCAATTAAGCAGAATTCATACTGACTTGGTCGCTTTCAATATACGATTGACTAAATATAAATCATGATCGTTCGTAAAGCTCGAATTGTAAATCTCTTTGAAAACTTGATGGGCGCTCTATTTATTCACCATCAAAAGCTTACTAAACTGATTCGACAAAAGTAAAAACAGCAAAGGCGTATTAAGCTTTTTTTTATTAGGCTGTGATGGTTGTGATAATATTCATGTAAAGGTACTTAAAGACACGAAAATCACTTTTGAAGGTTTGGAAATTTGGTAAGGAAACACCAAAGCTAACGCTGGTCGTACGTTATCATCTGTCTCTTTGGTTACACTTTATTGTATAAATTTACAGAACAATGTACTAATTGAAAACTCACTCAACGAAATACTGAGTTTTTCCCTGAAGAAAACACGATTTAATTATTATATGACTGAGACGGTATAACGACAGAAAAGATTGCAACAAAAATAGAAACTCAATGGAACACAGGCTTATTTTCTGAGTTTAAAAATTCGTTAGTTACAAAAGAATTTGTCTTCACCTTGTTACGATCCATTGGGTTTTAATAGCTTGCATACAACAGATATACGCAAAACAAACATATCTTTTTTGTTTGCCCCCCCCCCATGCAGTTATTCAGGTTCAAAAAAGGACCAAAATAGTTATTTTCTGCTATATTGCAGATAATATATTTTGTCCCTGTATGATTTTGATGAGAGGGACGCTGCAAACATTTATTTTCAATGGAAAGAAAGACACTCAGAGGACAGTGCAACCATGAATTTATACTGAATCCCTTCTTTCGCTCCTGACTAAACATCGCTTTATTTCAAATTTCGAGTTTTGTGATTAGCTAGAGGACAATTAGCAAGCCCTTAATTAAAATGAATTCACGGCACCTAATTTCAAGAAGATTACTGTAACTGCTTGATGCTTATTGGCTGATGAACTGACCTTCTTCTCAAATTTTGTTCAAAACATAGCTTATAACATATTTTGTGTCAGCTATAGACACAGAACTGACAAAGTCTTATTTGATTTACTGATTATTTTTGTCAGTTATTTTTCTAAGTTTGCCTGAGCTTGTTGGCTCGATTTGATTTCCAATGTAATCCTTTAATCAAGGCAACTGAAAATTTCTCGGGGGACTTAAAGGGGAGGGCTGTTGGGGCAGCGAGAGAATGATTTGGAAAAATTGTTCGTATCTTTGGAAAAAATCCTGACTACGCCCCTTCTGCAACTTCAGCGTCTATGTCGTGGCTCAATTTGAAAGAAAGGAAAAATAGAAGTCAAGCATAAAATTGAACTACGGCGTGCATTACAGTAAAGTTTTCGCCGCGGTACTTCCTTCTCAAAAGGAGTGTAAGGATGAACATGGTGAAGAAAAAGATTTGTTTCAGACCATAGTGAAGTAACTTAATGATAATAATAATAATAATAATAATAATAATAATAATAATAATAACAATAATAATAATAATAATAATCATAATAATCATAATCATAATACACTTTATTTAAAGAGGGTAGCACGGAATAGTTACAGAAACTAGTAAACTTGTGGCCCTCTAAAACCTACCTAAATAGTAAGGGTGATATTAGCAAGTCTTTTATAGAGCTTGTATATGTCTCTGTGAAGATTATTTTTGTATTTCTGTAAGTAGGTTAGTCTGCAATATCCAAATTGTGATTACTGGTTGATCCAGCGCTAAATTACGTCGTTTTGACTTGATTATTTTTAAAGGTTTATTTCCTTGACAAAAACAAGGCGACTGGTGAAGAAACACAGAGAAGTTTTAACAATCAGCACGGAGAAGGACAAGCTAAGTTTATTTGCTGTGATGTAACATCAAAGGATCAACTAGAAGGTTATTGTTATACATATATTTGGGTTGTGAATGATGAGAGCTTGGTTGGGTACATTGATTGAATTTCAAACCGAGGATCTACTGAATAATTATGACTAAATGGCCGAAACCTTTTTAAAACGGACACCAAAGGCAGATTCTAAGACTATGTTAAGACTTAATCGTTATCATTTTATTTTTCTTCCGTAACATCGATTTCCAGGAACTGAGACTTTAGAACAGTAGTTCAGAAAATAACACACTGCACTTTCAGTATATTCTTTGTTTAATAAGCTTAGTTTTGCAGTATCATTGTTAAGTTTTGCCATTATCAAAAAAAAAGGGGAGGATGTGACAATATTGGTTAACATTGATTAACATTGAGATATTGTAAGTCGTGACGTATTGCCAAGTGTCTGCCTTACAGAGGTGTCGGTATATAGAGGTAGGGAATGTATGATTTTTGGCATTTCTGGGACCAAACAAACTGTCGGTAATAGAGAGGTGTCTGTATTATACAGGTGTCCGTAAGAAGAGGTTAGACGCGTGAGCAACTGACTTACTGACTTAATAACTAACTGACTGATTCGTTGTCTTGCGTACTGGTTTGATAGTTAGTTTGCCCTGAACTGATTGGCTGAATAACAAACTGAGTCGCTGTCAGGCTGGCTAGCTGAGGGAGCCAGACTAACTGAATGGCTTGCTAGCTGGCTAACTAGTTAACAGGGAGAATCCATGGCTGACTATTGACTGATTGAACAGTTGATGAGTGAGTGAATGTGACCGTTAATAATGACACAACCTTTCACCTTTTTTAGTTGCGTTTAAAGCCACGGTCAAAGAATATGGGCGACTAGACATTGTAGTAAACAATGCAGCGATAATGGACGAGAAAGACTGGGAGAAGACTCTTAACGTTAACCTGGTAAGTTAACCAATCTGAACACGTTTCTCAAAAGCCCCGGTAACTTTATGGGGTCCGAAAGGAAAATTTTGAAATCAAAACCTGTTGAATAGTAGGACATTTCCTAGCTCACAAACAGGTCATTATTACTTTTGAATTTCATTGGTCATTCTTACTTCGTGATCTTTTGAATTTCATTGTATCATTTTCAAATTATTGAAACTTTGTGCAAACACGCAAACATAAGCAGCTTTTCAGGCCCGAAAAGTTATCGGAACCTTGGAGAAACGGGCCCCAGAACTCGAAATAAATGCTAAGTGGAACGAGCTATTAACAGGCCATTTGCACGATGACGTCAAATTGCTACTAAGACCAGAATCCTTCAGGTTTTTGCTTCCTTGTGCAAATTAAGTCTTTTGTTAATATAAAATCCTCTCTGGAACTACCAAATTGAAATATGAAAGGAATGCTGACGAAAAGGATTCTGGTCGTAGTAGTAAAATGACGCCATCTTGCAATTGGTTCATTGAGCAAGATACCATATGTTTTAAATGGGGGTAATTATTACATATTATTTTTTACTTAGAATGCGGTGATACGAGGTACATTTCTTGGTATAGAGCTCATGAAGAATGGGGTAATCATTAACCTTTCTTCTACAGGAGGTAAGCTTATGAAATAAATAAAAATAGATGAAATTAATTATAAAAGAGAGATAAATAAATAAAAGATATACCGTAGGGGAATAAGTAAAACAGGGAGTTCAGTGAGCATAATAATAATAATAATAATAATAATAATAATAATAATAATAATAATAATAATAATAATAACAATAAGAAGAAGAAGAAGAAGAAGAAGTGTTGGGTTTTGAGAGGGGATGCAAAGTGCCTATCTCCGCAAGCAAAGGGTGAGAACCAAAGGTTTATACAAAAGGATTATAACCAGCTTAAAAATCGCTTACGTCCTCTAATTCTCTCCCTTACTTTTCCCCCATTATTTGTCTCTCAATCCAGAGTTCTAGTCCGCGATCAGGTTCTTTTATTTATTGTGTTGATTTATAGAGCTTTTAAAAAGGCATGATCACAGGCTACGGACTCTGGTGGTTATCCTCAATAAAGGACTGCTTAACGCAAAGAATTTCTGTCTGAAATGTAGTCATAGATAAAATGCTATATCACAAATCGAGACGATAGCGCTCCTCTCTATGGTACCACACCTACTGATGATTTTTTTTTCTTGTTGTCGTTTTACAGGGATTCACCCGGTCTCTTTTTGCCCAGTTTACTGTGCTTCAAAGTTTGGTGTGATAGGTTTTACAAGGAGTATTGCTCCAGTACGTATACTCTTCTTCCAGAGCAGTAATTTTTTTCACGAAAACAGTGATTATGTGAGCTCGTTCGATTTAGATAACTACAAGAATTAGGTGCAATTTTCGGTTGCTTAATCGGAGGTTCTCAATGGGTTTAACCGTCAGCCTTCAAACGGCCTGTAATCACACCAGACCGCAATTTTTGCCTCTAAGTGAGTGTTCAGTAATAAATTTTCTCCCGAACGAGGCTAAATATTGTTTATCACAGGCGTCAAAATTTACTTGAGCTTAACTCACTACGTTCGGTTCGTCTCATGAAACGTTCGACGTTTGGCCTAGGCATAACTTCAACAAGGGAGTATTTATAAGGATAAGCAGTAAGCTGGTGACTGATCGTTGAAAACAGACCGCATTTGTTCAATGAACAGTATGGTCCTGGCCTCGAGGTTCTGCACGTCTCATAGTTTGGATATACATTAAGTTCTTTGTTTCGTCCATTTTCCTAAGTTCTTAAGCTTGTCCTGGCATTTGGTATGTTCCTGGAGTTCATGATCGTCCGAGTGAGCGTAGTCACGGTCCTGAATACGACTGTGGCTGACAGTGACTGATATTTCGACAATCTGTGCGGTAGTAGAATTTTCGGTTGTCCACACAATCAGGACTACGCTCGAACGATCATGCGGCTCCACCTAGTTATGAAACGACTCCTGGGTTCAAACTTTTCCAAATCATAACTTTTCTGCCTACAGTCAGCGTTCAAGAAAAAAGGCGTTAGAGTAAACTGTGTGTGTCCAGGAAGTACGGACACTGATATCTACAAGGCCATGGAGAAATTGGAGCTGACAAAGGAACAACAAGAACTCGCAACCAACACGCCTAAACAAAGGTTAGGCGGCTTCTGCACTGGCCATTTTTTATTTATTTAGTACGCTCAGGCTACTAACGCAAATAATATGACTCTGATGATCAACGCAGGGTTCTGTGGAGGGTAAAAACCAATACCCAAACTAACCTTTTTTATATAGAGTATCACATAACAGATTCAAGAGAATGCGAAATGCACCCATACCACAAGTGCTGTCTAAAGAGCGACTTCACACGCATGTGATGCTTACTGAGTCAGTTGGATGCGGTTAAGCATGGTACTGAGAACTGTCAAAAGCTAATACAAAACGACTAACTGAAAATTCTCGCTATCATGAGAAAGCCGAATTGAATACAGTCATGATCAAATCCTGTTAAAAAGGACACTGAGGGGGCCATAGAAAGTGTCCGTTTTAGGCAGGTTGAATTTAGCGGAAACGTAAGGGATTTCTTTCCCCAGGGAAAAAGAAAACTGTCCGTAATAATGAGGTGTCCATATTAAGCAGGTTTGACTGAAATTGTTTTATTGTGCATGCACGAAACACGGGACCTTACGTTTATAACCACAAAGCAAACAGGAAACTAACACTTATACTGGGACATCAACTTTTCGGCACGCTTAGAGAGTTTCCAGACCTACGGTCATTTGCTTTCAGAAACCTAGACGAGAAAGCACTATACGTCAAGTACGTTTTGAAAGGTGTTTTAAATGGCGATTCAGTTTTTTCTTCGCCTGGTGGCAACTTGTTTAGTGGCATCGTACATCGTCACAAAAACTGTAGTTATAAGTAAAATGACGTCACTTTCAATGTACAAAACTATCGTTCATAACAATGACGGCACTTCTACATTTATCAGAGCTATGTCTGTAGACTTGACGTAACTACGTGCCATTAAGAATTAGTAGTGCTTCTGTAACTAATCACAACTGCGATAGCGACAGATTTGTACAATAATATTCAGTTTGAACTATATACGTCGGTCTAGAAAGACGTCATACATACAAGGTTTTGATACCCGTTCTGATCCCACTCGCTTGTTTGCTTTAGACCAGAAGCCGTTGCTCAGTGCATCGTGGATTTAATCAAAGACGAAACAGACGTGGGACAGGTGGTAAGAGTGACGTATGACGAAGGTGTTGAATTCCTCAACTACAATGACGTGAGTGTTAACTCTATTCTTAGAACCCCATTTCTTAATTCTATGAAGAGTAAAATAAGTTTGGACACGTTAGAAGACAGCAGCTATGACGAACTTAAACTTGTTTACGCCTTAAAAACAACTATTTTTTTTTTTTCAATCCCTTGAAAATAGTTTTGAACCCCGTTATAATTTCAAAGTTTTTATTATCCATATTTCCCTCAAAGTAGACAAAAAGCGAAAAATACTTAAATAGTAAAGGTACAGTAATGATCTTTAACAATAGCAGTGATGTCATGATGACCTCATTTAATTTTACTTGAAAAGAAACTGGAAGCATCCACCATCTTGGATCCGCCATTTAAAGAATGCAAAACAGTCGGGTTTTTTTCAAAATCAATAAAGAAATCGGTAAAGCGTGCCGTAAGATGTCTTACGCGCGCGAAGCGCGCGAGCCTCACACGCCCGTGGGGGGTGTGAAGCGAGAGCATCTCTCCCCAGGTTTCGCTCTCTGTTTTCAGCCTCGTTCCAGACCTTTTGTTTGACTACTCGCGCGTACTTGAATACCCAAAAATACGGACTGTTTTGCAGTCTAGCCATTTAGAATTATTTAAATCTATTCAATTTTACTTAAAACTGGTATAAATCGAGGTATTTTGGACAGAAACCTTAATCTGAGTATAAAAGGATGCTTAGGAAGCAAAAAAATCAGCAAAATATGAAGCGCTGTTGAAATTTAACTCAGCATCTGTTATTAGGTCATATTGAACTCATGTTTTTTCTCAAAGTAGTCACTTAAAAGCCTGGATTTCATTAAGAGTCACAATAACTTTGATAAAATAATGCTAAATTAAGTGTAATATAACAATTCAATCAGTAAAGATAGAAATTAAACCTATTTTTTTTTAGAGAAAATGCAAATTTTTAAATGGTAACGTCAATGTTGTCGTCACGACAACTTTTAAAGTGTTCCCAGGAACAGTTGCTAAGTTTGGTGGTCCTAGCTTGAACGGTTTTGAAGTCATTCAACTTTAATTATAGCGAGCAGGGGCGTAAAAGCTCCCCCGGTCTGAATAGGGTACTACCTAATGATGCATTATATTATTTATAAACAATTATTGGATAAGGCTTTTTTTTTTGTGATATCCGGAAGAATCAAGGTTGAGGTAAGCTTGCCTGATAATACTTAACACTTAACAAGACCTTGATTTTTCCTGGATATTACAAAAACCACATGTAATATTTGTTTATCAAACATTGATTTAAAGAAAATGATGACAAACACACCTTCGCACGGAACACAGTTTGACGTTATTCTTGGACATCATGCATTACGCGCGCAACCTACAGATTAGTCACTTGTCAGGTAGCAGATAACTAACTAATCTCTAAGCTACACGGATTTCCAAAATTAACTGTAAACTCTTAATATAATAATAATTCGCTTTATTTGTTCCTTTTAGATTGTTATATGATGGTTGGGACTCATTCTCATGTTATCGACTCCGGAATTAACCAGATCATTTTTATAGGAGGAATCCCAGGAGAGGATCGTCAACGTAAACGATTTACTGAGACCAAATGAATTGAGAACTAGTATATCCTATGTAATTTCGACCTTAAAACCTGATGGGTAATGTATTCCATGACACTGGTGGCTAGAGAGTTCCCAGAGTTGTATTTAACGTTAGACTTTTTCGTATCTAAGTGAACGACGAATTTGTCAAAAAAAAAAAATCAAACTCCTAGTGAGACGCGTACGTTGGGCAGCGTTCAGCTGTAAAAATATACCATTAGTTGTAAGAGTAGTTAACCAAACATTTCTATGGCCACAGTTTATTCTTTAGAGCAGGGGCGGATTCAGGATTTTTCTCAGGGGGAAGTGCATTACTAAGGAAGGGCATAACTGACTGGTGACGCAAACGAATTTTAAAAGCGAATACAAAGAAGAAAGCTTTTGACTAGGCAATAACATAATGTGAAGTGCTGAGAATACATATCATACATATCTCCATACGTTGCAGAACACTAGTTGTATTAGAAAGCCGCCGGTCATCTCGGGGGGAGGGGGGGGGGTGTACCACCTGCACCCTCCCCTATAGAGAGTGTCTAGATCGCTTGTAAGGTCTTTGTACGTGTTTTGGATCAATAAAGGTTTCTGGGTAACTGACCACTTACCCCTCCCCTAAAGTCACCGCGTCTTGTTTCGTGGATGGCGGTGATGGACCCACGGTGTTTCAGCCTTAGTTTGTAATCTTTTCATCCCAGACTGGTCTTTTACAGGTTTACATACCGACGAAAAATATCAACACAAAGTTAAGCCTTCTAATAAAGCATAGAGGCCTCTGGGGAAGACAACTTTTGATTCAGCATAATAGCACTGGTGACAGGTGCAAGGCACAAGCTGAAAAAATAGGAAAATCATAAAATGCTTAATTAATTAAGGAGGCATTCCATCTTGTGGTGGCGGACTATCTGGAATTATTCAACGCTTCATATTTTGAGTTTTAATGACCCCCAAATCCAATATTTTTCAATTTTCCAGAATTTTAAACACCCTCTCCTCCTCCCACCCCCGCTGGGGGCGTCACACAGTCAATACTTTGTGTTCCACAAAGATAAGGGAATAGATAGGTTGTGGTTCAATAATGTAACCTTTGTATGGTTATGTATGATAGACATGATAATGAGTTTAAAACAAAGGGAAGTGAAATTTAAACCAAGGATAAAACCACAACATATACACTATTGGCTCTTTTGGTCAAGCTACAATCATTGACAAAAGTAGTTGGGACGGTTGAACAACTTAACAGCATTATTGATCCTTTTCATGCGCCTTATATCTAAGTTCAAAAATGATTATTTGTCCTTTTCCTGAAGACGCCCTCCCCTATTCAATGTTGGGATATGTAAGAACAATTGCGCACACAAACAATTTAGTTTTGTCCAACATTGATCCAAGGGTCGGAGGGGGAAACAAGTAGAAGGGAGGTGAAAAGAGATTACTTTCCCAACATTTTTGATGGTGATTGTAGTTTTACCTACCGCGGAAAATGTTGTCTTTGGTTGTTCTGTTCAATATTCCATCTGAAAGTGGCTTATCTGGAGCCTCCGGTAGTTTTGAGTTGTATCGAGCCGTTGCTACGGTAACAGTATTAAAATTAAGAGCCCAATTACAACAAAGTTTACCTCTATGTACTTATAACGTAGTTCAGAACATTTTAACATTGGAGAAAGACAGTGGAAATAACTATAACTTTGATATAACAAGGTCCAAGGGAATGGCAAGAAATGTTTGCTGTAAGGTCCTTTAATGAGGTTCCGTTTCATCGAGGTCCTTTTCCTCATATTTTATTATTAATGGAGCAAAAATTATATTCGTTACCAAGGATATACCAAGGATGTTGCAAAAACGTAGAATGGGGAGCGCGCAACAAGCACAGGGAACGGGGAAACAATGGGAAAATGAAAAACGAGAAGAAAACAGAGAATTGGAAATGAACTTACTGATAGGGTCTGGGTTCCACTTAGTTTTTCTTCCCATCTAGATCCACATAGATCGACATCACGACAGTCTTCTTACCTGACGTACGAAGTCGAATGGTTCATTGCCTGGTAACTTGGCTCCAAGAGTTCTAATCTCTTTATCAGCTTACGAAAACCATGAAAACAACGGCACATTACAAAGGTTTTCATTTCAAAGTGAAATCAAAATGCAAATGCACCACGTTGACAAAGTTAACTCTCGGACGTACGGGGGGGGGGGGGGGGCATGGATGCCATTCCCTCAAAGGTTTTTCTGAGTTTTTTCCTAGAGGATAAAAGATCAGCACCTGACGTTTTCAGTAGCGGTTCGTTCATCTGTCGCGCACATTTTGAGAGAAGTTCAGTGATAGTCAGTTGCTATGGTTACGAGATATGACGTCATAAGTAGCAGGTGGCCAAACCATTTGTTGGTAAAAACACATGTTTTTTCAATTTCTTTCAACAAGAAAAGTAAATCTTGTGGCTAAAACCATGCAAAGTGCTTATTTATGTTTTATTTTTCATGTAAAGCCCAAAAAGGTACGATTTGTCGCTCTTTTAACCTGATTTATTATTCTCGGTAAAATCTAAGATGGCGGCCAAGATGGCGACCATTGTTGGTGACGACACAAGCCTCCAGCAGCGTCACCACCCATAAAATATACTTCATCTTGTTAAGAAGATCAAAGGCTTTCCACTAAAGGTAAAATCGTTTCGAAATACTGCAACATATCAAAAACTCCGGGTAGGGTTTCCATCCACTTCCCCCCACCCCCCCACCCCCCTTGTACCAAGGTGAGGGTATGAATTACCCTGAGTATCAGACCTTCCTAGGGGGATAGGGGAGAGGAGATTTTTCTCTCCCTTTTTCGCTTCCATCTTTCCCCTTTCCCCCCAGAAACGCCTGATACTCAGGCTAGGTATGAATTTGCGTGTACGTCCGAGGGTTAATTCGGTTACAACTCAGCAACTGAGACTGAGCACTGTAAGCCAATATAACGTAAATGTAAAAACTAGACGTATCGGACAAGGGGTCGCTTCCATCTTTTTCGGTTGGTCTTTGAAAAATAGTGGAAATGGCAAAGGAGCTTCTCATCATCAGTTTGTGACCTGCAATAAAATTTTCAAATTTTTTAGGATTTTCTTCCTCTGAGTAAGATTATGATTCCGTTTCTTCATCAGCTTTCTCTGGGTACCAGAGGTTTTTTTCTCGCGTGCGACAAGGAGCTTCGTCGGCCTTCGGACGCAGACACGAGCAGACACTTTTTGACTTTGACCGAATCCGGAAACGGCTCTTGAAAAGCCTCTGGCACCCAGGGTATCATCAGCTTTGTTTGAAATGAAAACAGGTTAAAATTTCAAACGAAGTAGTAAATTTCCATGTCCCTAGGGTTCACATCTATTTTTTTTTTCCTTTTTTTATATTTGACTAGAAAGATTTAGAGCTCCAAGTTGAATGCGCGTTTTATTTCGAAAGTTTGGTCACACCGTAAGTTGTATGGACCACAAATTCAGCGCGAAAACAGAATTAGCCAACAAAAATAAAACACAAACAGCGGTGATAAACATTGTGAGCTTTCGCATTTTTATAAAATTGACGTTTCGTGTGCAGTATTCAACACGAATTTTCAAAAGTGATCTAAAAAGTGACCGTTGAAGATAATGCCGAGACTATATATACAAAAATTTACAAGGGGTGTGGAAATGAGATTAAGGGCCTGTTTACATGGACGTGGGGGACCCTGGGTAGGTGAGGTAACCCGCTAAGGTGGGGTAAACCGCCCGTCCATATAATCTCTCATTTTAATTTGATCATGTTTACATGATAGGTGGGGTAACCCGCCGCATGTTACCTCACTTGCCTGGGGTCCCCCACCTCCATGAAAACGGGCCCTAAGAATTCACAATGAATACGAAAGTCAACAGGTACCAATAAAGCACCAGCTTTTCACTGCTGATGTTGATATTATCACCGCTGTTTGCAACTGTGTCTTGTTTTTTGTCAAACTACGATGGCCCAAGAACAAAAGAATTAGCCTTATTGCCAATGAGGCAACCGAGCTAAGAAGTGAGGTTGACTCAGCGGCAGAATTATAACGCCGCCCAATGTAGGCAAAAACTCTTAAATTCTACGTAACTCTCTAAAATTTGCAGTTTTGACCATATTTGGGTGTAAGTAAGACCCCATATTTAGGTGGTGACGTCATGGTCTTGTATTTACAACTCGTGGTACGAAATTGGGTGATTCAGTGTGCAGCTGTTCATTGTCTATTCAAGAGGACCTAACAGGCGAGCAAGCTTTAATACGATTTATAGTTTGAAAGGGAAATTAGTGCTCTGGTTTGCTTTATAAATTGCGTTTAAAGCAGCAGCTTTAAAAAATAGGGTTTTACGCTCAATTTTTTGTCAGAACCACCTTGTTCTTTCCAGTTCGATTTACACTGAGGTAGCATGTTCGCTTCTCGACTCTGAAACAGGGTTTTCAGTGTTGTCTTTTCCTTTATGAATTATATTTTAAGTGGTAGTTGATCAAGGCATAGGGTTATATTCTCAAACCTTTTAGCAGATTCAGCGTGTTCTTCGCAGGTCGATTTACATTGAGCAAGTCCTCACCTCCAGTGAGGAATGCAATGTATTTGCGGACCTTTTATTTTAGAATTTATTCGAGAGATTTTGTCATCCAGCATGTTTTTTTGCTGCTCGATTTACATTGAGACAGCCCAAAACTCCCATGTGGAAAGCAACGAATTTGCGGACCTTTTTGTTTTGAAGACTATCATTATGCCTTTCAAGAAACTCTTTGTCCTGTGACACTCGCTCATTAAATCTTTCTATTTTATTCAAGTTTATATTTTTATACCTTTTTATACATTCCGCCCCATTCTTGCGCTTTTCACACATTTTACTTTACACCAATTTTTTCTTACGTATATTACCACGCGAAACATTTTTCTTATCCCTGATGACGCTGTTGCTCGAAATTTAATTATTGTTTATAATTTCAGCAGTCAAAGGCCTCATTTGAACTATCTTTTTCTTTATAACGTTTATAGTTTTGATACTGAATTGAATTTTCCATGAAATATAAGTACTAACTTGCTCATATTTACCAACAAAGCTTCAAGCCATGTTGTTTTTGCTTAATAATTAAATAGTGAAAGCCTACAATGTGCTAAAGTTCTTGTTTTGAGTTGTGTTGAAGAACCTTTCTGGGGAACTAGCTGGTTCTCACAACAAACAGACGATTACTTTGTTCAAGTGACTCCTTTTTATTCTTTAGTCCAATGTCACGAAGTTAGCTCAACTTCTATTTCACAATTCTCTGCTAAATCAGTGTTACACCCATTTTTATATCAGCCAGGAAACCAGCTGCTTAGTGCAAACCGAATGCTGACGTAAGTCTGATCCGATTGGTTAGAACAGTCTCATTGGTAATGGATTCATGATAACCGTCACGAATATATATATAAAGATGTATTTAGTATAGTAGGACAAAGTTGATGACTAGAAGTAGTATGATAAGTTAATGTTTAGTGTAGTTGGTGTAATTAGTGTAGTTGATGTAGTTGGTGTAGTTGGTGTAGTTACTGTAGTTGCTGTAGTTCGTGTAGTTGGTGTAGTCACTGTAGTGAGTGTAGCACGTGTAGTTGGTGTAGTTGCTGTAGTTAGTACTGTAGTTGGTGTAGTATGAGTAGTTGCTGTAGCTAGTGTGTACGCTAACTACACGAACTGCACTAACTACCCCAACTACACCAACTACAGCAATTACAGCAACTACGGAAACCGTAGTGGTCTATTTGGACATGGAATGTCTCTATATTTGTGACGGTTATCATGAATCCATTACCCTCATTAGCGTGAAACCTTCGAGATAATTGCTTTGTCGAAATGACTCTTCAACCGAAGTTTTCACTATTAAGCTTAAGTCAACTGGCCAATATAAAACTGGGAGAACAATATAAAAACTACAAGGTATATACTAGTAAACAGACTTTTCATATTAACAGATAGGAAGGTACTAAAATTACAGTTTGAAAATCTAAGATTGTTGTCAATTTACAGAAGGTATTAAGCTTCTTCATCGAAGATGATTAGCTAAAATTTTTCCATAAATTAACCACGAACGTGATCGCAAACTTAAAGGGTAAATTAAAAATGCAGTTCAAAGTACAAGGCAGAGTTTAGAACAATAGTTGTTTAACTACAAAAACACCTATAAAATCACTTAAGCCTCAGATGACATTAGTAATGACATCATTACCCATGGCACGTGTTTTTCAACGTTTGTTTATATTCTCACTCGTTTCCGCTTCGTGCTGATTGGCGGAAATCAGACAGCTCAGTTTAAAGTTATCCACTGCCAAGAATTCGGTTAAAAACTCAAAGAAACACGCTTAAAACTGTTAAAAACTAGCAGGGTAGTCATTTCCCGGTAAATATCGAAGGAAGACCAGATTAAGGTCAAAAATGTTAAATTGGACAAAATACTTAATATAAACAAGGCTTTGTCATCTACCAAAGGCTCTAATTAAACATATTTCATGAACAGGACTGTTACCGCGGAGATGCACCAAATTGGTACATCTCCTTTGCACCGAATTCGTGTCAGGAGAAACTTTCTATCGATCATCAATTAACTTAGGAACCAAACCTACTAGTAGTGAAGTAGCTTACTCAAACCAATCAACAAGAACGCTTACAACAACTCAATTACAGACATATATCGTGGCTAACGTAACTCTTCAATCAACTTTCTCCTTCAACCAGACCAAGGAGAATGAATCAACAGAAATCATTTTCTCATTTCGGGAGAGGATGTCGTTTGATCAGTGCTGATGCGTAGGAGTTGAACACCAGTAAAGTAAGTAAAATTGTTTTTTTAAATGATATTTTCCGAAGATAAGTCAAAAACATGCGCACTGCGAACATTTTTCATCGCCTCCATTTTTATTGTTTTAACAGTTGGGTGCCATCCTTTTGTATAGCAGAATCCATTTAAACCTCTAAAATTATGAAAAAAATATCGCGAAGATCTGAATAGGCACATTTCACAAAAGATAAACGAATTCACCTCGTTGGCACTTGCCGGAAGGTACCCCTAGTATAATAACATGTTTAATGAGACGGGTGTAGAAAAAAAGACCCGCTCCACATACTAGACAGCGAGAGGAATGACTAGGGAAAATTTAGCCAGAGGTCAAGCGCGAGGAGTAATGGGAAGGAAGGTCACGCCGACCGTACTCTGGGATTCCACAAATTTACATATATTGAGAGACTTTTGGTTACAATAGAACACTGAACTGCATTTTGAGGGCATCTACTTGGCTCAAAGGCGTGCTCGTTTGCAGGAAACGTGAGTAAACGGTGCGCACGGTTGGTTGCAGGTTCTAATTTATTTGATTTTATCTCTCTGTTTATTAATCTTAGTTCTTGGTGTGGGTAATGCTGAGAAAAGAACGTAGGTAGGTGTGATCGCTTTAAGGACGTGTCAGAATCAACATGAACAAAGCAGAATATAAGCTTTCTCTCAAGCAGACAATTTATTAATCTCATGGGCGCAAACGATTATCAAGAGTAAGTTTTAGTACACGCTTATCTAAGGCGCACATTTCAGGCTTTTGGAGTTCCCAGCGCCACAGAAATCCAATTTCGTGTTACTATATTTGAACGTGCCGGTTGCATATTTAATCTTTAGGCTGTAGATTTTTTAAAGGTATGTGGGAGTTTTCAAAACGAGTGGTCGTAACTTGATACAAAAAACATTCACATTCCTTGCTTCCTTACCCTAGATCCCTAGACTTTGTTCGCTGTGGACACCATGCCATAGGTGGTTTTCATGCAGTCTCGGAAGACACTAATAACAATGGTGAAATGAACAAATGCTGGTGGACAAACAAAGCGAGCTAATGAGCGATCTTTTGTTTACCGTCCACCAGCATGGCGGCGATGACGTAAGGTGAAAACCACCTATACCTTATTTTAGTGTGATTTAGTAATGTCACCTCAGGGCAACAAATGTCTTGCATTTAAGCTGGAAATTTTTATCTTTCCAAGAATTTTCCTTGCAGAAAGTTGCCAGACCTACAAGCAAGAGAATTTTTGCAGACTTTTTTCCCCGACCTACTAAAAATAACTGTTAGATCCCGGGGGGTTACTCAACAAATGTTTATACGAGGAGGCTCCGCTCCAAGGTCCAACCCCTTTTTAAATACCCTTTTATATACCATTTTTCACGAAAAAGGTACCTCTTTCGTATACCTTCTATTGTCAAATGGTACCCCTTTCACAAACCTTTTTTAGAACTTTGCATCCCTTTTAACTGCTGTAAATGCATCGTGTTTAAATAGGAATCAATCACAATAATAGAACGTTTGTTCGACTGTTTAAAGCCATAAAATTCATCTGTTAGCCCTTTTGGGCCGTTTCACAGACCCAAATGACAGATTTCCCTACCCTTTTATATACTTCAGCTAGTTAAATCCCTACCCTTTCACATACTTGAAGCCTGAAAAAGATAGCCCTTCCCCGTATAGGCCATCAGGGAGTACGGTTAGATCTAGCCGTTTCGTGCTATCCTTATTTGATTCAATTGCTATTAGCAAGGCTAATCTGGCATCCATTGTTCCAGCAAAGATGTTCGTGCTGTTCACTAACAACCGTAATATTGATGTTGAGAATGCTTCTTCATGGTTTATTATTTCTACCTAGAGTTTTGAAAACCGGGTTAGCAAAAAAGTTTGAAATTTTTCTCAACTTCCCCTGTCTAATATCAATTCTCTCTTTGATACAAGTGACAGTTATTTGAAATCAGTGCGCGCCTAAAGCTGGTTTCGGTGCCGTTGAGCAGTTTACTTTTAGATATTGGTCACCTTGAGAAAAGTTTCCCGGAGAGCATCATGTAAAGCTCTGAGATGGGACAAAGTTATTACGATTCGCAGAGTCTGCATCGTCTAATCTCGTTTCATTTGGCTAAACGGAGCAATCACCCTGATCCGGGCTGAGGCAGAAAGGTACGATATTGTTCGCTTTTCTAAGGTGACCACTAAGTCTTTGGCCTCGGGAACAGGTTCTTAGGAGTCAAATGAACTAGGTGAGGGAAAATTGCAGGTGAACTTTGACCCAGGCCAAGACTTTCTTCTTTTTTTTTTCTGGTGTGACAACAAGGCTAATACCATTAACTTACTGCCCGGCGTCAGATAAACGCTTTTAATCGGCCTTTGAACGAGTTTTCTTGTTTTAAATTGTCAGCTAGTAGAATGATTTGATATTTTTGCAAACCCGGTTTTCAAAAATCCAGGCATATTTAAAATGGCATGAAACCAAACCCAGAAAAATATCAGGCTATGGTACTTGACAAAACGGAAGACAAAATGAACTTTAAATTAGCTGATATTAACATTAGAACCTCAAGAAAAGACTTATCTTCTGGGAGTTGACCTTGAAATAGATTTAAAATTTGACGATCACATTTCAATTATTTGTCGCAAAGGATGAACAAAAGAACACTTGCCATTCGCTATATTGCGCATTTATACTACCGTATCAGTAACCAATTCTGGCACCACCGCAGAGGGAAAAACACTGCTAAAATCGAGAAAGTCAACGAAAGGCTTTGAGGTGCATCTTCAAAAATAACAGTGCATCCTATCAAGATCTCTTGGGAAAAAAATAAGACTCCCATCCATGGAAACTCGAAGAATCCAAGACATGCTATTGACAATAAACAATAGTATATCGGACAAAGCTCCACCCGCAATTAGAGATCTTATCACCTTACGCTCATGCAAATATATAATCTTTGACATGATTATATCCCTTCATTGCCCAAAGTGAACACGACTAAATATGGTCTCAAATCATGAAGATATTTTGCCTCTAAGAAATGGAGGAGCTACCGAATGATATTAGAATTAAGGCGGGCACTTATGAAGTGAAGAACAAAATTCGATATTGCTGAAGTTTTACTGATATCGGAATTAATATTAACTGCTGCCTTTTGCTTTTGTTGTTTTTTGTATTCCTAGTTCTTAGCTCCTTTTACAGTTTTTATATGACGAATTATTGTACATTGCTTGTTTTTACCTTTTAGAATATACTAGGACCGCGTGGATTACCTGTAAACTAGCGAGTGTAGCTAAATGTCGTGGGTCGTGGGTCGTGGGTCGTGGGTCGTGGGTAGAGGTCGTGGGTCGTGGGTGTGGGTCGTGGGTGTGGGTGTGGGTAAATGTCGTGGGTAAAAAAAGTATAGAAAATAAGTGATAAAGTAAAGTAATTGAAAAAAAGAAATAAATAGAAAAAAGTTGTAAAATATTTGTGAAACGAATATCTCCAACTCCTTGACTGCCTTTTTCGTCACGGCTTCTTCCTCCTCTTCTTGTGGGACTTGGCTCCCCTTTCACAACAGCACTGTATAAAAGACATTTTGCCGATGACGATTTATCCATACTTGAGCTACAGCAGCGAAATAAACGAAACTCAAGTAAATTATACCTGCAATTTGCAGGAAGTATGGGACAGCTCTGAGTCGCTGAATGGAAATAGCTGCTCACTATTTATCTTTATTCGATCTACAATTCCAATGATCAGTGGAGATTTTTTAATATGATGGAATGCGATCACCCTGAGAAAGGGAAGGAAAAAGGACAATTTTTAGGTATTTCACATTTTTGGATAGAAGTTTTAGGTCTCTTACCTTACGAAGGAACCACCTTCATTCCCAACCTTTCAAGTTAAGGCGAGACTGTATGTATATTTTATTGCCGTACGGAGATACAATTTTCACGATTACTTTTTGTTTTGTTTTGTGTACAAACTCTTTGCTGTAACGATTCGAAATATCACTCCTTAAACTGAAAGGACGTTTCAGTCACGAATGTTGACATCTTTGAGAAAAAGCAGTTCAGTCTCCAGTTTTTGTATAGCCTGCTTCAGGTTTACATAGTGCACAGAGTTTCTTTTATTTTTCACCTAAATGTCTTTTTAGTGTCCCTTTTTACTAGAGGATTCGGTTATTTGCTTTGCTGACCGCGGGGAAGGAGAATAGGACTGGTATGTACGCGGAGATTTTCGTTTCATGAATTTTACAACTTTTTGCTATTTAATTTTTTAATTTGTATTTCTTTTTGGAAGATTTTTTTTACCCACGACAATTACCTACACCCACACCCACGACTCACACCCACGACCCACGACCTCTACCCACGACCCACGACATTTAGCTACACTCTAAACTAGCTGATTAAGCTAACCGTAAACTCCACGTTCATTAAAGTATGGTATATCGTATCGTAATCTGGCATAAAACATTGTCTTGAAAAGTCACCGAATCAGTAATGATATGTCTACACAGAACGAAAAGGTGCCTTTAATCACCTTTTATTCGCATTTAAGGGTTAACAAAGGTGGACATCTGTTAACTAAGCTTAGTAGAAGAAAGCAAAGGTGCTCGCGATAGTTTAATGTTTAGCAGATCACTCATGATAGCCGATTGGTTTCCATTATACTAGAGAGCATGAATTTATTCTCTCTTACGAGCTGAAAGAAACCAAAAAACATTTATATTGTGGGGAAGTTTGATCTCCTTTTGTGGCTTTTTGGGTCTTAAGACCAATCATTCTTCCTTCCATTGTATCCGAGTCACCGACCGAAACCAACACCCTCCCCCTGCCCCCCCAACCCCCCCCCCCCCCCGCCCCCCGCCTCACCTGACCTTTGGGCAGCTCAGCGTGAAGAGCGCTTGAGATAGAGACGATGTTGATGGAGATTTCAATCTCTGAGGTATACCTCTTTCAGGTATCGACACAATCTTTATTTCCATTCACGAAACATTACAATTTCTCCAAAGTAGGAAATAAATTAAAATTGGAATTTTAAAATATCTTTACCTAGTCATAGAATTTACCTCATTTTCAATTTATGTCTCTTTCTTACCAATGGCTGTGTTACGTGCTGTTATTTTGGATAATGTCTTCATCAGAGTTACCTTAGTTGTTGAGATTAAATGACCTGCATGAGAGACTTTTTTTATGAAACACGTCCTCTAATGCTTGATATTGTTATTGTTGTTGTTGCTGTTGATATTGTTGTTGTTGCTAGCTTATCTCAAGTGGCCTTGAATTGGAAACGTGCCACCTTTCACGCAATATTTGCACGTATCTCAGAATTACAGATCGACAACTAAGGATCGAAGCTAGGCAGTCGACTATATTCGACTGAAGAGGAGTATTAAATATGCAATACTGTAGTTCGAAATAAACAGAATAACTATTTATTTACCATTGTATCACTGTCTATAAATTTGCCCCGAGGTGACCTTACTAAATCAAAAAAAAAAAACAAAAAGGTATCGCATGGTTAAACAGGTTGATTAGTGGTAGGTTCATAGTTCATTTGCCCCACATTTTTCTGAGAAATGCCTAGCAAAGTCATTTTTATTGTCACCATCTCATCAAACAGAATCACACCTGTCAAAAATGTTGTTTAATTTACAGGTGGAGCACTAGGCTAGCTTTTTCTTTCAGGGGCACCCAATGACTATTTTCTGTAAAATGTCTGTTCGGAGAAGCAAATTTCGCTTAGAAATTTCTATTAGTTGAGGACGGATAAAAATTTCTAGATGACCGTTCCATTCTTGTACAATTTTCGATAAATTCCCTATGATTTTCTGAAATTAATTTTCCCAAGTTAGGCTATATTTCGTAGAAAAAAGTAGACCTAAAATTTGCGAATTCAAAAATGTGATAAAGACTGAGAGGAATTAGAAAATGTCTCACTTTTGTAATACGTCAAATTTCATCTAAAATTTTCGGGAAAACAATGCTCAAGCCCTTGAATGCCCGATTGAATGCTTTTCTAGAGATCTAAAAGTACTCTGGATAGGCTAAAAAGATTTTTCAATGTATTTAGGAGGAATCCGTTGTTGGGTGCCCCTGTACTTTTTCTCTTGCCCTCTTCTTTTTCTTTTCTTGGAGCCCTCCCTTTTCTTCTTTTTTTTTTTTTCTTTTTCTTTTTTCTAAAAAGACCTCATTTAATTTCAGTCATTTAAAGTTTTCTCTTGCCCGTTTGATTGATTCTCCTGGCTCATGGGTATGGTTTGAAAACTCTCACTTCCGGAATAAGTCCGCTGTCAATGTTTTATTTCGCCGCTAAAACTAATGGCAGCATAAGTGGGGGAAGAGATCGAACGAGGTGATGTGATTCCACTATTGGTGGATACAGGCGGTTAAGGGGTGAATTTTTTAGGACATCATTTGGCCAGCACAGAGATCTTTAGAAGGAATAATATAGTCCCTGATAGCTTGCATTCTTAGGATCTTAACTTAACGGCTATTTATGATGCCCAGTCTTAACACTAGAACTTGGTTTAGCATGAGAAGAGATTGTCAGAAGATCACCACCTTAACCCTAATATCCGCGAGACCGCAACTCCAAACACGCATCAAGGCGGTTTGTTTCACCCGTAGCTTATTATAATATAGTAATTCTCAGATAGATCCCTGGTATATACTCTGGTATTCTAGCGGCCAGAAGGGGGTTCATTTACTACACACTAATACGAGATTTATCACCCGTCACTTTGTTTGATATCTCCCAGCCATAGAAAACTAAACATTAAAGAACGATGGCCGCGTATCGATACGTACCACCTGATGAATTCACTCCTGAGACGCGTGTGAACTGGATCAGTCTTGGCAAGGTAACAAAATGGACGCAGGAAGAGGAAGGAATCGTGGACAAGTTTACTCTCTTTCTGGATGGCAACCTCAAAATCTACATCTACCTGTTATCTCATTCAACCTTTCGGGTACGCTTCAATCCTGATCCCCAAGCTCCTTACGTAAAAAGTCGTTCCCCGGCGACTCTGGTGGAGCGGATCGAGGCGCATAAGATCAAAGTAAAGGAGGAGGGAGGGTATCTAAAGATAGGTACTGATTTCATTGAGGTGAGTATCAAATAGAAATGACCAATCAGTATAGGTTTCTAGAAAACTGCTCACCCACTCTTAACCAAACGGTTTTCTATAATACTTTACATCCCCCAGATACGGATTTTTGATCCACTGTTACTCCTGTTTTGCTATGTCACAGTACCCATACTCCCTTCGGACACTCAGGGCACTTAAGCCATGACTATTTTATTAAATATGCATATTTTGTTAAATGATATTTAGAACGGTTTGCTTTCGTCAGTGATCCTGAAAAGTGAATTACATATGAGGCTTAACGAAAAAAATACTTGAAACATGATTTCAAATAACACGTGACATTGCCTCGTCAATGACGTCACAAAACGCGTTTTCTTAAAAATGGAAGGGTTGCAGACCTTAATCTTAGGAATTCTCACCACCGAAATGTTACATAAACAGTGTAAATCGTAAATTCGCCTTGTATGATTGGAAATGTTATTTATCCTATTAGCTATTTAACTAATTAATAAGTCACGTGACCCTTTCCCTTTATTTACCAATTCCTATGTAACGTAAAAACACATACAAGGCAAATTTTTAAAAACCTTTTTAGTAGCCTCTGAAATGTGCCTAAAAGAACTTGTTGCTCTTTCATTATCCTTTCCCCATTTTACAATAAATATTTTGACCGTTAATTCTAAATTATCAGTCAAGTGACGAATATTGTACTCTTCTAAAATGCACTCATATTGCTGAGGCCATTAAGCTACATTTGTGATTCAATTTTCAGTATCACTGATAGAAACAAACCGTTCTAAATAGCATTTTATCAAAATATGCATATTTGATTAGATAGTCAGGCCTGAGCAGTTACTATTTTCCGTGATGTTACCCGTTTCAAACTTGTGGGCATTTAGGGCTGAAACGTAATCATTACGCGCCCAACAATTCCCTGCAGCCTCTCTTAAAACAAATCAAGATTTTTTTCTGGTACACTAACTGCATATTTTAACTGGTAGTATATTCCTTTACAGTGTATATTCACGCGACCTAAAATGCTGCCTCCTCTGAGGCGAAATCCCTGCGGGGGCAATTTAAGGTGCTGCGCAGAATTTAAACGGCGTAGCACATCTGGGTTCTAGAAAACCTCAGAGCTCGCATATCACGTGACCCCATTAAACAATTTTGACTCACCAACTTAAGAAAAACTTTTCCTTATCCGATTTCCCCAATAGATATGGGTGAATTTAAAGAAGTACGCTTTGTCGGTGTATCGCTCTGGACAACTGATCCACGCCGACCCCTCTGATTACAATCTTGTCTATGTTGACCGCAAAGATGGAGGTGAAGCCGTAGCCCAGTTCAAGATGGCGCCAACTAACGCTCAGTATTACGGTTTCGGAGAAAAGGCTGGTGCTACGGT
Organism: Porites rus; assembly: GCA_964035705.1. Classification (NCBI taxonomy): domain Eukaryota; kingdom Metazoa; phylum Cnidaria; class Anthozoa; order Scleractinia; family Poritidae; genus Porites; species Porites rus. The sequence continues at coordinate 42,004,923 of OZ037993.1, forward strand.
TGATAAGCGCCGTGTACCTAAACAGCACTTTTTCGGTCAACTTGCGGGTGGAAGTCACAAGATCGGTGCTGCCATGACGTTCTTTAACTTTGATAACTTTGGCTACACGGCTCCTGATCTGACACCCGAGGGGGAGGTACAAGGCCCTTTAAATCCAAATTCTCCATTGTACCAGTCCTCGCCCTTCCTTATTGAGTGGAACCCAAGCCCCGATGGCGCGTTCGCCGGACCTTGTTACGCTTACGGCATTTTGATTGACAACACTTCGCAGACGTTCGTAAACTTCCGGCAGGGCGACCAGTACTACTTCGGCGCGCTTCACGGTGAACTTGATTACTACTTCTTTGCTGCTAACCACGTTGCAGAGGTGCTGAACGAGTTTACTCAGTTGACCGGACGCACCCAACTGAAGCCAAAGTACATTTTTGGATACCATCAGGGAGGATATGGTCCCAGCTACAATACCAAATGGAAGCTAATGGAGGTCGCGCTTAAGTACCGTCAGTGGATGATTCCTATCGATGGCCTGCATGTTGATGTCGACTTTCAGGTAAGAACCATGCATGCATCGGTGTTGGAACTCAGGGTTAAAAGATAAAAGGAAAGTGTAGTTTTCGTTTGACGCTTATTAGGTTTCTCTAGCTATACAATATCCGAATAAAATAATTTATAATTACTACACTTGTCTACTTCAGCACGGTATTTACCTATCAGCAGCTAGTGTAAAATACCACAGTGGGGGTGGAAATTGAGTAATTTTAATTTTCAGTGGACAAAAGCCTTGTACCAGAATAATTTAAACAATATCGCATTCTTCTTTACATTTTTCAAGGGCTATAGATATAATTAGTAATCTGTAATAACACCAAAGTACAATTTCTCATGGGGCCCGCGAAACTAAATGTCAATTTTCGCAAGAATTGTGAAAACACAGGTAAAATTCTAAAATTTCATGTGTAATATAAGATGTCATTTTGTTAAATTGGACATTTATTTTCATGCACTTGCATAAGAAATTTCCTTTGGTGTTATTACAGACAACTAATTACACCCATAGCCCTTGAAAAATGTAAAAGAGATGGCGTTATTGTTTAAATTACTCCGAAAATTAAAATTACTTAATTTGCTGATGGATTCCTTCTTAACACATTTGACTTCGGATTTGTCTCTCCGGGCTCAAGCTTTGCCATCGCGTTCTTTCCTTAGACAAGAAATTTTTCCTTAATTTGTCTCTCTCCATAGAATGGGTACTAACACGTTTTGCTGACTAGAGCTTAAACCCCGTGGTAGTCTAGCATCTCGCCCAGAGTGGAGTAATAATAATTCTAGGTGCTTCATGTGGCTGAGACCGTGATAAGCTCTGCGTATTGGCATGCCCACAAATCTCCCCTTCACCTTTTGCATTATGACGTACTCTTCCCTACTTTCAGGACAATTATCGCACATTTACACATAGCAAAACCAAGTTCCCAAACCCCAAAGAAATGTTCAACGCCTTGCATGATTGGGGTTTCAAATGCAGTACCAACATCACACCAATCATCAGCTGTAACAAGGATGAAAATGGAGAGTACAGCCCATACAAAGCTCTAGACACTGGCAAAGCAAACGACATCTTTGTAATGAACATCCGCGAGGACGGTAGCGGTAGCGCAGAGCACTTTATCGGTAATGTGAATTATGGGCGTGGAATGTTGACTTGGGGCCACTATCCCGATCTGGGACGGGCGGACGCACAGAAGTGGTGGGGAGAGCAGTACCGCGATCTTTTGGATTGGGGTTTGGAATTTGTGTGGCAAGACATGACAACTCCAGCCATGAAAGCCAGTATTCATCAGCCTGACTGTCCACTTTTGTCTTTTCCTATGGATATAATGATTAGTGATAACGAGGAGACCAGGTACATTCTATGACGTTTAAATGTAAATCAAATGAGAATTGTTATATTCCTAGACTTTCACTCAACTAAACAGGGATTACCATTGTTGATTCTTGGTCACGTGGCCTTGACTAAAATCAATGTCAGTGTTCTCCTTATAAGGCGGTAACCGTTAAAATTTACCGTCTGAAGCAACACTTCTTACCGCCTGCAACCGCTTGAAGGTTGACTAAAATTAAATAAATTGTTTTAAAAAATACGCAAGTTATGATCTGATCCGATTTTTTTTTTTTTTGCCTTACCGGCCATGAATGGTCCCTAACCTACTGAGCTAAAATTGAGGGAGAACACTGAATGTATCCCGATCATGATACATTAAGCAATGTACCCCGCTCGGGATACATTACAGCACGTGGTCAAAGCATGGTGGAAGGTGGCGTGACAGAAGGCGGGAAAAACACTGCCAGTTTTCTTTTTCGTGAACACAACAACACAAACACGAAGCCTCAAGCTAAAAAGCAACGATTTTTAAAGTTATCCCAGAAGAGAAACAGCAGCTAGTGGAGGAAAAAGATACCGATAATATAAGGAAAGTACTTTGTAAATCATTCATTCAGTGGTTTTAAGAATTAGATTTGTGTTGTTATAAGTACCGAGTCGACTGCTTTGGTTCACTCCGGTTATTCTTTTATTGCTGTTGAAGTGAAAGGCTAGATATATAACAAAACACTTAATGTCAGGTCCCTCGGGGAACCAGTTAGTTTTGTTTTCCCTCGAGTCCTGATGTTTCCCGAGACGAAGTCGAGGGAAACATTAGAACTCTCGAGAAAACAAAACTAACTGTTTCCCTCGGGATCTGACATTAAGTGCATAGTATTAAACATTGAAAATCTTAGTGACTATAGATAGGTGTGAAAAAATATAGGTTGAATGGTACACTATTCGAGTATTTTCGCTTCAGTCTATACCAGTAACGAAATAAGGGAGTTGACGACCCAGAAAATAAACTTTGTAAACTTGCGGAAATTGACCATTGTGCAGCCCCCGGCAACTTTGGTAAACAGATTGAGTACAAAACTTTCTAGTAAAATAAAAAGGGAGAAACGGGGAAAGAAGATTTTTCCAAACCACGGAACCACTTTTTCATAGCAAATTCACCATCTACGTACAGAGGGCCGAGCTATAGTATTTTAGTCAAATCCAGCTAGTGGTCTATTATCAATGCTGCGTTCTGATTGGTTGAGCTACTACTAGGCTATATGTTATAGCTCACTAGTATCGAAAAGCGCCGGCTTTGGAAACCAAAATAATGGCGGCTGAATCGTGTTTTGCTAGCTAAAGTTGTTTTGTCTCGGATATTTTTGACCAACTAGTTGGATTTTACTAAAACAATTATTCCTCTCGCCCTCATGGCCTCTGAGTCAATACTCAGAGCCCATTCGAGCTTGAGGAATAATTGTTAAATATACCATAACACTGAAGTGCTATTTATTGCAATCCCATCGTCCATTTAGGTACGCGAAGCAAAGCACGCATCATGACAAGAAGCCGTTCGCTAAGATTCGCTGTCTCTATAACTACAACCTCTGTAAAGCGACGTATCAAGGACTGCAACGTATCCAGCCAAACAAACGGCATTTTATCATCGCACGAGGGGGATTTGTTGGTGTTCACCGCTATGCAGGACTTTGGACAGGTTCAGTTATCCTTCAATTCCTTTTTACTCGCTAAGAGGAAGTTATGAGGGTAGTATTACACAGTTATTACTCGAATTCTTTGTTCAATGCAAACTTCGCTTGAGATCATAGGAATCATCATCATCATCATTATCATCATTATCATGATCAACATAACTTCTTCTTCTTCTTCTTCCTTTTCTTATTACATAATTTAACAGATTAATGGTGTACTCTTCTTACATTTCTTATATATACTTTCAGGTGACAGTACTTCTAACTGGCAGTTCGTCCAGATGAACATTCCTCTCATCCTTGGTATCGGACTTTCTGCTCAGCCAGTCTCTGGGTGCGACATTGGTGGCTTTTGCGCAGCTTGGCAGGTAAGTGCTTAGCCAGACCCAGAGGCAACTGATAAGGATGAATTGACCAGCTAGTTTATTTTCTTTTAATTAGCTAAATCGCTTTTTCTTGGGCAAAGCCACAAGTAAAGTTTTGGCAATCTCCTGATTCGTGTCTTTAAAGTAGAAATACTGGTTTTCATGCAAACTGCAATAGCTAGGTATATAGCAGTGAGCTAGGGCGCTATATCAGATGTCGAAAGCCAAATTTTGAACAGCTTGTTTGCACAAGTGTAGGCTCCCACAGCGTCTTTTTTTTTTCTTATTAGGGTCAGATTGTTGATCCCGAATTGCTAGCGCGTTGGACTATCATGGGTGCATTCCTGCCATGGTTCCGCAATCATTATGATAACTACTACAAGCCGTATCAGGAGCCGTACATGTACGCGGAGCCCGTCCCCAGCATTTGCCGCAAATACATTGAGATGCGTTACCAGTTAATTCAGTATATCTACGACGCTATGTACGAGAATACGCAGACTGGCAAGCCGATTTGTCGTCCTCTCTTCATGGACGAGGTCAAGCCAGGTAAGGCATCCCTCAGCAATTGAAATATTCGGATCCCTTTCTTTTTATGATCACATAAAACTATCTCTGATTTGGTAAGAAACTTGCGTTGCGTTCGACTCTGAGCCATATGAACACCCTCTTCTAGTCCCCCTTTACCAGCAATTAGAACAGTGTGAACAGACCTATTTTCTCTTAAGAGATTTTGGAGCGCACCTTATGAAAATAATATCGCGTTTACGTCATAACGAAAACGTCCTCATCAAACCATGTATACATGTACCTAGAACACCTTCTTGATTTTTTATATGGGACGAGGGGTATTCGCCTTCATTATGTCGTTAGAAGTCTGAGGAGCAGTTGATTACATTATTTGCTAGGTAACCTACATCTTTCGTTTACTATGACGACTTAAATTATTCTTGTACCTTGGCAAGATCCCATATATTTTCGTAAAGTGCTATTTTCGTCATACCGTTCGCAACAACGCGCGTCCTGCATTGTTGCCAAACTGTTCCTTCTTCCATACTATACTTACATTTTACTTTGGGTTACAAAACATGCAGGAGAGTTCAACAATGATCCTTATGCTGATGATGACCATCTATGGGGATTCGGTGGTTACACCTCAAATCGCTTGGACGATCAGTTTTTTCTTGGCAAGGACATGTTAGTGGCACCAATCGTCAATCCAGGTATCATTCTGGACTCTTTAAACAGTTTTTGTTTCCAAAACAAAATGAGTTAAAGGGGGCCTTAATTTATTCGCTTATTAAACTCTTGGGCAGGAGCTCATCAAATCGAGCCTCCATCTCCCATACAAGCCCTTGGAGTCAACCCTTTCCCGAGTAGATTTATAATTAGAACGGTTCCCAGGGGAGACTTCGCGCGCCGACGGTGGGAAGAGCCAATCACAACGACGTAATGACACTGCTATTGTACTTCATCAAACAGCAGGAAATTCGTTGTTGACAGGGCAAACACAATCATAAGCTAGTGAAACGTGACTTTAGCGTTTTCATCCCTCAGAGATTTTCTTTCTTTTCTTTCTATCGGGTAGATTATACTGTGGAGAGTTTTAAACCCTGACTATGTTAATCTTAATTTTGGTTGCTTGTCTCCGGCATTAAGAGGCCATGAAGCTGGTCTGTTACATGCGTAATGATTAACTACTACCTGCAGTCTGTAGTTCTCACAGGATTCGTTTTCTTTAGCCAATTTTTTTGAGCGTTAAGGTTCTTATTTCGGCTAAATGACACAATATTAATCAAATTTCTAGTTTGTCCAAGTTTTTTTTTTTCCGAAATGCGTTTATCTGAATATATACTTGTAGTCCTTGTGGTTGTTTTGCCCGTCAGCTAGTGTGATGATTCCCTGCTATGTTTTGTGATGCCGGGCCCAGCCATTGTTTTCTCGCAAAAAAGTGATCTACAGATGCGAATTCGAAGGAGAGAATTGGCCTAAACTTCTACATTAATTGCTGAGAATTGTCCTGTTAGTCAGTCATAATTCCAGTTTGGCGCAGATACAATCCATTTTGTTTTTTTTGAGATAAGTGGGTCTTTGGACTGGAGCGCGATGGCACAAATTCCTCCGTTGGCAACCTACTTTTGAGTTAGCTTCACGGTCGAGCAACTGTTGTCTTCTGTTCAACTTTTCAAGTGCTAGTTTTATCAGGCAACTCTCACGGTGATACAAGTCAGTTGTAAAGAAAGACTGCAATTTCTCAAATTTCGGAACTGAAGCATTCCTCCTTAGTTGTTACTTAGGTCATAGCTTTTGCACGGAGTCTATCTTTTTGTCGAGGGTCGAGGGTCGAGGGTTCCATGTCGAGGGCGAGGGTACCATGTCGAGGGTCGAGGGTAACATTTTTTTTTCCAAATTTTTTTTTTGGAAAAGGTAATAATCGATGCAATCAATGTCATTAAAACAAGTAAGAAGAATTTAAAAAACAAATGGCTTGTGAACATCCTCTAGTTGTTGGGTGGGGGGTGGGGGGGGGGGAGGGGTTGTGGGGGGGGAGGGGGTGGAATAGAGAAAAGCTCCGAGACATCCCAATTTGTTTTCGAAGAATTACATTTATAACACCCGGAAACCCATACCATGAACAGAACACGTTACTTGAAAACACTGATTTTAAAAAAAATGTTGTAAACAAAATTTAAAATGTCGTAAAACAAGAATGAGTGCGTTGAATTATGAATTTCTGGTCCAGCCAACAAGAATGGAAGGAAAAAATTCTTATTGCGTTGTAAAATGTGTCATAAATACAATATATCTTTCTAGGCCACAATCGGTCATATTTATTTGTGAACGTGGACGTGGTGCCGTGTCTCCCATTGATCCAATTAACTGTTTAACATTTGACACACTTCTACTAAAGATCTGTTGTTTTGCCAAGTTGGACATGAATAGGAAAAACGGAGTACTGCGATAATGCCGTTTATCTTGAACCGTGAATACAAGTTTTTTATTCCCGAAAAAAAATCGACCGTGTTGCAAATTCTGTTTAACTGTTTGAAATGTTCCAATGTCACACAAGGCCATTCCTGTACAATTTTTCGGTCGGTCGGGCAAGAAAAAATGGCATTGGGTTTGTGGAGTGATTTTTGGTTCTGTTTTGAGGATATTTTCCCTGGTATTTCAATTCAAGCTTTCTCTGTGATCTATTTTTCCGTGGTTTCTGATGTAAATTTACTACTTTTAACATCATGCAAGAAACTGGACAGTGTATTCCAAGTCGGTCTTTTGCGGAATTTTTTTTTTCTTTAAATATTCATATAGAATACACTCTTTTTTTCTTTTTTTTGAAAGTTCGCATAATCGGTCTGCTTTGATCTGATCGCTGTTTGTGAATAAAAGCTCCCCTTTTCGTGCAAAATAGGAAATATTCTCTAGAGCCGTTGTGAAGAAAGTTTTTTCCCAGACACCTCTTATTTCTGTTTGAAATGCACACTAGGGATAAAGATGGGTACAAAATTAGTTTCGCCACATGACTTCCTATTGTCCCAGTGCCGCCATCAACTGCGGCGATAAGTGTTGGTTTTGCGTTCCTTTTGTGTTCAGGGTGTTTCAAATTTCTGCAGTGATACACTTTTTAAGCTGTAGAACATAATGTTGGTAATTAAAGGAGTTTATTATTGCGGCGCGACTCAGGCGATAGCATCAACCATCTAAATTATCACTCTAGCTACGTACCTAGGTCACGATTTCCGGTGTCGGTGATTATCGATGACTTGTATTTTAAAATTTCATGGCGAGTTTCTACTTCATTGAAAGCACGACAATTCGGTCGCATACAGTGGGATAGCTTAAAAAACAAGAATCGGTGAAATATCCATATTCAAACTACCCCACTGAAGAGCCAAGCAAGGCAGAGAAGAGGCAGACGTGACTGAAATATAAGCCGCGAAGCAGGGGCACCCAACCACGGTTACCTCCTAAATGCATTGAAAACACTTTTTCGCTTATCCAGAGTACTTTCAAATCTCTAGAAATGCATTCTAAGCGGCGCTATAAAAGTTGTATCTGTTCGGTCGTCCTAGGGCAATTTGAATCTTTTCGAAATCAGTTAGGGCCTCAGTATTATTTTCCCGAAAATTTTGGATGCAATTTTAGGTTTTACGAAAGTGAGAATTTTTCTGATTCCTCTCTCCATCACATTTTCTAATCCGAAAATTTTAGATTTCCTTTTCCAACGAAAAATAGGCCAAGTTGGGGGCTGAAATGTGAAAAACTTAACTTTAGAAAATCGTAGGGAATTAATTAGATAAGCTACGAAAGCTGTACATGAATGGAACGGCCATCTAGAAATTTTTAGCCTTCCTCAAGTAACAGAAAATTGTAGGCAATTTTTGCTTCTCCGAACAGATATTTTACAGGAAACAGTCGTTCGGTGCCCCTACCTAAGCTCTATGACATTTTTTTAGGCACAACCTGTCTACCTTCACTATTTTAATTAAACAACAACAACAACAACAACAACAACAACAACAACATCACATTTTCTTTATGGATGTCCCGGAGCTTTCCTCTATTCCACCCCCACCCAACAACTAGAAGATGTTCACGCGCCATTGGCTTTTTAAATTCTTCTTATTTGTTTTAATGACATTGATAGCATCGATTATTACCTTTTCCAAAAAAAAAATTTTGGGAAAAAAAAAATGTTACCCTCGACCCTCGACATGGCACCCTCGCCCTCGACATGGAACCCTCGACCCTCGACCCTCGACAAAAAGATAGACTCTTTTGCACGCGGTGCTTAACTGGCGAAATCCACTCCACGGTGATGACAAAAATCAAATGATCCTGGCACTTTTTCGGCGCTGATCATCGAAAAGTTCCAAATCGTCCACAGAACGCTTAATCGTTGACTCTTTTCAAGGTGCATGTTTAAATGTGGGATGTATGACGGCGAAAAAAAACACTCGCAAAGATATCGAAAGATAACCTTTCCGTGATCCTCAGTTCGCTGCCTTTGTCCCATCGCTTCATGCTCAGTCAGCTGGTAATTCATTAACTTTTATTTCATGATACCCAGATCCCAGCGGCTGTAAAATTGTAAAAATGGATGTAGAGTAAAAAAGGAAAACGGTCGAAGGACGGGCTTCTGAGTTCGACTTCATCCAACTTCATTTTTTTTCACGGTGACATACGAGACTCACGGAAATATGACACTTTTCGCGGGAAACAAGCCGTTCTATTTATAAATCTACTCGGGAAAGGGTTGACTCAAGAAATTAATGGAGATGGAGGCTCCATTTGATGGGCTCCTGTCTTGGGATAAATTTATTTTATCCCAAATGTCAAAGCCATATTTCGTTAACATCTAGGCTAAATTTAAATATCAATAGCACCTCATAGACAACAGAAACGCTTTCGTTCGTATCGAGATCAAAGATTTGTTGAGACGGGGCGCCAAACAACAAAATCTCTTGTTAAAAACCGTACGAACAGCGGAAGAAACGTCCCAATTAAAAAGTTGTTAGTTTAGAAGTTCTGTTTCCCCTGATAACTTGATCAGTTTTATGTATGCGCCATTTGAGAAATCTACAGGAAGGTCGGGAGCTTTAATGTCCCCAAGGACGATTTCAGCTGCTAAGGGTTTGGGGCCTTACATCGTGCTCACCGATTTTTCCTTTTTTCAGGTCAAACAAATCGAGCCGTATACCTCCCTGCTGGGAGCCAGTGGTACCGTTTCACAAACGACAAGTCGCCACTTGAAGCTCCCGTGGATGGAGGGGTAGAGTTTGACTTCTATGCCCCTTGGAATGACAAAAGCAGAGACAACTGCGCTATATACATCCGTGAAGGCGCCATTATTCCCAAGAGGGAACTGGAACAATACATCGGAGAGCTGCACTCCCAGGGAATGATGAACGCCATTACATTTAGCATCTACCCAGGCAGGAACAACAGCTACAAACTCTATCTTGATGACGATGGTGTCAGTAACAAAGCAGAGACATCTGGAGAATACCGTTTGACTCAGATTACACATGAAGGTTAGATGAAGTGTATTTTGCAGTTTACTTGAATTCTCGGTTCAAACTTTACATTCCGTTGTTTAAATTAATAATCATCAGTAATGGCTCTTACTATAAATTGATTATCTGCCCCTGCCTTTTTGATGCTATAACGTTTTTTTGTAGAAACAAAGTTGACATTTTTGAAAGAAAATTTTCTAATTTAGCTTTGAGGGTGCGAAGGAATATGATAAAGAGACTGTAAATTCTCGAAGAGCGGAACGAGGAAAACTAATGGTTACCAAAACGTACCGATAATACCTTGCGGCCCTGATGAAAAATTATCAGATACGACTGAATAAGCCAAGTTTGTTCAAATCGAGATGGTTTCGACTTACTTTACCAACAAATTTCGCTTCATTTTTTCGCTGATTCTAAACATGATATACTCGCTGAGACAACTAATGTGCAGTTGCAAAGTTTTCCATAAATGAATTCCCAAAGGCAGTAGAGTTGAAAAGAATACCCACCCAAAAAAATTACAAGGGTGAAGTCTTTTGCCAACGAACAAGGCTTGGTGGTAAAATTTGCTTGTCTGACGTAATCATACATAAGGGCCATTATAAACTAAAGGGAGTTTTTACCTACTTGACCAGCATCCATGCAAGTTTATTGGAACCAGGAGCCCATGAGCTCCAGATTAGAACCAAAGGAAGCATGTAGATGAGAGAAAAGAGTTCACATCGCATAGCATGGCTTGGTAAATGCACCAACTTACATATATGGCCGCCGTTTCATTGTTTTGGAATACCAATATGGCCATGACTGTTATTGATTTTCTTGAACTCCTTCCGTGAGTAAATGGCATCATGAGATTGGAGAAGCTTCAGGAAATTATATCGTTAGTTTTGTAGCTTTTTTTTTTTTTTCATTTTAGATTGATTATTAATTACTTTTGTGCATGTCAAATTATTATTCTGTTTGTTATGTGCATAGAAAGTGAATATGTATGAATTTTCTGAGGTTATTTGATCCACACCAGGGATTTCTGACGGTCAACGGATCCGCATCAAGCGTCTGTACGACAAATTCACACCACCTGAGACGTTCTACTACTTGAGCATGCCGGGAACTCTCAGCCCAAAACTCGTCAAAGCTGCTGGTACCTCACTGAAGCAGAAGACTGGGGCAACAGACAGCGAGGCTGCAAATGTTCTCCAAAATTCCCAGGATACACCAGGGGCGTATTACTACAACAATTCCCTGAAGACAACTTTCATCAAGATCTTCGATACTTCCAAAGATATCACTGTCGAAGTTACCTTTTAAGATGATGAAGACAAGAAAAGAAAATGGAAATGGTTCAAAAGCTTAGCAAACGAGGATTCCTAAAACTCTTAACATTTAACAAGGAGTATATGACTAGATTTAACTTATAGTATATAACTAGATTGTACTTAATGAGAACCTCAATATGCCAAAAGGGCAGGGTCAAGAAGCAATGGTCATAGTAGACATAAAATTGGGTTTGTTTAACTCTACTGATATTTTAGGGGTTTTCTCTCGTGATCTGCAAAAGTATACACTCTGTGAAAGATACCGAGAGCAACTGAAACCACTTTGTAATGAGCTAAGAAAATACTGCAAAAGCGCTGCCTATTACGGAGGCCACGGTAAGGAGAAGAAAATTGAACAATGAACTGGAGAAATAAAGGAAAAAAAAAACTTAAAATACCACATAGTTCATCAAGTAACTCCAGTTATTTAGCTTAAATTTCTAATTTTAAAAGACCTTAATTCCAAAGCAGTATAGTGACTCGGTTACGCTACTTGACTTTTGCAGACGTAAAGGTTCATTAACATGATGGTGGGCATTTTATAGTTACTGAAAATGTGACGCTTTATGATCTTTTAGCTCAAAATAAATCATCTGTTTGGTAGTAGTATCTGTGTATTTTTGCCTGGTTGCACTTAATAATTGCTAAAAATTCAAAAGACATATAAATTAAAAATATGGTGCCGTCTTGCTTTAAAGCCATTTATTGTCATTGCTATAGAGCAAGTTTTTTGCTGTGAGTATGAAACAGCACGATTCTATACTGACGCCCTCTCAGCAACCTGTTCTATGAGGGAAACATGTTTGAATTAGTTCTTCAGCAAATTGGACATCGTATTGTTTCATATTTGCTCCCAACGTTATTTAAGTTCCTTGAATAAACGTTTGCTTCAAGTGACAGAGACGTAACTTTAGAGATACAGTCAAACCTGCAATTAAGCAGACCTGTGTTAAGCGGTTAACTCTATTAAGCGGTTGGAGTCCGTTTGAAGACGCTGGAAAATAAACTCCAAATTGATTTTACCTTCGTTCTTTCTTTGTTTCTTTTTCTTAAATAAAGTTGGGAGCAAATATGAAACAATACGATGTCCAGTTTGCTGAAGAACTAATTCAAACATGTCTCCCTCATAGAACAGGTTGCTGAGAGGGCGTCAGTATAGAGGCGGCATCGTGCTGTTTCATACTCACAGCAAAAAACTTGCTCTATAGCAATTGACAATAAATGGCTTTAAAGCAAGACGGCGTGCATTTTGTCCTTTGTCCTAAACAGTGTAGTTAAAGTGAGGGTCTTATCCTAAACAGGGTGTAAATTTTAGGATTTTTTTTTTGTGCGAAACAGACTGAGAATTTCAAACCCTTAGCGGCTCACCTAGACCAGAATAGAATATTTGTCAAGACCCCCCCCCCCCCCCCCCCGACCCGGAGCTCAAGCTCATCATTCTCTCTTTCTAACTTTTGCTGGAACTTTCATGGAGATAAAATTATTGAGACACTTAACACGATAAGAGTGAAACTGACTCCCTTCCCCCATCGCCCCCAAGCGATGCTGCATTTGTTCACCCTGTACACTTTGCCCTCTCCTGAAAAGGGTTTGATTATTGCAACATGGCTTGGAGGGGGAGGGGAGGGCCATAGGGGACATACGAACTATTGAAAAAGTGGATCTTATGCTACATTTTTTGCAAATTTTATGTTTCCTTTGTAAAAGGAAGGTTTTCAATAATTCTCCAAAGGATTTTTGACCTCCATTGTTGTAGATCGGTCTATTGAATTGGTCTTAGGAGTAGGAACGCGTGACGAGCCCCTAAGAACGTTTGCGTGGAAGGTTACCCTTACCCTCCCCCCAACAATTTCTAGGTAATTTGCTCTGTTCCCAGGTCCCACTCGTGAATTAACGAAGGCCATAATTTATGTCACAACAGAGCGCAAACCGCGTTTTCTCTTAGCTTCTGAACTTTAGTGCGTATTTTAAAGATTATACTGTGATGAAAATATCTGGTTGTGTGGCGTTAGTTACAGGTGGAGCTTCAGGGAAAGGACGTGGACGTTGCGAAGTACTGCTGCGGCGCAACGCCAAGGTATTTATTTCGACTTTGGACAGCCGCCAGCGCATTATGCGTGAGTATCGAAAATTTCATGAGTTTGTTGAAAGCCTAAATTGACCGTTGCAGGCCGTCGTATTGTGGCTTAAATGTGGCAAAAATCCAGTGGTGACTGATACTGTTAAATGGCGAAATTACTTGAAATAACTGTTCCTTGTGTTAAAACACTAAAGCATGGGATGTGGAATCCGGAATGGTAGAATCCGGAAACGGAAGGAAACGGAATACGGAATCAAATATCAATAATAGAAAATTAAAGTATATTCACATTGCATAACTTAGTGGGCGATCCCGCACCTATTTGAAAGATTGTTTTTTATTAGCTGGGAAAACAATAGGGATTGTCACATAACAATGCCCCTATCCCTGAAAGCAATGGAAGTGCAGATTAAAGGGGACAAGTGAAATAAGAGGTTTAGAACGGTGCAGGTCTACTGAACTTAGTACAATCCAAGGATAATTTGTTTTTAGTTTGTCTTAGGTGTACCATACATGTAGTGTGATTTATTACACTGCAAGGCCGATAAAAGTAATGTTACAAGTAATTTTTATTCACGAGTTTACAGGTTGAATAATACAGTGAAACATTCCATTTTGAATAGTAGTAGTTCGCCTCAGACCACATTACGTGATTGTCCCCAAAAATACTCAACATGTGACCGACCCGTGATGTCACCACAGTTTTGGTGTTTTAGCAATAAGTTCAACTTTTTCGCCAAGCTGAATGCTGATAGAATATTAGCGTTATTGCATTTGCATTGACGTTTGAATTTTACTTTGAAGGGGCCTATGAAACATGATGCATCAATTTGATGTAATCAGTTGCGGAATCAAGCAAATGCATGCACAATTCTCTCTTCTCTTTGGACTCCACAATGCCATGGATCTCTTGAGTAAGTTGTATTATATAAATAAAATTGCAGACTTTTGAAGACATCTCAGAAAAGACATCCGGGAAATACTTGACGATGATGCCTTTAATTTCAGTCATATAAACGCCATCTCTGTTAATGTTGATTTAAACAAAGCCTGTCTCCATATAACCTTCCTCTTTCTAAAGGAACTAGTTGTCAGTGATGTCTTCTCAGCTATAGTTTTTCTCCTTGCTTTGCTGTTCCATGAGAATGTGCGTTCATTGCCGGAAGTGGTATGAAGAGACTTGTCACCGGAATCGAATCCTCAAATATAGCCATACAGCAGTCTCCTCTGCCCAGGTAATTTATTGATTATGTCTTTATTTGATCTGTTTATTATTTTATTGTGTTGTCATTGCAAACATTTTTTGTCAAATCGATCATTTGGAACCCTCTTTCACATATTCCGTATTCTGATCCGGTTTCTGTTTCCATTTCCGTGATTCCGCTTCCGGATTCTGGATTCCGGATTCCATGTTTTAGTGTTCCGTGTTTAAAAGCTTAGACTTTCCGTCTCGTTCAAATCTGACATTGCAAGTTCTAGCTCCCACTCCTCCTCTCCGGGGGAAACTGCTTGAAGTTTTGCATCAGCATGGGTCAATCGAAAAGCCTCTTCCCACCAGTAAACAGACGGCTCTTGGAAAAGGGCAAAAGGGTAGCAGGGTTCTCAGTTGAAGTAAACAGCCTAGGCCAGGGGCATACATATAACCAGCCTTTTTTTGGCACTTTGAGGTGGGGGGAGGAGGGGGGAGAGGCAGAGGGAGGGGTCTAACTTTTCTAAAGTCACAATGTTACAAGTCAATTTTTTCGATGCTGATTTAAAATGATGGTAATTAATTGAGTAACGTTGAAATGCAATTGAAATCAATAGGTTGACTTCTTGAGATCATCCATCTTGATTGATTTTTGTAATCATGTGATTCATTTTATTGATTTATGTCAAAAACTTATAAAAATGGTTAAATTAAAATATTAATTGGTTGATTTGCTCTAATAAAGTGTCCACTCTTTGGCTACTGTCAAACGGCATCAGAAGTATTTTTGACTTGCTGATAAGTTTGACCGGACACTTCATTCATGCAGAACTGTTCAATTATTAGGGCTAGGAGACTTAGGCAGGGTTGTTTTGTATGTCAGTTCCGATGAAAAATGACTTATTAATTATTAGTGAGTTTTTAGATCATTTTATTCATGCCTTAGGTTTGAAAATGGCTGTAACGAATATGATGTTATTCAGGATAACATTTTTAACCTCGGTTGATTCCCAATTCCCTATGTCTCCTAGCCCTTACTTATGATAATTAGGGATAGGAGACAAGAGAAATAAATTATAGAATCAACTTGGTTAAAAAATTTTAACTTGAATTTAATTTTGACGGCTGTAACATATATAGTCAAATGAGTGATGTACATACTAGCTATTAAAACTGTTTCCAGTTACAGCTAGCTCACTCATTGGTGTTCACTCTTTTCCGATCTATTCACTCCAGATAGTAATAAGAGAAGTGCCTTTGGTCGTTTATCTAAAGTATTCGGTACATACCAAGAACTCCACCTCGGTTGTGGATCATATTTAATATTTGGATCAATTATCAAAATATCCAGATTTGAATTTAAGTAAAGAAACCCACCTCGCATTTTTCTCTTAAAATTCAAGGGCCTAAAAAAAGATATCATGTCTTTGTCAACCATGAATGAGGAATAAGTTTCTTAAACACATCAAGTGAAGTTTGCATAAACAGATAATCAGGGAGGGGAGCCTGAAGGGGCACTCCCAGGGGAGTGTTGGGATCCCTGGAGACCCTCCCCCCCCCCCCACCATCCCCCGCCCGCCCCTTCTCTTAATTTGTGTAAATGTTGAGTTTTCAAATCTCGATGAAAATCTTCCTGCAGCTGGAACTATATAGTTTAAAGACACATCCAAAGGCTAAGTTCACCAGCGCTGGACAATATAATTTTCATCCGGGTATTGAAAATTTTTTCATTTATCTGCTTTGTTTACACAGAACCATCTTAACAGTACAAGAATTTAGATACCTACCGCTCAAAGTTCTGTGATAATGGACAGAGAGAAAATAATTGAACAGTCCCATGTGAATGAAGTGTACTCCCGTCAAACTTATCAGCAAGTCGAAAATTCTTCTGATTCCGTTTTAAAGTAGCCAAAGAGTGGACATTTTATTAGAGCAAATCAACCAATAAAATTATTACAGATAACTGTACAGTGTAATGTAATATGATTGTATTGTTATGTAATATAAGGTATGTAACTGAAAAGGTAATACTGTGGAAGGTTTATGAATGCGGGAGTTATTTCATGAGTAGCTGGAATATGGTTATCTGGGTGAGCGTAATTCTGAATAAGACTTTTGTTGACAGTGACTGACGTTTCGACAACCTTTGCTGTAGTCTATATTCAGAGTCAAAATGAGTTGCACACATCGGTTGATATTGACCTGATTGGTTAATATCCAGACCTTTGAGCAAGTTGGGACGGTTTCAGTATCATGAAATATCTATTTATATTGTTATCACTTCTTTCTCTTCCCCTTATACTGGATGCTAGTCCATTGCCTGGTTACCCCCTGTGGAATCTGGCAAATATGTACTGGATGAGTTGCACCCACAGTAAGATCCAGCAGTGCATGTCTTACAGTGCATGCAGCACGGAGGGAACAGATTAGATGATCAAAGGTGAATAGAACTGCTTCGTGACAGAATTCAATAAAAATAATAATAATAATAATAATAATAATAAGTAATAATAATAGTAATAATAATGATGATAATAATTATAATAAGTTGATATAAATATAGAAGGCTGTCACTAAGATTTCAAGTTGCTGGGTATATGCAATTAGTAAGGTTGGGAACTTAACAGCCAGTGAGTTCTTGTGGTATTATTTTCCTTTTGCTTCCTACAGAAATAGCTGGGGGTCATGCTCATAGTAGCTGGGGGAAATTCCCCGCCCCTGACCCTCGGTGACAGCCCTGAATATAATGACTGTGCCATGTAATAATATAACCTTCCATTCCACAGTGTGCACGCTGAACTTGATTATTATTTTTATTATAAAGTTATAATAATATTATTATTATTATTCAGAGGCCTTTTCAAGAATTGTTCTTTGTGCCGGTGGAAGACTTGACATTGTTTGCAACAATGCAGCTGTTCTTGATGAAGGGGATTGGAATAAAACTCTAAATACAAACTTGGTAAGTTTTAATTGCTTCTTTCTATAGCTGCATTTCCTTTGCACAGCACAGATGGCATACCCATCAGCTATGCCCTTTACTACAGCCCTCTTCAGTCAGTCAAATAACTGCAAGAAGGTCATCCACTTAACAATAAGTCTGCCACAGCCTGCTTGAGGCACTTTACAAGTAGCCAAGTCAAGTAAACAGAATAAACATTTACACTCTAAGCCAGTGAATACCAGGAAGAGTTGAGGGTGGAAGAATTATTTTAATTCTACAATGTTTCAGTATACCATTCTACTGGTGTTATCCTCTTCAGTCTTGGCTATAATCCTTTCCCCGGTCGCTCAAATACACTAAACTGAAAAATTTCCCCTGGGA
>OZ037993.1:42027784-42030284 GCA_964035705.1 Porites rus
TGACGCTCAGCAATGTTGTTGCAATAGCCTGAGAAAGTAGTCAGCATTTCGCGAAGCCACCACTGGTTAACTAGACAAAAGTTTGATCGCGGTACCCCGGGGCACCCGTTCGTTAGTGTTTAAACCTTTCGATTGTCCGGGCAAAATTTTCTTGATTGTAGACGCAGTCGACAGTATGTTATTTCATTAGGAAGCGGAGAAATATAAATTTTCAGTCAGAAACATAAAGTGGAGGAGAAAACCGCCATTTTTAAGGGTAAACGTATTCTTGCTAAAAAAAAAAAAAAAAAAAAAAAATGAAATAGCGTTCTCAACGCCTTAACGAATATTTGCGTGTCCTTTTTCAATATCTAAGTCAATGTCCGACAATTCTTTATTGACTCTCCTAGAAACTCGCGAACTTCTTAAGGTGGCTCGACTGGATTTTTTGGGTTTGATACCTCCCCAGTTTGAGCATTAACTACGTCGGCATGAGTAAAGATATGGAAAAAAGGTTACCACAGCTGTATTACATAAAGATGAAAATTTCCTATGATTTGGGTTTTATTGCAATCGGAGTCGCCATGGCAACATAATGACGCCATTACGTTTTTCATTTATCTTTGTGTTTCTCTGTACCAGGAGTTTTTTGAAGAAATCGCTTAAGGGAGTATGTACCTGCCATAATTGCCTCCATTATGGCAAAGTTTGAACAAATTCGATGAGAGCGTTTTCGAAATAGTTTGAAATGCAGTTTTAAGAATAATAAAACCAGTGAAATTGGTTATATTTGAGGCCCTATTTTAAAGCCTTCCCTGATTTCAGTGTTCTTGAAACTTGCAGGGAATATTTCTTGACGATTGATCTCGGGATTGTCGAATTTATAAAAAAATTTATCGCGCGATTTTTGGAAAAATGCGAAATTTTTAGGCATGGACCAAATTACGTCCAAAAACTGTATCAAAAGCAGCTGAATGCAAGTTAATAAAATTCTTCTTACTCGCAGTCGCCCAGAGCATTTCCCCTCCTTTTGTGTATGCAGTTTTTAATGGAATCAAACCACTATGAGATGAAGCCGCGTTCCCAAAGCTTATCATTTTCTTAAAATATCAGCGAATTGTGTGGCTAGCATGCTATTTCACTGTTTTTATGATTCTTAAGACTGCATTTCAAAATATTTCGAAAACGCTCTCATCGAATTTGTTCAAACTTTGCCATAATGGAGGCAATTATGGCAGGTACATACTCCCTTACAACTACGTAATGACAGTGCTATCGTTCTTCATCAAACAGCAGGAAATACAGTGTTTGAAAGGCCAAACGCAATCATAAGCTAGTGAAACGTGACTTAACGTTTTGCTCAAAAACATCCCTCAGAGATTGTCCCGCTAGACAGAAAAGATAAGCTATCTTTTCTTTCTAGCGGGTAGATTATACTATGGAAAATTTTAGACTACGACTGTGGAAATCTTAATTTTGGCTGCTTGTCTCACATTAAGAGGCCACAAAGCTGGTCTGTTCAATGCATATTGATTAAAATTTCCTGCAGTTTATTGTCTGTAATTCTGACAGGATTCAATTTTAACACCGGGTTTCTTCAGCCAATTTTTTTAAACGGCAAGGTTTTTGTTTTGGCTAAATGACCCTCTATATTAATCAAGGTTTTAGTTTAATTTCTTAAGTTTTTTTTCCGCAATGCGATCATAGCTTGTTCTACTTCTAACATTCGGCTAGCGTATGGACGCTTCTTCTCTGTCTCCAGTTGCCTGAATATCTCGTCTGGATTCATGTCTCTATAGGAGTCTAATAACAATAATGATAATGATAATGATAATAATGATGATGATGATGAAAAGTTTGGAAGGCATTCGAATCTATCGACGAATTTTGATTTATCACTGTTTTCGTGAAAGTAGCGTTGCAAATTGGATAAAGAGCTCAACATTGTGTTTACCTTGATTTAATTATTTTCTACTTCTCAAAATCCCGCAAGTCTACTTGCTTCAAGCGGTTTGGAGAATGTATAAGGGACACTTGTTAAAAGAATATGAGTAGTAAAAACGTTACGGAAACATCCAAGAAGTAGCAAATACTTCTGCTCTATGCACTTGTCACTGGACCCCGTTCACCGGAAACATAAGGCATTAGCCACCAAGCAAAGCCAACCAAGGATAATGCCCCACATACTGGGGGCATATCTACCGGCCAATCCCCTACGAAATGAGAATAATGCCCCACATACAGGGGACAGATTCCTTGTCTAAACGCAATAATACCAGTACTCTAAGTAGGTTGAGCATGTTAGTGCGGGTAAATATGGCGTTCCGTTGCGGACAAAATTATACCGATGGTAAAGACATGTTGAAAACATAATACATAAGTCGAAAGTCGAGTCGACATTTGCAAAATATATGTTCACGAACGAAAAAATACTAATCAAATGTCATGTCTACAGACACGATTCGAAAATTTTGAAATTTGAGTTGGGACAAAAAAAAATTCGAGTCGACGTGAAAAAAAA
>OZ037993.1:42040284-42045284 GCA_964035705.1 Porites rus
AAACTAGAATTAGATTTCTGAGTTTTTGCGCGACTGTGTACGTTAAAACCTATCGCGTTAAAAATGATTGATCAACGGTTTTATTCTTTTTGAGGTTTGACTAAAATTTGTAGTGCCCCAGGGCTGGGAGACGGAACGTTTGAATATTGCCGGCATGTTCTTTGAAGTGGGCAAACATTTGCGGTGTACCGCTAACTTAGCACTATGCTTTCATAAGGAGAGGTCCCTTTTTGGATCTAAATTTTAAAAGAAAACACTGAAGAACTTAACAAGTTAAAGATCCTGTGATACCTCCTTTAGCACAATCTATTACAAGCGGTAGAGTGATCAAACTAAAAATTTGTACGCCTGGGCCTACAGGTCTATAGGCTGGCTACGCCCCTGATTTCTTTAAAACTTCAGTTTGTAGCTTCACAATTTCAAAACGCGGTTTGGTAGCGAAATTTAGGGCCCAAATAAACTCAGTGCGCCGGTTAATTCTCCTTGCATGGTTCTTTCCAGTCGTGGAATTTGTAAAACAGTTTTGTTCCTTCATGCATTACGAAAAATGGCGACATTGAAAGACTCATTAGGGACACTAATCTTTTATCAAATTTGACAACAGCCTGATGCTGCGACGAGAGGTGAAAGATCGTCTTAGTCGAACAAGCAAGAAGTCTACACCACGCAAGTGGTATCCCATATAACAAAAAAAACGCCACTATTGGACGATTTCAAAGAATGATGCTTTATGTTCTCTTTAATGTCTCATATCCTATTTGTTGACTATAGCCCGTTTGTAAAAATGCATTATGTAACACTGTCTCGAAATGACCATAAAGTTGAGGTTGATCACACCTGTCAATCAACTATTCAGATTCATTTACATTTTGATCACCTCGCTGATATTCAATGTTCAGCCAACAGAGACAAGAACTTAATTTTAACTACCGATTTTAGCCGTGCACCGCTTTAGTAAATGTAGGATTACTTACCTATCAGGTATTGCTGTCAGATTGGGAGATTGATATGAAGTTTTTAATGGTTGCATTGATGCTTTGCCTCCTGTGGGTTGGCGATGCAGGTAAGTTTGCACTGAACTGACCAAAAAAATCACTGAGCTTAATAATCTGTTACAACTGGGTTATTTTAGGTTGAAATTGGCAGAGACAACACAAAACGCGGCTTTGTTAAACAAAGGATGAACTCCGTTTCAACAACCGGCCTAAACTTTGTGTTTGACGTACCCATCGACGCAACACCACAGTGTTTGAAGGCTGCATATATTGTAGTTTGATTTTCAGGATTTAAACTAGCAAGTTCAGAAAGCTGTAAGGTCGCTTCCACCCTTGTTTGTATCTTTTGAAGCTCATTTTTTCGCGGATTGGCTTTCCCTCCACACGTATCGGATGAACACCGTCACTGAAAACTTAACTTTTTGAAAACGCTTTTCAGAGGGAAACGTTGTGAAACGCCACTTTCCTGTATCGGAGTGGAAAGATGAAAAATGAATGTTTCTCTGCCACTTCGCCTTTTTTACGACTTGTATCATCCAAAGTTAGTTTTCTTTCTACGTAAAATGTTCAAACTTGTTGGGCTGGAATATCGAAACGTTAAACGGCCCAGCAGAGTTCCACTTACAAGACCTCGAGGTTCTGAGTTAGACCAGTACGTAAACGTGCTTGGGGAGACAGCTTTGTCGACCAAACATTGATATAAGAGAAACAGAGAGAGAATGATAGAATAATTCAGGGCCAATCCGTGTGCATAAATAAAAATTCCCGTTTTCAAACAAAGACGGATACGTGTGGACGGGTGTAAACGATTCGAAAACGGCACCTGTGGACACGAATTTCCGTTTTCAAACAAGAAAAAGAATACGTGTGGAGTAATTAAGTACTTGTATTGGCATTTATACAAAAAGTGATAGTCAAACACTGCAGCTTTGAAAGAATAGCTTTGATGACGTAACAGCGTAAATACACTTAGCAATGAGTACTCAGTTGATTTATAGTCAAAATTCTCGACGCATTCCGCTTATTATTCAGGAATATCTTTTTAAAATCAGGAATGGTTTCAGAATTTCCCTCAGTTTCAAAATGAATGTGTAAAGTATTGCAATATTCCAATTAATAACTGTAGCTCTGTTCCAAAATATTTAAGGTCAATGCTGATTGGCTTGTTAGTGACATTTGGCAATTGTTAAAGTGCAAACTGCAAAGCACCTGCGGAAGTTGGCGGTTATACACATCTAACCTATTTACTTGAGCCATTAATATAGCCCGAGGCAAGGACTTCATGTCAGAAATCAGGGGCACCCAACGACTGTTTTCTGTAATATTATCTGTTCGGAGCAGCAAATCAGTATTGCCTAGAAGTTTCTATTACTTAAGGAAGGCTTAAAATTTCTAGATGACCGTTCCATTCATGTACAATTTTCTAAGCTTATCTAATAAATTCTCGGCGCTTTTCTGAAGTTTGATTTTTCACATTTCCGTTTGTACACCCCAGTATAGGGCATTTTTCGTAGGAAAAAAACTCTAAAATTCTCGGATTCAAGAATGTGATGAAGAGAGGAATCAAAAAATGTTCTCTTTCGTAATGCGCTAAATTGCATCTAAAATTTTAGGGAAAATAATGCTGAAGCCCTTGATTGTAATTTCGAAAAGACTTGATCAAGTTACCCCTACATGTATGCTAGATTAATATGCAATGAAAGTAAATATTGCCATATTACTATTTTATTAGTAGATTTACATTGGCTGCCTGTAAAGTTCAGAATTGAATTTAAAATCCTGTTGATTGTTTTTAAGTTTTTTACGAGCTTAGCACCTTCATACTTAAGATTTTTAATTACTCCTAAGCCTGTATCTAAATATAATTTAAGAAGTTCTAGCGACAGTACCCTACTTAGTTATCCGAATGTTAATTCCAAGGCCACTCTCGGTGAACGGGCCTTTCTATTTGCTGCACCTAAGCTATGGAATGCTGTGCCAAGATTTATTAGGGAATCCATTTCAGTTGACACTTTTAAGAGAAAGTTGAAGACTCGCCCTTTTAAAAAAGCATTTTGTACCACTTAGATTATAAGATTGTATTTTTAGCTTACTAGGCTATAAATAATTTTCAGCTTATAATTTTTAAGATTTTGCTAACAGATTTTATCTTTTTAACTTTTAGCCATTAGTTTTTCTATTCTATATCTATATTATCATCTTATTTTATAATTTTTACTATCATAATTATTCATAATTTTAATTTTTAGTAGTATTATTGTTTTGTTTTTGTTCTTGTTTTTTTTTTCCCCTTTGGTGCATTTGAATATATTTATATAGATATTTGCGCCTTATAAGTTTTTGAAATTAAATTAATTAATTAAATAATGACCGAACACACACAAATTTTATAGCGCCACTTAGAATGCATATCTAGACGTCTAAAGATACTCTGAATAGCTTAAAAATTGTTTTCAATGAATTTGGGAGGAAAACTTCGTTGGGTGCCCCTAAGAAATGTGTAAAATTAACCCGGATTTGGTTTGGGGGGGGGGGGGGGGAAGTTTCGTTTTTCTTCCCCTTCCCGTCACCCCACGAGTCAAAGGAGTTTACAAACTTACTCTGTATAGCGCAATAGTGTCGCCTGCTTTCATTATGTCCAGGAATCATCAATAAGGGACTGGGATATTCACGTTGTTTCCTAATGAAAACGCTGTTTGCGATAGACACACACTAGGTATGGAGGGGAAAGAGAAACAGGGCTTTGCCTTCTTTCTCCCCAAACCCTCCGCCGAGGTGACCTCTGTTCAAATTAACGTACAGAGTGGGTCGAAAAGCCGTGGATATTTTGATTTGCTTTTCATAGTTCAATTGTGCACCCACCAATCAGATACGACTTGAAACCTGAAGTAAAGCAAAGAGTTTGCCTCGATCAGTCACAAAAATTAAACCTCGTTTTGATCGCAGATTCGTTTCGTAAAAAGTTGTCTTCACATTCGTTGTCGTTAATAATGAAAGTATACATTTAAAGGACTTTACCAGGAGAGCGAAAAAATATTTTTAAAGCCCACGAAAATTAGCGCGATGCCTAGGACTTCGCCAAGTCAAGAGTACGTGAGGCAGACGCCAGACTAGGTCTGCATTACTATGCAAATTTAAAAGATCTTTGTTGCCCAATGGTAATTGGTGCCATTTTAAGTCACTGCAAGCATAGAAACTCTAAGGAAGTGGTATTGAAATGACTTCAAAAGTAAACTCAAACCGAAGTGTTTGTTTGTTTTAGTTTTTGATTTTGTTTTTGTTTTGTTTTTTTCATTCTTCAAAATATGTTTCGCGAGTCACTTCAGAAGTTTGTTTTAAATCACATTGTGAATTTGAAACTCATTGAGAAGTGTTTCAATATTTTTTCAAACGGTTGATTGCTTTCAACGCGAGAAGGCATTGTGTTACGTCACGTCATTTTGAGTAAGTAGAATAATCCACTTCATGTGATAAGATGGTTTTCGTGGTTTAGTGGTAAAGACGAGTAAGGAAGGAGACTCGTAACGCTGTTCGATTTTACTGCCGCCCACTAACCAGTCGTTTTGGGTTTACGAATATCTGATTAAATGTTGACTTTTTGCTGAGCCCAGCATTGCTGACAATACGCAAGTGTTGTGCCCAGCACTTGCATGAAGTGAAAATCAAACTAAATTGTCAACTTTGTTCAATGTGACGTTTTTAACGGTCACCAAAACTTCTAGACGTTCAAAATATTAATAACCCCTAGTGAAGGGAATGTCCTGGGGAATGTACTCATTGTAGCTCACCACGTCAAAAAAAATGTAAATATATATCATGTTCATTAGGACAGTTAGAAAGGCATTGTAATGCAATATCGGAAAAAAACAAAACTTAAATTTAATTTCCTTTGTTAGTTTTAAGAACCAGAATTAAGAAATGTACTGCTTGTTATAAACAGCGTTTTATGACCCGTAGAACGACAATAATTTTTGGAATTTCCGGTTAGGTCAAATAAGTCACACT
>OZ037993.1:42047784-42127784 GCA_964035705.1 Porites rus
TGACCAATTAAAACAAACTAAGAGGACTCTTTGGTGCCTTGCCAGGCTTACCAAAAACTCAGTTTCGGGTTGGTTTCGACGTTTCAGTGGAAAATTCCTGAAACAAACGAACGTCTGAGAGGGAATCGCCTATTTTCCTGGTTGGAAACTTCCAGGCGGAAGTTCCGATTTCATGTCTTCAAACCTTTTTTTTGAATATTAGTTTCACGCTTTCGCGGCCGTTTTTCATTAAACGAAACTGACTTAGGAAAATGGTTAACGCGATTACCGAACGGAATCAAAATTAATCAGTCCTGAATTCTCCTCACCATTTGCCCAAACCGTGAAGCGACCGGTTTACCAATGTAAATAGTAGAAAAGCGTTGATGCCAAGAGCCTGCGATAAAGCTTCCTCTCATCGCTATCTACCGCAAGGGACATTTCGTCAAAGAGCAGTGAGAGGCGGGTGTATCGGAGACTATGCGTCATATATCTTAAGTACTTTGAGGGGCCTTGTTAAGTGCATAACAGATCGTAGCAAGGGCAGATCGTTGCAATATCTCTAATTACTTATTCAGAGACACCAACAGAAAACTCGCTATTCCTCTACCCCAAACAAATGTTAAGAAAAATAGCTTTTTTGGAGCAGTTCTTTGGAATAGCCTTCCTATATTATTGACCAGCAGCAGGCGAAATCTCTTGGGGTTTTGAGGGCCGGCTGCAAAGAATTCCTCTGGAGATCTACACGGTACTTACGTAAAGCGGACTAAGGCTTTAAGTCTTCTAGTATTCGGTTTGTGACAAAGACAAAGGTAAGGTTTTGGAGGCCTGCTTGGGCGTCTAAGTTTCATGGAATAAGGTTACGGAGGATGAGGAAAGTCCTCAAGTCTGTCTTTCCTTTTTAGGTGTTTCTATTCGTTCGTTACAAGGTTCTTCTTAGGTTTAGTATTATACTCTATTTTGTTTCCCTATTTTTATTGTTTTTTTTTTTCTTTTTTCTTTTTTTTTTTTTTTGCGGAAAATACGATGTTCTCTTTCCAAACGCTGTTGAAAGGAACTTTCAGTCTTTTAACCTGTCATCTGCAGTTCAGTATTACAGCTAGAGTTTCCATGACACTAAAACGTCAATCAGTGCAAAGTCTTTCAGGCCACAAAGCAGCCCGTACTCTTTGCGTAAGCCAAGAAGGCGGAATAGTCGAGGTAATGGTCTGGAGCAAAACAAAATGGTCGTTCCCTCTTGTCTGGAGCAGAGGGGGCACGGTCGGGGAGGGGAGAGGTGAGTGAGACTGGGGAGAGAATCGAAAAATAAGTCTAAAAAACACAATAGAAAATGAAAAAGAAAAAAGAAAAGAAAGAAAACAAGAAATAAAATAAAAGTTTCGCAGTCTTAAAGCAGTTGAAAAGTTAGTACTACCAAATCCGTTCCTGCTGATCAATAACAAAGCACCAAAAGTTGAATACCGTATTTATTTGAATAAGCGCCCAACCTCGAATTAGCGCCCACCTCGAATAAGCATCCTAAAGGCAGCAAAGTTAATAAGCGCACACCCCCACCCCACTCCCTCCCACACAAACTCGAATAAGAGATAATAAGTAATAAAGAGACCCTCCCGATGACGGAGTTTTCTTCAGAGCATTTTACAGAAACCTTGCTTTGTTACATCTCCGCTTTTTGTTTTTACCATTTATTGTTTTGTTGCAAAACTATCATACTACACTTGGTGAGAATGGCGAAAATTTAATAAGCGCCCAGCCTCGAATAAGCACCCACCTCGAATAAGCGCCCACTCTCAAGGTCCAAAAATTTAATAAGCGCCCAGGGCGGTTAATCGAATAAATACGGTATATACCATAAAAATGTGTAAATGAAGGACATAGTTAACCTGTAACAGGCCTTCAGGTAGATGGAAAAACGCAAAGAAAAGTGGGCTAGAAAAAATGGCGAAGGGGCGGGGTTAGGGAGAGAGGGCGAAAGGTCCTCCTACTCTCTCCCTCTTACTCTCTTCCACGTTTG
Source organism: Porites rus (assembly GCA_964035705.1). Taxonomy (NCBI): domain Eukaryota; kingdom Metazoa; phylum Cnidaria; class Anthozoa; order Scleractinia; family Poritidae; genus Porites; species Porites rus. The sequence goes on from OZ037993.1 coordinate 42,049,778, forward strand.
TTTTCCTCCCTTCCCCATTTCGCGCCACTGTCCACTGTCCACTATCCACTGTCCACTATCCCTGGAATAGGCTAGTTCATAGTGGGCCAGAGAGTTTTTTTCCAATGGTGATGCAAGGGATCTATAGATGTCCATTTAGGAGCATTTGCCATTTTTAAAAGGTCATGATCACGCTGCAACTATTCCTGCTTCAGCATTACTAAAACGTCACTTTTCTTCTATTTTCCGTTTTGTTGTAGAGGAAAGTTTTTGGTGATTTGATTTTGATGATGGTGTTTCATCGTTGATCGAAACGAGTTAAAATGTTTTCTGAAACGTTCGTTACAACGTAACTTTATAAGCGTGATAATAATACATCGAAACGTACATTTATTCTTATACAGAATTACTTGAAAGAGAAAACTCGCAAGAAAAAAAGAGAGTTCTAATTAGTTAATATTGGTTATCCCCGTCTTAAATTTAACGTATTTATGCCTTTTGACGTATGCTTAAATTAATAAAACACACCACTGTACTTGTTTAAAGTTTGTTTTCGTTGGACTCCGGTCGTCGACGTCTTGCCGACGTCGCTCAAAAAGGTCGACTTCTGGGCAGTTCCACAATTTATGTTTTATCCAAACAAAATGACTCTTCTAAATAAGATAAGTGCATTGAAAGATGTAATATAGATTTTATGCTGGAATTTGGCATGTAATCAGCGTTGAATAGAATGTTGAAAGTGAATCTGTCGTTAACACCGCTGGCGTGACGGGCCGCATCACGCCATTTTTAACCACTGGAATGTCGCGATTTTTCGCAAAATTAGGGTTGAACTCGGCGTCTTGCAGGCTACTTAAAATCGTTTGCCCAGAGATTTGTTTCGATTTTCCGATATATTGGGGCCTAGTTAAGCCGTAGAAAGTCAATTTGCGAAATTCTAAGTTATAGCGCATTGTAAAAATGTACATTATTTTAACCCTATAATTTTGAACGGTAGAAATTGTCAATAGGGCCTATTTTTAACAATATCTTTTTGGCCACAAACTTATTACAGCTTTCACGAATTTATCGTCCTATAAGAAAGAAAGGGTCATAAAAACCATTCGTGTTCTTCAAAGGCTGCCAAATCGTTGTGGTTTGACGTACGAGTCAATGGAATTTGTGTAAAATTTCGCTTTACCGGAAGTGGATTTTGAGCTCCGAACGAGCAAAATGCGTTTTCTCGAATTTTGACAAAAGAATGCGTTATTTGGGAAAACGACCTGCAGCATGTTTCATTACTCATTAAGGGTTATCGATGAGCAAAAAATGAGCGAAATTCGAATTTTGAACTTGTGCCACAAAAAGGCGATTTTGGTCGATATTTACAGACAGTTGCTCTTAAGAAAGGCTCTAAATCTGACATTGGTAACTATAGGCCTATTTCCTTACTTAGCATCCCTAGTAAAATATAGGAGCACCAAGTTTGTGATATATTAGATGATCATCTAAGTAAGCACTCCTTAAAAAATCCAGCACAATGGGGCTTTGCAAAAGGCCTCTTTGTTATTCCACGTGTCAAATATGAAATTGGCAAACAATCTATTCAATATAGAGGACCAACAATTTGGACATTTCTTAATAGATTAATTAATATAAATGAGACGATAAGTAAAGACAAATTCAAGCAAATTTTACGTAGATTTTCCAAGGACATTAATAATTTCTCATTTAGAGCTCCTATGATAGCTAACAAACACAATGACTATGTATATTTTTAACTTGATTTTATTCATACATTTTACATCATCTTACTTTTTATTTAACTTAGTTTAGATGCAGGTCCACATCAGCCTTTCGCTGCCATTTTATGTAACTTAACCTGCTTTATCAAATAAATGTATGTATGTATGTATGTAGGTAGGTAGGTAGGTAGGTAGGTAGGTAGGTAGGTAGGTAGGTAGGTAGGTAGGTAGGTAGGTAGGTAGGTAGGTAGGTAGGTAGGTAGGTAGGTAGGTATGTATGTATGCTTCCTACCTCTAGGGAGATAAACTATAGCAACAGAAGAAAATGGTTCGCTAAGCCCAACCGGTTATCTAAACAACGTAGAGTCGTGTTTAAGTCTACATTTACTTGCAGCCAAGTTAAAATAAAAAAAAACGTTGTTCTTAAACATCTCTCCAACCTTAGTTCTATAGTAAACTACAAGGCTACCAATACGTTAGCCCATCTTTGTAAATAGAACGTTTTTTGGGGCTCGCGGATTTAACATTAAATCCGTAAGCCCCAAAATTAAACATTGCAAAATTTGTAACGCAGGATTGTAGTCACATACTGTGCGTATATTTTGTGGGTGTTTTGTTCTGTTCACACCCTTACAGGAACGTGATTTTGTCTTAATCATTAGGGATCTGGACTTAGTTCCTTAGCTCTATCTTGTTATACTCCCTGATGAAGTCTGTGTGATCAGACGAAACCGATCGGAGAAATAGATCAACTTAACACTGAAGATACTCGCGTTGCTTTGTGCTGCTCAATAGTGTTTATTTAAAAAAAAAAATTGTATAGTCAGAACGAGAAGAAGCCACGTGGACGGCAACCCTTAAAATCGCTGTGGACTCAAAAGTGGTCAACTTTCCTTGAAACTCGTGAAAAGACAAGAATCTCTGAACAGACAGAGTAACGCAAATGAAGAAATCGTGAAACAGATTCGAGCCTCGGCCGAAGAGTCACCTGAACCTGAACCTGACAAATGGATAGATGGCCATTTTCAACGTGTCATTAAAAAGCTTGGCCACCGTTTCATCGACGCTGAAAATTAAATCTAAAAAATAAAAATAAATAAAAAATTAGACATTTAAATTTTAAAATTCTATTAAATTTTAAGGCAAAGAAACACGAAAGTGACCCACTTCAAATTGCATCACTCAGAAATCCCAAAAAGAGTAGCCATTTTTGAATGTCAAGCAAAGCACGATAAAAATAAACCCAAAAATCAATTTACCTTAAAAAACTTTCAGATCAATACAGTCATTAGGGTCCAGGTAAATCAGAAGAGTAATTTCTTCTCGAATCGATAACTGAGAACGAGGAAAAAACGAAATGATTAAGGCGAACTATGCTTGGAATATTCATCTCACGGTCTACAGCAAGACGGCTTTCCTTAATTGGGATTGGTCGAAATTGCTCCTGTGAATCTTTGCAAACTGCTGTCCCGCAACCACCTCTGACTGCAAGAGAGAACGAAGTGATTCTCTCTTGCTAACTGGAATTCCCCAGTATCACTATACTTGAAAAAGTAAACAGAGGTTAACAAGGAAGGCAGCAAAAACATTCAACATTCCTTACGAATCCTTGAAAAGGAGCAAAAGGGGGTAAGGGGGAGTCACTCAAGTTTTGTTTTTTTCTCTTAGTTACTGTTACTGACCATATTGCAACAACTCGATCGAGTAATAAAAGAGTTAACTTAAGAAAACGAAAAGAGACGTAAAAGAAGCAAAGGAGCCTGCTTCATTCATAAGATTAATAAGTGTATTTTTTTAACTTAAGCTGTTATTTTTACTAACCCCTCTCGTTTCAATTGTTGTTGTTGTGGTTTACAGCTGTCAACCAAACGACATGTATCTCTTGCTATAAAGTTGAAAGTGGGCAGTCCAACTCTCCCTGTAACAGAAGCGATCCTGTCAAGCCTTGTTCGTCTTATTGTTTCACATTTAGGGGGAGGATACAGTACTATAGCCGCGATTACTATTACACATTTTTCTTCGAGAGTCGAGGATGCAGCAACTTTACAGGTAAAGCCCCTTTTTCATATATGTGATCGCCATAATTTCGATAATCAGACCGATTCGAAGCGATCATATGGAAGCCTGTTTGTGCCAAATTTTCCATCTGTGCGATCGTTGTGGCGACGATCGTTGCGATCACCAAGATCGTTGATGAGTTGTTTCTATAATAATCGTTGCAATCGCAGAGAGACTTTTAGCCATCTTAGCGATCGCTGCTATCACATGGAGATCACGCTTAAGAATGAACTGAATGTTGTTGGAGGCTATAGTTAGGTCGGGGGATTTCAAGGGAAGAATTAATTGTTGTTATCTCATCGTTAAAGTGGACAATTACAATAATTAATGTCACTACACGACCAAGGTGGTCAGAGGGCCAATAACTAAATCATCCACTCAGGTTGCTTCATTTGCGGTCCATTATTTTTTAAGTATTCGACCGGGCATTGTCCTGAATGATCTCGTGCGAACCCGCCCATCGTTTGTCAGTTAAATCAAGAAGGCGATAGTCTTCATTCATTCAAATCTTCCCGGAGATTTTGTCGTAAAACTCCAGATTGGAAACCAAAACTATACCAAAGTTCCAAAAGACATGATGAATGATAGTCATACAGCCGTGTTAAGTAGTTTTTCCCGTCGAAAACTGCGTACAATAGTCACGCATAAGCGGTCACATCCTCAGAATGTTCAAGAACGTTTACCGGCATTAAGAGCCTACAAATAAGAATATGTCTTGACGCTGCCGCTATTTGTTCGATACTCTCAGTGACCAAAAATAGCTAACAATCGTTCCAGCCATGTTAGTTCTAAAGAATTTTGTCAAAGCTCATTCAGCTGGCTTTTGATAAAGAAAGATCAGCATGAAATAAATGCTAACTTGAAATGGAAAAGGGACCTCCTACCAGAAAAAATATCTCCAATTATATGTGATGGCACTGACTGGAGTAAAATTCCGGGAGTAATCGGGAAAGTGTTTCAGATCGACTGAGCGAGAAGGGCAAGGCCTTTTTTGAAGTTGCGAGCACGATTAAAAAATAATTAAAAAAAAAAAAAAAGAAAAGAAAAAGAAAGCAAGGAATTAAGAAGACGAGGAGGGATTATTTCTGGTATGTAGGGGAAGGTTACTTTTAACGGGCTGGACTAGTTAGCACAATACATTTTCTGTTGGCATGTACATAGGCCAAAATGCGGACGGGCTTGTAACCGCAATTTTACCCTTTTATTTTAAAATACCTCTGCGTGCTTACCTATAATGTTTCGTTCGGTCGGTTATATAAATTAGTAGTATACGTGGAGGGTTAATGCGGCTGTGTGAATTGTAAATTGATTACAAATTTTTCAACTCCTTTTATTGTCTTTTTTTTTTTTACTTCCGTCAGACAAAGAAGAAGTTTGTACATTAAATAATGCGTCTTTGGCACTTGTTAACGGCACCATGCTAGAGTGTGATTTTGAGAGTTGTTCTGGTAACAACTGTAACTACGTGAACTTAACCGCTGCACTTCCAAGAACAGCTAGAGCCACTTCAATGCCATTCCCTACGACACGTAAGTATACGGTCTGAGTCTAATGCCTGAATATACGGTCGATGTAACACCTGAGTACTGGAGATAGGTAATGCCCTTCCAACACACGGTTTGCTTGTCCAAAGCAATTTTCATGTCAAGAGACATTTTTATACATAAGTTCTTTTATATTCATTGTCATACAATTCTGTCATATATCTATGCCAAAGAAATTTTTTGCTGTATCAAGCGATCATTTTAGCATATCAAGTTGTGCTTATTTTCATACATTTGAGGTTGTACGAATTTTTGTTCATCAAGTCGCACACATATTTTTATACATCAAGTTGTGCACATTATATAGTGATACTCACGCTGAGGTCACCAGCATGATATTGATTTGCCAACCAGAAGTGCGTTCGTTCTTGTAACAAGATTCTTTTGTTTCACTCTTTACTACTTTGAACGTTAAAAAAAAAGGTTTCTAGTAATCATCGACGTCCCCTAGATCCATCCTGCTTTTTGAATTCTAGTTCTATACTGGAGCTTTGTTGAGTTTACTTTCGTACACGAATGTACGCACCCAATGACATGTACTCGTCCGCTCTGATACGGGACAGTATGAGGTCACTGGTTTTCATCTTTTCACTGCAATACACTCACTTCCACTCTTGAACTCAGGTCTATGATCCTCACGCAGGGTAAGATCCTATGAAGAGCATATCACTCCGAATTTGTTTAAAAAATAAATAAATAAATAAAAATAGAAAACTTGTAATAAACGATGCCGCGACTGTTTACGATTTTAGATGAATATCATTTTTCTATAGATTTTTAATTATGTTTGCTTAATATTTTAGGTTGGACATTTTTTGGCCTGGAGCGAGTGACGCTTTTTGAGGCATAGACCCTTTGTCACTTCTCGTGAGGCATTGCGCCTCGTTTAGTTTTATTTCAATGGACGAGCTCATATCATCACGAGAAAGAAATAGACGACGTCTTTGAATTTTCGGTAGTCAGTGTTCTTTTTCAGTTTCAAAAAGCGGCCCTGTTGGAATATTCAAGGATTTTAAAAACATTTTAGCGGAGCCTCCTTACGGAGTGGCAGGGAGGGACTAAGTACTTTGCAAGGAAGGGTTCGGGGAATCCCAGACATCAGCTTACGTTTGTCTTGGCGAAACGTTAACCAGTTCACCTAGAGACAGATCTTGAATTACGTTCGTTTAACGTACCACACAAAACTTATAGTTATAAAATGTAGTTGTCTTAAAGGATGTTGTTTTAGCTTCGTCACGCTTTTGGTCACGCTCCAGAACCAATATAGTGTCATCTTGGTCAAAGTTGACAGGTGAATTGAATTCATGAGTAAAAACTTGTGCATCGCGTACTTTTAAGTTCTAAACGTTTTGCGTTCTTTCAACGCTGCGGCTATCGAGGTTCTTTTGTTGTTCAAAGTTTGTTTGACTGTTTGTTTATTTATGTGTGGTTGAGGAAAGCGTCGCATGAACAGCCGGATTCAGAAGGTTATTAGGGCGAGCCAGGCGAGGTTGATCATTTATTGTTTTTCTGGCTAGTTTACTTTCTTTATCATGTCGGGCGTAATTATTTCCTGTGACTTACGATGCACGTTTTAAAGATTTGACTGAGACGCGCGATGTATCGCCTCCTGTTATCAGGTTTAAAATACACATGCTTAAGCTTATAAACATTTTTTCTGTTTGCCGATGAAAAGAACAAGTTCTAAAGAATACTCAGTAGCCGTCTCAATTGTAAAGAGAAAGCTTTAAAGCGAAAGTCTTGCTTCGAGGTGCGTTCATGTCGTATCCACCACTGGTGACGGCTACGAAAACGTCACTTAAAAAGTTCTTTCGCACTGCTTTAAACTTTATTCCATCTCGCGCAAATCGTCAATAATGTTGGCAAAATTTTCTGGAGTAGTTGAATACTAAAAGACTGTATGAAAGTTCAGGAAAAGAAAAAGAAAGTCGTTGTCTTGTGTTCACTCCCTGAACTAAACGTGAAATTAGTCACTTTCATAACAATAATAACGATAATAATGGTCAACTTTCCTTAAAACTCGTAAAAAGACAAGCATCTCTGAACAGACAGAGTAACGCACATGAAGAAATCGTGGAACAGCTTCGAGCCTCGGCCGAAGAGTCACCCGAACCTGAGAATTGGTTAGTTGGCCATTTTCAACGTGTCATTACAAAGCTTGTCCAAAGTTTCATCGACGCTGAAAATCTAAAAAAAAAAATTAAAAAAATTAAATTTTAAAATTTTATGAAATTTCGAGGCAAAGAAACACGAAAGGGACCCATTTCAAATTACATCACTTAGAAATCCCAAACAGAGTAGCCATTTTTAAATGTCGAGCAAAGCACGATAAAAATAAACCCAAAAATCAACTAAACTTAAAAATTTTCCCATCGGTACAATCAAGAGGGTGCAGGTAAATCAGAAGAGTAATTTCTTCTCGAGTCTATAACTGAGAACGAGAAAAAAAACGAAATGATTAAGGCGAACTATAGTTGGTATATTCATCTCACGGTCTACAGCAAGACGGCTTTCCTCAATTGTGATTGGTCGAAATTCCTCCTGTGAATCTTTGCAAACTGCCGTCCATTTACCTCCTGTGACTGCAAGAGAGAACGAGCTCATTGTCTCTTGCTAACTGAAATTCCCCAGTATCACTATACTTGAAAAAGTAAACAAATGTTGGCAAGGAAAGCAACAAAAACACTCAAGGCTCCTTACGAATCCTTGAAGGGGAGCAGAAGGGGGTAAGGGGGAGTCACTTAAGTTTTATTTTTTCTCTTCGTTACTGTTACTGATCATATTACATCAACTCGATCGAGTAATAAACGAGTAAACCTAAGAAAACGAAAAGAGACGTAAAACAAGCAAAGGACGACGACGGTGACAGCAATGAGAACGGCAGCCTACTTCATTCATAAGATTCGTATTGTATTTTTTTAAAACTTAAGCTGTTATTTTTACTAACCCCTCTTGGTTCTATTGTTGTTGTTGTTTACAGCTTTCAACCAAACGACATGTATCTATTGTTCTAAAGCTGAAGGTGAGAGGAGCAACTTTCCCTGTAACACAAGCGATCCTGTGAACGTGCCTTGTTCGTCTTACTGTTTCACATTTAGGGGACGGATAATGTATTCGGATCCCGGCGGCGATAACCATATTACACGTTTCTACGAGAGTCGAGGATGCAGCAACTTTACAGGTAAAGCCTTGCTTCCATGTGATCGCCATGACTGCTGGAAAATTTCAGCAGTCAGACCGATTCGAAGCGATCATATGGAAACCAGTTTGTGCTAAATTTTCTATATGTGCGATCGTTTTGGCGACGATCGTTGCGATCATCAAGATCGTTGATGAGTTGTTTCAGATCTATAATAATTGTTGCGATCACAGAGAGACTTTCAGCCAACTTAGCGATCGCTGCTATCAAATGGAAATCACGCTTAAGAATGAACTGAATAAGGTCGGAGGCTATAGATAGGTCGGGGGATTTCAATGGAAGAATTAAGTGTTTATATTCCAGCGTTAAAGTCAACAATTAATTAATGTTACTACACGACTAAGGTAGTCAGAGGGCCAATAATTAAATAATCGAATCAGATTGCTTCATTCGCGGTCCAATATTTTTTAGGTATTGGACCTGGTATTGTCTGGATGATTCCGCGCGAACCCGCGCATCCAGTTTGTAAATGGACAAGGCGATAGTCTTCATTAATTCAAATCTTCCCAAAGATTTTGCCGTAAAACTCCAGAGTGGAAACCTTAAATACCAAAAGTTCTTAAAGAGACGATGAATGATACTGCCGTGTTAAGTACCTTTCCCCGTCGAAAACTACGTACAATAGTTACACATAAGTAGTCACAGCCTCAGAATATTCAAGAAAGTTTACCGGCATTAAGAGCCTACAAATAAGCATATGTCTTGACGCTGCTGCTATTTGTCCGATACTCTCAGTGACCAAAAACAGCTAACAATCGCTTCAGCCATGTTAGTTCTAAAGAATTTTGTCAAAGCTCATTCAGCTAGCTTTTGATAAATAAAGATCAGCATGAAATAAATGCCAACTTGAAATGGGAAAGAGACCTCCAACCAGAAAAAATATCTCCAATTATGTAATGGGATGACTGGAGTAAAATTCCGGGAGTAATCAGGAAAGTGTTTCACGGCGGCTGAGCGCGAAGGGCAAGGCCTGTTTTGAAGTTACGAGCACGATTACCCCTGAATCGTACGACGCCAAGTCCTATTATTTACTTTAAAATTTTGCCTATAAAAAAAAGTGAGAAATGCACAAATGGAATATTTGCTGCTTACAGCTCGATTTGTTGTATTTCAAACTCTAGAAGCTCTGTTGTTTTCTTTGCCTCTTAATCAATGCTGAAAACAGTGTTAAACAGATTGTTAAGTATCTGAGGAAAACTTAGTCACTGGATCAGTTAATTTCGTTCATATTTGTTTTCTAAGCTGAAGCTGCTGGTGAACTTGTTCACTGAAGATTTTTCCCTTGATTTTGATTGTTTAGCATAGGCTAGGTAATTAGATTTTTATTGGCTGAGTAACATTATTTGCGTTTGGTTTTCACTGGCTGTTTAACGGACAATACGGCTCGTCTGAGCATTTTGTCTCGGTGTTGACACAACTATAAATCGAAAGATATTTATGCTGTTATTCTGTTAGGTAAATGATAGTAATGGTAAGTGATAATCAATCAATCAATCAATCAATCAATTCTACATTAAACACGGTAAAAATTCATCAGGTTGGTACAGTATAAAAGATAACTTAGTAAATATAATTTCCATTTACATGTAACATCTATCTAAGAGGTCTCTTAAAATTACTAACACTGCTCCTATTAAATTACACTGAATTAGACCTGCTTTCCATGAATGCCGTGTACCTACCTTAATTAGAATTGCTTAAAACGACTGAGAAATCCGCTTGCCTTAGGTTACAGGGCAGGTTCTTCCAGAGAGTTGCAACTCTAAAGATAAAGCTCTTTTTTAAAAAGTTGGTGCTTGGAAAAGGGACATCTAATTTATTTGCAGAGTCCCTTTAGACATAGCCTGACGTGCTGCGCTCGGTAAACAATTGCAGATAGCTAGTCAGGAGCCAGACCATTAAGAGCTTTGAACACCATCAAAGCTTCGCTTGAATTTGGCACTGATCATGAGTAATCAGATCTTTCCAACCTAGTTGATGGAGTCTTTTTGTAACAAGCGCCTAGCATCAGCATCGTAGCAGAAGGAATTCAAAATGCGAGCGGCGCGGTTCTGAGGTGCTTGTTATTTTTCTGAAAGCGTTTTACCGCAATCCCCCCAGGAATATACCACTTATTAACCGAAAGCGAATTCATCACAGGGAAATCAGAGACCGAGGCCTTGATGCATTGACCGAGCGATAGCGAGGTCAATGCAACACGGCCAAGGTCTGAGATTTCCCTGTAATGACAAAACGGACTAGGTTAATAAGTCATTTATTATTTGTCCTCTCATAATGTACCTGAGCCTGCGATACGCTAAAACCAATAACTGCTCAGCGGATAACTTAAAAAAAAAAAAACAACCCTTCACCTCAATGAGTTGTGCACTTGATCCCGTAATACAGCCTTTTGACACTGGTCAGTGGATACCCTCTTTGACAGCTGTCAATTGACCATAACATGGATGTCCATAAGGATGTCCACTATCAAGTTAAACACAGACTGTATATGCCTTGGACACCTAACTAGCAATGCCTGGTCATTACAAGAAAATAATGCCCGCTTAGCAGCCAATCAGAGCGCGCGTATTATTGTAGCCATATAATAACATGCTAATCGAAATGGGGTTGTAGCAAGGCGTTGTAGATGTAATGTAAATCTGGTGAAACGAAAGATCTAATTCTTTTTATGGCGCCGATGCCAGAGACAATCTGTTTAGATAGTTTGTCGCTATGATTATGCCACGACACGTTTTCTTCAGAAAGGATCCCAAGTGATAAAGTAATGGATACTTGTTTTATTGGAATATTATCAATCAAATTTTCAAGAGATTCAGATTTTGCACTCAGTGTTTGCCTGGAACCAATTAACATGAAGTCAACTCAGTTTTAGTAATGTTCAGAGTAAGTTTGTTGAAGATAAGCAATTTGTGGATGATATTTAAATCGTAATCCAGACTAGACTGTACAGAGTTTATGTCCGCACCAGCATGATTCCATGTGAGTGTCGTCTAATACATCCTTTTAAGGCTGGCAGAACAATAGACCATTTGGAAAATGGTTAATATAGATAAGCAATAAAATAGGGTATAGGATTGTTCCCTAAGGTACTCCACAGCGTAGGGAAGAGTCTTTAGAAAGAGAACTATTCACAACACGTCTCTGGGTACGTTTGGTTTCAAGTACGACTTAAACCACAAGCAATTGTAAGCAATCTCCTGTATTCGGTACAGTCTTGGCTCAGCTAAAAGAACGCCATGGTCAACGGTATCTAACGCTTTCTTCAAGGCCAAAAAAACACTACGTTTACATTACCGAACTCAATATTGAAAGCCAAGCTATCAGAAGCTTCCAAAAGAGGAGTAAAATTTGATTGCATGGAACGAAAACCTGATAGTTGGTTAGTGATCTCTTCATTAGTCAGAAAAATATCGACGATTGATCATAAACAATTGTCTCGAACACTTTAGCTATTACTGAGATAACAGAAACTGGCCGATGATTATTCACGTCAGCTCGCTCACTTTGTTTAAACAATTGTGTTACGCTTATTAGCACATTTCCAGTCATCTGCAAATATACCATCCTCGGAGAGCAAGGGGCAGATAGTGGGGATGAGGGAAAAGGGGGCGAGGGAAAGTCTAAACGGGCGGAAAAATGTGGCGCGAAGAAAAGTAAAGAACGGCGAGAAGAGCCCCTGGGGACAATGTCTTACCACACCAGTTCCAAACGGTCGCCTCCGTTCTGGCTTCTGATTGGTGCCAGAAAAACACAAGTTTTCTGGCACCAATCAGAAGCCAGAACGGAGGCGACCGTTTGGAACTGGTCTGGTAAGACATTGTCCCCATGGGCTCTTCTCGCCGTTCTTTACGTTTCTTCGTTCCATATATATTTTTCCGCCCGTTTAGACTTTCCCTCGCCCCCTTTATCTGCCCCTGGGTCTCCGAGGTTGCAAATATACCAAAACTTAGAGACTTACAAATCGGCACCTTCCCTAATTACTTTGGTAGAAATATAATGAAAACAGTCGCCTTGGATTTGGATAGTTTATTTAAGAAATAAAAGAACATTGCTACTACAAATTGGCCTGAAAAAGAACTTGTTGCTACCAACAATGTATTCGGCACAACTTGAGCTATCAGTAACAAAGGGTACCTCATTAGGAACTTTGGGTGCAAAGTGATTAAGTGACCATTAAATACATTGGAAAGTTGGCGACAACTGGTAACCGAGCTATCATTTAGTTTTAATTCCTTCACAGACGCATTGTTTTTCTGACGAGAGGTGAATTCATTAAATATTTGCTAGGTTTCCCAAGAGTCGCCATTTGACTGAATAAATGCTTAATAAGATGCCTTAGTGGATTTACCATTCCGTTAGTTTTTATTACGCAGCTTTTACACAGTTCAGTCTTCAGGATCAGTTAGACTTAATCGCTTTTTGTTTAGCAGTAACTCGATCGCCCTTGCCCTTCCCAGGTACGTTATGACAGTTATAATAAATACCCGGTGGAAAATAATAATGATAATGAAAAAAAGAAAGAATAAAGAATTGAAAAAAAAAAAGAAAGAAAAAGAAAGAAAGGAATTAAGAAGACGAGGAGGGATTATTTCTGGTGTGTAGGGGAAGGGTACTTTTAACCTGCTGGGCTAGACTAATTAGCACAATAGGTTTTCTTTTGGCATGCACGTAGGCCAAAATGTGGACGGGCTTGTAACCGCAATTTTACCCTTTTATTTACCTCTACGTGCTTACCTATAATGCTTCGTTCGGTCGGTTATATAAATTAGTAGTATATGTGGAGGGTTAATGTGGCTGTGAATTGTAAACTGATTACAAATTTTCAACTCTTTTTATTGTCATTTTTGTTTTTACTTTAGACAAAGAAGAAGCTTGTACATGGTATAATTCGTCTTTGGCACTTACAAACAGCACCTTGCTAGAGTGTGATTTTGAGAGTTGTTCTGGTAACAACTGTAACGGCGTGAACTTAACCGCCGCCATTCCAGCAACAGCTACAGCTACTTCAATGCCATCCCCTACAACACGTAAGTATACGGTCTGAGTCTAATTCCTGAGTATACGGTCGATTTAACACCTGAGTATTGGAGATAGGTAATGCCCTTCCAACACACGGTTTGCTTGTCTACAGCCGGCAAGTTAACCAATTTTCATGACAAGAGACATTTTTATACATCAGTTCTTTTATATTCATATCCATACGATTCTGTAATATATATCTATGCCAATGCAATCTTTTTCTGTATCAAGCGACCATTTTAGCGGAGCCTCCGCGCGCGAAGCGCGCGCAGCTGATCACCATGGGTAACAAAATTCGGTAAACTATCCATCCGAGAAAATTTGGTTATGACGTCACCGTACGTCCGTCCGTCCGTACGAACGACCGTACGGACTTTCCGGGTAGGGGTAAGTAGAAACGAATTCCTCCCCTCTCGCCTTGAAAGTTTTGTCCCCTATTGTTTCAAAAGCCTTTAGAAATGATTGACAAATCAGAATCTGTCAACTGACTAAATGTTTGGTGGATTTTAGGGGCCGACCATTTGACTTTTGAGGGGGTTATGGGTGATTTCAGAAAAAAATGTCCTGCAGGCTGATTTCGGGAGGAAAAAAGCATGCAAAGAAATTCCTGGGAAAAAATATCCTGCACTGAAAAAAAAAAAATATCGCTAGTTACGTATAATGCTGAAAAAAAAAATCTTACACCGTTATATCTCGGGGAATAAAAATGTCTAACTCCAGAGAGGTTTGGGGAAAAATTCTCAAACTAAATCAGTAAAATCACCCATACCCCACTCCCCACAAACGTCCAATGGTCATGTCAACCATTTAGGGGGTGAGGGAAGAAACGGATTTGACACCTTTAGTAAATGTCATCCATCAACAAAATGGCTGGCGCGCGTTCATCATGTGGTGGTTTTCAAGACTAAAGTTTTGCATTTCAAGATTGAAAATACGCCGATAAAAGACACAAATGGAAAGAGAAAGTTCAAAAGAATGCTCAGTTTCCTTTTTGAGGGCAAACGAAAGCTTTTCGCTATGACATTAATTGTCTTTCGAGGAATTCAACCTTGTTTTCTACGGATCGGAGCGCTTGGCTTGTTTTCAACCAACAAGGCAGCGAGGTTTCTGAAGACACTTGAGGTACATTCCGTAGCCTATGATCAAAGAAAAGTACGTTTTTAAAAGGGAATTTTTGTATTTTAAAAGTTTCATGGATATTTTCTATATTTTGACATCGGCGTGAAAGAAAAACCACAAAATGTGCAATTGAAATTGATTTTTTTGCTATGTGCTCGACCGATTTAACTTGCGTAAACGCAACGATTTAAGACTGAATCCACCAGGACATTGAGTAATTTTAATTTTCAGTGGACAAAAATCTTATACCAGAATAATTTAAAGCATCTTGCATTCTTTCTTACATTTTTCAAGGGCTAAAGATGTAATAATTCATCTGTAGTAACACCGAAACAAATTTCTTATGGGAGCCCGAGAAAATGAATGTCAAATTTCACAAAATTACATCTTACACATGAAATTTTCAGAATTTTACCGGTGTAACCACAATTCTTGTGAAATTTGACATTCATTTTCTCGGACTTCCATGAGAAATTTCTTTGGTGTTACTACAGATGAGTTATTACGTCTTTAGCCCTTGAAAAAGGTAAACAAGAATGCAACATTCTTTAAATTGTTCTATTACAAGGTTTTTGTCCACTGAAAATTAAAGTTACTCAATTTCCTGGTGGATTCCATCTTAATTTGTCTTACGCGAATTGCTTTTTAGGATTAACTTATAGGTATTTGAATAAAAATTTTCAAGAAATTAAGTTATTTATCTGTCATTGTTCATTCATAACATTAGCTCAGAAAACGACCATGAGACTGCAGATCGTGAGATTTCTAGATTCATTCAGACGGGCCCTTTCTTGAATACACCTTGTCACGGTTTTCGACGCCATCTTGACGAGTAGGCAAACGTGTGAGAAATTACAGTGTTTGTATGAGAATCTAATGTCGAATAATTTCCGTAAAAAGGCTGTTCTGAAAAAAATATCAATTGTAAACTAAAGCTACAAAGCAAAGGATTGTCCTAAAAAATTTGGGGGGAGTTTAGAATTCTCCAGAGGCTTGCTTTAGATTTTCTATATATTTGTCTGTAATTTTCCCGGGACTTTCTTACAGACAAATGTATAGAAATTTTTAAAAAGTGGTTCTAGGTCTTCTAGTGCATGTAACGCCCTCAAGTTTTTTCAGTAGAATTCTTAGGAGAGAAGCTTTAGTTTACAAACCATGTTTTTGTCAGAACAGCCATTCTACGGAAATTATTCGACATTAGATTCTCATACAAACACTGTAATTTTTCACGCGTTTGCCTACTCGTCAAGATGGCGTCGAAAACCGTGACAAGGTCTATTAAAACTGAAGTGTTGTTTATGTATATGTTCCGCCTTGAATTTCTATTCATTTTCTCATTCATTACTTGCCATTCAAGAATTTTGCAGCGTGTAGAATTCAAGAATTTCTGCAGTTTTGCAGTGTGCAGCCTGCTGCTCTTTTTCCATAACTTGTGCCCTGATTACAGCTGAATACCGCTTCACTTAAGTTTACTGCGTTTGTTTTCAGTTGTTTGTTTACGGCTTTATATTCTCACTGAAAAAGTAAGCGTATCTAAAAAATGAAAGAGTTCTCCTCTATTTTAAAACGGACAGACTCGTCGGCTTTTCGAGCTCGAGTTTGTCTTTTTTTTTTTTTAAATGAAAAAAAGTTGTAAGTTGCTGTATTAAGTTTATGTTTGTAGTGAAAGATTGGATTATAGTTATTAGTAGCGAAAAATGTTATCGTTTGCTTTCCTATGTCTGTCCTCAGAGAAAATGTTATACACCTTACCGTAAGATTTTCTTTCAGATGTTGTGAGGTATAAATGTAAAGGCTACACATAACTGTTCGTCCGGGCCCGTTTAAAAAGAAAAAAAGAAAAGAAAAGAAAATATAATGGGCTTACGGGAAGATAGTCTCCTTCGCAGCCATTATTAGGGTCGTCACGCAACGCTCCTGGGGAGAAGCGTTGCGTGACGACCCTAATAACGGCTGTGAAGGAGGCTAACGGGAAGACAAGTCCTTAAGTCGGCCTGATTTTCCTTTTAGGTCTTCCCTTAAACACAGACAAACCAACCCTAGAAATCGTAACCTGTAAATTGCTGCTACTAAGAGACCTACAATTTAACAATTTTTTCAATTCAGGTTTGTTTGCGGGATATTTTTTCTTAATCATTTCAGTAGCCGCTCCCTCTAAAGGTGCTCTTGGGGATGTGAAGATTTCTTTTTTTTGGCTTAGAGCTCATGTTATTACTTTAATTTGATTGCTTTTATCACAAGTATAGAAACGGAGGCTTCGCTTTTAGCCCTGGCTAGACCTATATATTAGCATATCAAGTTGTGCTTATTTAGTTGCATACATCAGAGGTTGTACGCATTTTTGTTCATCAAGTCGCACATACTTTATACATCAAGCTGTAGACGCTGAGGTCACTCTTTACTACTTTTAATGTTAAAAAGAAAAAAATGTTTTTAAACATTGATGTCCCCTATATCCATCCTCGGAGACCAAGAGGCGGTCCGGTCGAGTCGGAAAAAACAATTCCAACGGAAATTATCATCTATCGCGCTGCTTTCGCGATCTTCTTATGCTTATTATTTATTTGTTACTTTATTATTAATACATATCACACACTGGATGAAAAAATACACAAGAACAGCCAAAGCCGGGGGCTTAAATGGCCTAAGGTCAGCAAAAAAAATAGACTTGAAGAATTTACAGGAATAGAAGAAGGCTTTAACTAAAATAATTACAATACAATTAAATCAAGAAAGAAAAGGTCAGTCAGAAAAAACTTACAACTGAAATACAATACTTGGCAACTAATTTCAAATATTTAAACAACCAATACTTCTTATAAACCACACAAACAAATACAAACAAATATAAACAAATACACCTAGTATAGTCCCATAAGGTGTACAGATTATGCGTAGGCTAATTAACAACTCAGAAAAATACAGTCTTATTATTTTTTTAAAGTTACTTACTGTGAGATTATTGCGCACAGTTGACGGAAGATCATTCCAAATAATAGGAGCTTGCCAAGTGATAGCAAATTGATACTTATAAGAGGTTTTATGCAGATTAAAACGTGAACGAGTCATATAATCGTGATATTCAGAATTAAAATGAAGGATCGAGGAAACAGGAGTAGGTAAAAGGCTATTAAAATGTGAGAATACAAAACAAGCAACATGGAATTTATAGATAGAGTAGAGTGAAAGAATATTATGCTTAGAAAAAAGGGGCTTAGAGGATGTGCGCCGAGGAGAAAAAGTAATTATACGAACGGCTTTCGTTTGAAGTACATAAAAGGGTTTAAGGTAAGAAGCATAAGTAGATGCCCATATTAAACTGCAATAATTGATGTAAGGTAAGAAAAGAGAATGATATAAAGTTTTCAAAGTATTCAAAGGTAAGTATCGCCTTGACTTGCATAAGACTCCTATTACTTTAGAGACTTTATCACAGACAGCAGAGATATGCGATTTCCAAGTTAAATTTTCATGAATGATAATCCCAAGAAATTTGTCTTCCTGCACACGTGTGATGAGAGAATTATAAATATGTTTATATCTGAGAAGTTAATTTGTTTACGTCGAGGGTGAAAATGCTGAATTTAGACTTGGCAGGATGAACAGTGGGAAACATGAGAGAGCTCTACATTAAGAATGGTTGCTAAGGTAGCCAGGTCATTATGACGAAGACAGATATTTGTATCATCAGCAAAGAGAATGATAGACAAGAGGTTGGAGACATGAAAAAGATAATTGATGTATGAAAGAAAAAGTAAAGGTCCAAGAACTGAATCCTGGGGAACCCCACAAAAGACCGAATTATATCAAGAGGTATGGTCATGGACCATGACGTACTGCTGTCTGTGAAACAAATAGCTAGTCAGCCAGGTTAACGGGATACCTCTAATGACATAAAAATTTAGTTTATCCAGAAGTATTTCATGGTTGACTGTATCAAATAGGAGGGTCCTATAGAAGCAAAGAAATTATTAAAGTTAATAGCTATACTTGAAGGGTCTGAACAGACACCGGTACTGTCTTTCATATTACTAAAATGTTGTTCAGATTTCTTTTTAGAAATAATCTGCTTAATAACTGACCAAGTCTTCTTCAGGTGTGAGCTAACCGAGACTAGTTTGTCATGAAAATATTTTTTTTCTAACAACTCTAATGAGAAAATTGTACTTATTTCGATACTTGTTATATCTAGATTTGTTGGATTCAGTAGGGTTTGTTTGGAATTGTTTATAAAGAGAATTCTTCCTGTTACAGGATACAAAGAGTTCTTTTGAAAACCAGGGTTTAGAAGAACGCCCGGATTCAGGGTATACAGGTTTAAGTGGAAATGACTTATGATATGCTGAAATAGGAAGACTAGAGAATGTGTCATAGGAGTCATTGGTAGAGTCAGAGTTATAGATAACAGACCAATCAATGGTTTCCAATTTAGACCTGAATGCTGCAATTGTTGCAGAGTTAATGAGGCGTGCCAATCTCTGTCTGCAATTCGTTTCAGCATCTAATTTTAGATGAGTGACATGGAAAATTGGGAGATGATCAGCTAAATCAGAGTAGAAAATGCCACTGTTCATACGGTGTTCGTTTTTGTTTGTAAATATATTATCAATCAGAGTTGCAGTTGTGGAAGTTATGCGAGCTGGCTTAGAAATCAAAGGATATAGACTATTAGATACCATAAGATTGATGAACTCATTAGAATGTTGGTGGGATTGTGAATTAAGGATATTAATATTAAAATCACCCATGAGACAAGATAGCTTATTGTCAAAGCTGATAGTTGATAAGATGCCCTCGAGAGAGTTGTTAAAATCAGCAAACGAGGCATCAGGGGGTCGATAAAGACAGCCAACAATGATATTCTTTCTGTGTGGTTGTATAATTTCTACAAGGACTGATTCATACAGTGCATTATCAGAGGATTGGAGATCAGTTCTAAGCTTGAATTTTAAGTGAGACTGAATATAAATACTAACCCCGCCACCCGCTTTATGTTCTCTGTGACTAGAGATAAAATGGTAGTTTGGCAAATGGAATAAATCAGAATTAGATCTATGTAACCAGGTTTCAGAAACAGCAATAATGGAGAAAGACCTGTTCAATGTAAGAAGAAATTCTGATAAGTCATCAAAGTGTTTAGGTAGACTACGAACAGTAATATGAAGTGAGGAAAATGTATCAGGACAAAGTGGTGGTATTTTATTAAATTCTGCAGAGGTAATTAGATAGAGGCAGTTAGAAAGTAGTTGTGAATTAGCTGCGAAAAACTTAGCATCGGGATCAAGGTTGGAGTTCATTAATAAATGAGATGTCTCAGGGTCATCAAAAAAGGGTTAAATCTCTTCTGTTTAAGCAATTCCGTATCAAAATCACCTTGAAAATTGAAATCGTACAGTGCAAAGAAGAAATCAATATCATTGTCAAAATGATTAAATGGAAAAATACTAGCCAGACATGTTGAACAGTACCAGTCATCACTCGATTTAGACATAGCACTGTATTCTAGTCTGGTAAAAGGAGAACATCCAAGGTGTGTCCAATTATGACAGCTATCACAGAAAATTGCCTGGTGATTATTATGGACATTAAATCTGCAGACTGTGCATGGGAACTTACTAGGCATAGGACTACAATATTAATTACAAATACAAGTAAAGAATATAAATGAATAATAATAATAATAATAATAATAAAATAACAAAAGGTAGATTAATGCAATAACAAATTAAATTTGAATATAATTATACACTTTGCAACAGGACGTTAAATAATCGAATCCATTGGAGAACGAGATTTGAAAAATCAATATGCAGAATAGCCAAGAGTTGAAGTTCAGAGTCAGAACTTAACTGAAGTTCCATAAGCCAAATCCGTTCAAGATGGAGAAAGTATTTTTAAACGAGTTCGCGTTTATCAGTATGCAGATTAACCAAAAGTGAAAGATCAGAGTCAATACTTATCTGAAGATCCGTAAGCCAAATCCATTCAAGATGGAGAATATTTTCGGACGATTTCGCGACACTTAGCCATTGTAGTACAGCGCTCAGTTGTCGAAGTGTGTTGTGAGGGGCGCATGCAGATAACTCCATCAACAGTCCAGACTTTATGAATGATGTTCAGAGTGATATCTTTACTTAAATACTTGAGGATATCCCGACGGGCTTGCGATAAATCTTCTTGCACGTTATAGGGCCTCTCGTTCTGTTTAAGCACCCTTCTCTTCTGAAGGATTTCAACTTTCTTGTTGTGCCTTGAAAGTCGAACAATGATAGGCTTAGGCTTCGATAATCTCTTGCCTACTCGGTGTGAGTTTGAGATCAACTCCTTATTCTTCTTTGACGAAATTCATAGCCAGGTTATCCGTATCCTCACGAGGATCAGCATTCTCCACATTGCTCTCAGGTATGCCATATATCCGAATAGTAGTTCTGCGGGTATATTGCTCAAGGTCGTCTAACTGGCAAGTAAGGGCTTCGTTCAAGTCTTTTAACTCAGCTAGTTTTCTCCAGCACATGCCTGACAAGTATGCCGAGCAGGCGTAAACAGCCACGCACACGATTTAAAGACATTTACATCAAATTCAAGAGAACTGAGTTGGTAGAAATTTCATAACTATCTTGAATGTGAATTAACTGCTCATTGCACATGCAGAAATGCAGAGATGAATCTGACATCTACAACTACAAACGGATTTCACTTTTGAATAATAAATTCACTAATGCAATCTTAGAGGGTATGCTTGACCTGGCTTGACAGTTAGCCTTATGTTTTTGAATGATGAATTCTGGTTCTATACTGGGGCTTTGTTGAGTTTACTTTTGTGCACGAATGTACACACCTAATTACCAGGGCGTAAGAAGCTAGGGCGTTGAAACGAGCGGGGTCGAGCGATCTAGCTGTGATGCAAGGGTCTGGGTACTACCGAAGAGACAAAACAAGATGGCGGACATTATACTGGACCGTCAGAGAGATTATCCAGCGAACGTTAGCCATTATCCCGTGGCATTCATTTTCTGCAAGCAATAGCGAAGGAACAAATTATTTTTTCTCACGTTCATTTTCTGTTTCGTTTAATTTTTTCCCCCAAGAACAAATATCTGTATTGAATAGAGTTCCACCTCCGTGACCTGTAAATTTCGTGACTTGGTAAGAAAATGGTATCACAACTCAGATGTTAGCACTGACATTATTTTTAGACTAACATTATCGGTTCTCTACTTCAGTTTATTATCAAGTTGTGTAATTCACCATCTGCTATGGCATTTATTTTATGCTGCCCGGTTTCAAGGCCAGATGATCTGTTTTCACTATTAAAGTTTAGATTGTTGGTGTACATCAGTATTCTTCTCTAAACACCTTTTTGAGCTATCTCCAATATTGAGCATTACAGTTGGACAGATTGTGAAAACTAAATTGCGGGTAAATCTAAAATATCATAAAATCATCATTGTCTATTTATCTTGCACACTAATACTACTGTGCAATGAAGAATAAGTATGTGAAAAAAAATAATAATTCACTGCCCTCGAGAAACCAACAAAGAGGTGGCAAGAACACAAATAACTAGCCCAGCAAATATTTTTGTTTGATAATAACAGTTTTTTGTAATGAAATGGTCACTGAAAACTACCTATGCAAGACATACTAACGAACTTAAAAGAAACTAAACATTCACTAGTCTTACATTGAAACAAGACATTGCTAGGAGATGAATCTTACAGGTGCAACATAAAACATGTAAATAACATACAAATTCAAAAGTATATAATATGCAAACAAGAAAATTATACAGAATTATGCACAAATGAAATAGAAATGACCTGTAACAACTATTAAACCATTGAAAAACAAACTTGTTTGTGTGACCAGCACCCGTAGCACACTTGTATACTTCATGTCCAGTATGATTCAATTTTATTCTTGGTTAAATTTATTAACTGCAGCCAGGCTTAATCAAACTTGATTCAAGAAATACTTTCCTGTTTCCTTGTAACTACAATATATAATATTAAGAGAGAGAGAGAGAGAGAGAGGATATAATGCTAGAAATATTATACAGTAGTACAATCAAAAGATAAGGCACCTCCAGGAAATCGAGTTGGACCTTACTATTCTTCAATCCTTTTCTTTTACTCTCTATACTCTCCATTAATGCAGCCATTTTGTGCCAGTCCCAATAGTTTCCATCCTGAGAGCTGATTGTAGTTTGTGTAACACCACACTTAATCCTCTGATGACAAAAATACAATGCTACTCAGTCTTAATTTATTCTACTTGCAATCAAATTAAGACCTCTTCATGTTCTTCTTCATATTATCAGTATTATGAACTCGTTTATCTTTCAGTGTGTGTTCTAGTGGTCTTATCTGGCAGGGCAATCACTGTTGTCCTGCAAAAAATCATAATAACAAACATTCTATGATTTAGTTTTACAGTGGAATCTTTGTGGGGATTTGTAAGCAAATTTCTCCATAGGCTTTATTCTGTTTCTGTGCAATACAACCTTTAAATTTATACCGCAGTGAAGCAGAATTTGTTGTTGTTTATGTAAAGACTGTCACACTAGATCATTCGAATTCAATTTTCTAGTATAACTTTAAGAATAGCCAGAACCTTCTTGGGTCGCGGATCTATAACTAAATAAAATTATTTAACATCTTAGTGTATATTGAAAAATGCAAAATCGCTAAATTGGGCGACTGAAATGTTTTATTTTACCAACAAGCTAAACACTAACGTACAAAAAAAAAACCGTGCTATCGCCATATATATATATGAAGTCGTTCATAAAAGTTCACTCTAAAAATTTGCATGCACAAACAAAATTTATAAAACCATTACATATTTTTTTTGTAGCCGTTTGTTATCATTTGGTTTTGACTGGCAAGGTGAAACGCGACCGTCAACCTGTAATACTCGATAGGCCATTTTGACACTACATAAACATAAAAGACGAAAAAACACCTTAACTTATAAGACTAACTATAAGATATCACCTAAATGTTTTCTGTACATCGCATAGAAATACGCCAAATATCAAATCTAATTATAGATTGCAGCGATCTTAAGATATAAAGCAATAAATCCGAATCTACCTCCAGCTAGAGGGCGCCACTTTTCTTGCCCTGACGACGGATCGAGAGCGGAAAGCGAACTAGTTCCAGTCCTACTCCGCCTCACAGCTGAACCAGAGAGCGTGTATGAGCGTTTCAACGCCCTAGCTTCTTACTCCCTGCTAATTACATGTACTCGTCCCCTCTGATATGAGACAGCATGAGTCATTGGTTTACATCTTTTCACTTTACAGTCACTTCCTCTTTTGAACTCATGTCTATTATCCTCACCCAGGGTAAGATCCTTTGTAGAGCATATTTTTTTTTTAAAAAAATGAATAAAATAGAAAACTTGTAATAAACGATGCCGCGATTGTTTACGATTTTAAATGAATATCATTTTTCTACACACTTTTAAATATGTTTGCTTAATATTTTAGGTTGGACATTTTTGGCGTTATTCTTCCTTATTCTTCTAAAGAGATCTAAGGATAATGTGAGTCTGGACTGGAGCGCATAGATAACTCCTTCTTGCGACTGTTCTGTTATTGCCACTCTTTTTTATCCGGCGAGATCGAGGCCTGTCGGCAGGATTGCAAAAACATTTCTTCCATGTGCCAAGTTCACAAGGCAGGTTTCTGTTCCTTCCTTAGTATTTGTTCAACACCGAATTTATCGTGGATTCTCCTATTTAACGCGCGTGGTCGCCGCACGCCATCTTTCTGAGTGACAGGAACGACCCGCTTTGAGAGTGTTGATATAATCTGTCAAATCTGACCAATCAGAGGGTATACCAGGAGCTGGTATACCGGAACGGGTCGTTTAAAGAAATGATTACAGGCTCCGCGGCCCCTTCTCTCCACAGTTTCCTCCCATTTTATTTTTGTGTTTGCGCTTTCTCAGTTCAGCGGACCCGACTATCTCGGAGCCTGGAGCAGATAGAGTGTGGACCCTGTCCCTCACCCTTGTGGACCAGTGACTGGACCCGGGGTCCCCTGGGGGTTTTCGTCAGACAAATTATTACAAGTCCAGTCACCTAACAAATTTTTCTTCTTATTCCGGCATTCCGACACTATGGAGAAAAAATACAGCAATCTTGCTTTCATGCATTATTTATTCAAAATTTTTGCTCTGTTTGTTATTCCGTTTTCCACGTTTGCTGTCTGAATCTACATTCTGTCGTTTTTCATTCAGACTTTTGCCTCGTTAGTTTTCTACTTTCCTCAAAAGTTTGTTGTCAATGATTTCATTTAGCTTACAAGTTCGAGTAAAAAATACGACTTACCATGGAGCCGTCGGTTGTCATCGTTTTTCATTTCTTTGTTTATAATGCTTTCATTTCTTACCGACATTGCCTTCTATTATTCGAATTAAATTCAACCGGGCATGAGATTCGTATCTTTAAATATGACTCTTTAAAAAGCCTGCATACTGTGCAGATTCGATCCCGCTCGACTGAATTAACTTTTAAAAGCATTTGCCGACTAAGAAAATCTTCACTACCAAAGTTTTTATGTGGCTTTCTTAAGTTTGCTGATTCTTTTATCCTTGTGTGACACAAAAAAAGATAATGATTTCCAAGACACGTAAGTTTTCTTTATACTGAAGAAAGTTTCATTTTTGATGATATAAGCTTAAGTTTTAAATGTTGCTAAGTTTAGTTTTGCATAGATTCGATCGCGCAGTACATCAACACACATAAGCTTATAAGCTTTAATACATAAATTGGAAACTGTGATAAAATTTTCTGACAATTCTAAGAGTAGAAGAAAATTAAATGCGAATGCCTTAACGTTTAATTCAAAACCCTAAGATTCGTATTTGCCAAAATTGCTCTTTTGCAAAGCATTTTGATCGCGCACGATTGAATTAATCATCATTGCCCACCGAAGAAAGACTTAGTCGAGCAATTTTTTTTGTTAATAGCTTTCGATAAAGTTTGTTTTTTCTTTTATCCTTGTACATAATTATATGAAACAAAACCAGCCCATAATCTGTCTACCAAGACACATATACTGAAAAGTTTAAAAAATGTCGTAAAGGTTGGTTTTAGTTTTTGCAATCGATCGCCCGCTACATCAACAAACATACATGTGCTTTAAATATCAAAAACTTTTCCTGAAAATTTTACGAGTAGGAAAAATTTAAATACGTTATTTGCTGGTCCGGGAGAATATCCTGGATAAGTTTTTCTAACACCATTTTCCTTTCAACCAACTATCACACTATTGATGGTCCCGGTAAACGGCTTGTGTCTCTCAAAATTCCCCCACTATCACGTACAGAAACTGGATTTGTGTGCGCGAGCCAAGATGCACAGAAGGTCATCGCCTTGTCGATATTTGGCTTGCATCACTTTTACTCCCCGTTTTCTACCCTTTCTCCCACTAGTTCTCTAAAACAGGACAGTGAAGCTTGCGGAGGAGGCTAGCCTAAGCCTGTATCCAAAAGATGTAGTAGATTACTGAAACTGAAACTGAAACTGAAACACTCCTACGCGTCACTCGACCGAGCGGGACATCGGGAACAACAAGATAAAGAAACTTCGGGTTGATCTTGCTATCATAGAACGGCTGTAGTTACGAATATCACCGCGAAAGGTCAGCCGCGAAGGCAATGCAGAGCCCCATACTCATAGTATATGGTCAACCTCTTTTCGTTTGGTTGTCACGTGACTGACCGAGCGTACGTGTGTACGTACGCGTCTACAGATTGTACGGTTAGGGTAAGGGAGACTATCAAAAGGAAGGGAGGGGTGTCTCAGGCGTGTCTTGGCAAATCCACGTCTTTTATATTGGCCATTCACAATATGGTCAATTGACAGCTGTCAAAACAGGATAGGCACTGACCAGTATCACATTGCCATATCGAGGGATCATGTGTCAACTCATCAAGGTGACGCCATTTATTTGGAAGCTGTCCACTGACCAGTTGTTTTACTATATCGCGATCAATGTTCAATCTCATACTTTCTAGCTAGTTTGAGAGCACAGGAAAACTGATAATACATACATCCATTGGGCATCAATGTTGTGATCAATTGACAGCTGTCAAAACAGGGTACCCGCTGACCAGTATCACTTGACCGTATCGCGGGCTCAGGTGTTGACCTATCGAGGTCAAGTATTTTTTGAAGTTATCCGCTGGCAAGTTACTAGTTTTCAAATGATCGCAGGCTCAAGTTGTATTTTTTTTTTAATTCATATGAAATATGTCTTTTTTTTGTGCCGTACAATTAAAATTTTGATTTAAAACTGACCTCGGACGCGAAAATTCAGCCATCTATTACAGGCAGGGAAGACAGTTGCTTTTGGCTTTGCTCACCATGGTCACGCTTTGGTCACGCTCTACGTCCAATTTTTATGCTCTGATTGGTCAAAATTTGACAGGTGAGCTAATGCGGAAAATTTATGCAGCATCTTGAATCTTGTTTACTTTGAAAGCTGGAGCTGACAGAGTTTTGTGCCAACTTGTAATGTTTTTAACAGTCTTTTTCCACTGGATGCACAAAATGAAATTCAGCTGCTATCAGGAGTCTTCTGTTATTCATGGCTAGTTGGTTTTTGGTTGAGAAATTAATACATCACTTGACAAAGTCGAAAATCCAATTTCGGATGGCATCGTTTTCGTTTTTCACCTTGCTTGATGCGTAAGGGTTGAAAAGTCTAAGCGGTACTGGCCTTACTTGATACCCTTCAGGAGCTGCATCTCGAATGGTAAGCCTCAGTAATTATTGTGTTTGATGTTTGTTTTTTATATCTAATTTAATGAAGTCGAGCGCAGTTTATGCGGCTATGTAGTTTATGCACGTTTGTAAGATTTGAGACAATTTGATCTGACCAAGAATCAGGTTTGATATAAGCTTACAGAACTTTAAAAAACCTTTAGATATTTTCTCACTGCAAATAGAGAGAAAACGTTCCAAAGAACATTTAGTTATAATTCTGTAAAAGAAAGCTTTGAGCGATTTTCTTGCCTCGAGTTCATCTTTGAAAAAAGTAAATACCGTGAAGCCGGCTTAAAACATAAACTTAAGCTTTAAGCTTGAAGACTCAGGATTAATACTTGTCTTTGTGAATGAAAAATGTTGTCTCTGTATATGTTTCACCGAATTATATTTCTTTTGTTGATTGTTGGTAGTCTCTCTTGTAATTTCAATCGCTTGTGCCGTTTGTTTTCAGTCGTTCAGTGAACATCGCTTGCAGGAGTACTCAAAATGCCGCACGTATCAAACGCTTTTAAAGATTACACATCAGGGACCGCGGAGCAAGGTGAAAAGTGGGAGGGCTGACAATTGAAAATATTTTTTTCATATTGAAAATCGAAAAAAGGAATAAAATCATAGTATTTGTATGTTTACTGGTCAAACTCAAACTCATCATTTTCACTGCAAATAGTTGTCGTCTTTTCTGCAGAGCTTACAGACATTGACGAAGTCCCAGATAACTCTAATAAACGACCAACATACACGGTCAGTTCAGATTCAATGCAAGAAAAGACGGGATTACAATTTTTAATTAGTATAGAAAATACTACACTGACGTGATCTGAAAAATTTTTAACTATGGCCGTTCACTGTTCAAGTAATGTAATTCTTCTTGCCATCGAATATTTCATTGATTCGAAAGGAGAAAGAAAAAATATAAAACTTTTATCAACTCAAAACAACTACTTACCTTCGTTTGGCTTGAAAAAGCTAGTAATTTTCTTCATTTCGTCTGATAAAACTGATAAGAAACTCTGCCGGAGCTGGAAGTACAAAACACGCTGCCGAACGAAGCGAAGGGGTGGCCAAGGCATGGCGTTTAATCAAGGGGCAAGTCGGCCCAAAGGCACAATTACTGCGGAAAGCACAGGAGCCCCACAAAATGCCTGGCGTTTGAAATTAAAGAAAATACAAAGAATATAGCGGGATATAGACGGAAAAAACTTGTTTCAAGTCCTTTTTTTTTTAATTAAATTATTTTTCCTTTAGCGCAAAAAGTGGGGGCGGGGGCGCAAAAAAAGTGGTGGGGCCGCGGCCCTACCAGCCCCTCCCCCTCCGCGGTCCCTGCTGACATCAATAAAACCATTAAATAAAAAATAGACATAATAATTTCTCTATTATGTTGGAGCTTAAATCTAGTATGTTCGTTCAAACACTCGCTACAGCTCGCACTGCAAAAGTGACAACCGGCTCGCCGTATATGTGACTTTGGAAATTTTTTTAACGGTTTAGCTAAAAGGCCACGCGTGCTTCGATCGTCCTGAATATTGAATGAGTGCAATTTGTGTCGCAAAATTGTGAAATACTGCATTCTGTCCGAGGTCTGTATGATAAAAACAGTACCTCATAGTATTGTTTCACCTCATATGTGATGTATAAATGGTATAAAACGTTAGTTCACACGAACCCAGATTTGTTGGCAAGATTTTGTAAAGTAAACTTGTCGAACGCAAAACAATTCGGCCTGATTTTTTTTCCAGGCCTAATTAATCTTACGGTGATCAAGAGCCATTATGGCTCTTAAATGTGATCGAGGATGATTGCAATTTTTTGGGTGTACATATGCCGGAGGCTATCAACTAGATGTAAGATTTTGTTCACTCTTGGGCTGTTTGCAAATTACTTTTCTCTAAAATCACTTAGCCTTTCCCTCAAAAGTCACATGAATATGCTATGTGCTCTAAAGTTAACTGAATTGTAGAATACAAGTTTATTGTTTGATTTAAATTATAAATATATTAATGGGAGCCTCGCTTTTAGCCCTGGCTAAATCTATATATTATTGGTAATAGGACCCTACGTTTCACCTATACCGTGTGAAAATGGAACGCAGCATAACATGAGCAGTGTAGTCCTGAATAGGACTGTTGTTGACAGTGATCGGTGTTTCGACAACCTGTGCGGTATAGTCATCTTTAGAGTCGAATAGACACCTACTTATGACATGACGCCTGAGTTCAAAACCATTTGCTGCTTTGTCTTATAAATGCTTATTATTATTAATTGTCTTTAATAATAACGTTTACGTTTAATAATAATAACGTTTACGTTTAATTAATCAATTCCTGGAAGAAAAAATACACAAGAACAGTCAAAGCCGGGGGCTTAAATGGCCTGAGGTCAGCAAGAAAAAAAGACGTGAAGAATTTACAGGAATAGAAGAAGGCTTTAACTAAAATAATTACAATACAATTAGATCAAGAAAGAAAAGGTCAGTTAGAAAAACTTACAACTAAAATACAATACTTGGCAACTAATTTCAAATATTTAAACAACTAATAATTCCTATAAACCTATTATTATTCCTAATAATTCCTATAAACCACACAAACAACTAATAATTCCTATAAACCACACAAACAACTACAAACAAATAAACCTAGTATAGTCCCATAAGGTGTACAGATTATGCGTAGGCTAATTAACTACTCAGAAAAATACAGTCTTAAGTTTTTTTAAAGTTACTTACTGTGAGATTATTGCGCACAGTTAACGGAATATCATTCCAAATAATAGGAGCTTGCCAAGTGATAGCAAATTGGTACTTATGACAGGTTTTATGCAGATTCAAACGTGAGCGAGTCATATAATCGTGATATTCAGAATTAAAATGAAGGATCGAGGAAACAGGAGTAGGTAAAAGGCTATTAAAATGTGAGAATACAAAACAAGCAACATGGAATTTATAGATAGAGTAGAGTGAAAGAATATTATGCTTAGAAAAAAGGGGCTTAGAGGATGTGCGCCAAGGAGAAAAAGTAATTACACGAACAGCTTTCTTTTGAAGTACATAAAGGGGTTTAATGTAAGAAGCATAAGTAGATGCCCATATTAAACTGCAATAATTGATGTAAGGTAAGAAAAGAGAATTATATAAAGTTTTCAAAGTATTCAAGGGTAAGTATCGCCTCGACTTGCATAAGACTCCTATTACTTTAGAGACTTTATCACAGACAGCAGAGATATGTGGTTTCCAAGATAAATTTTCATGAATGATAATCCCAAGAAATTTGTCTTCCTGCACACGTGTGATGAGAGAATTATTTATAAATATGTTTATATCTGAGGAGTTAATTTGTTTACGTCGCGGGTGAAAAATGATGAATTTAGACTTGGCAGGATGAACAGTGAGTTTGTTAGCATTAAACCAAGAAGAGACATGAGAGAGCTCTACATTGAGAATGGTTGCTAAGGTAGCCAGGTCATTATGACGAAGAAAGATATTTGTATCATCAGCAAAGAGAATGATAGACAAGAGATTGGAGACATGAAAAAGATCATTGATGTACAAAAGAAAAAGTAAAGTTCCAAGAACTGAACCCTGGGGAACCCCACAAACGACCGAATTAAATGAAGAGGTATGATCATGGACCATGACACACTGCTGTCTGTGAGACAAATAGCTAGTCAGCCAGGTTAATGGGATACCTCTAATGCCATAAAAATTTAGTTTATCCAGAAGTATTTCATGGTTGACTGTATCAAATGCTTTCTTAAGATCAATGAAGACTCCAACAGTGTACTGATTGTTTTCAAAACCTTCATAAATATTGTTGACAAGTTCTAAGATAGCCATAGCAGTAGAGTGATGTGGTCTAAAGCCATACTGATGATGATTAAGGATATTAAACTTTGTGAGAAATCCTGATAACCTGAGGTAAAAAAGTTTCTCGAAGACCTTAGAAAGACAGGGGAGAATAGAAATAGGCCGATAGTTTGAGAACAAAGAAGGGTCATCACTTTTAAAAACTGGGAGAATCTTTGCAATTTTGAGTTTATCAGGAAAGACACCACGCTCAAATGATAGATTGCAAATATGAGATAAAGGAACAGCAAGTAAATCAATTGTTTCTTTGATGGGAGATATAGAAAGACCATCAACACCCTCACATTTGCTATTTTTTAGACTATGAACAATAGAGGCAACCTCAGCAGGAGAAATGGGATTTAGAAAGAAACAATCAGCAAAGTGACCAACAAGGAAATCTTTATGAGAAAATTGAGTAGATGGAACTTTACTGGCCAGAGAGGGTCCTATGTTAGCAAAGAAATTATTAAAGTTAGTAGCTATACGTAAAGGGTCTGAACAGACACCGGTACTGTCTTTCATATTACTAAAATGTTGTTCAGATTTCTTTTTAGAAATAATCTGCTTAATAACTGACCAAGTCTTCCTCAGGTCTGAGCTAACCGAGACTAATTTGTCATGAAAATATTTTTTCATAGCAACTCTAATGAGAAAATTGTCCTTATTTCGATACTTGTTATATCTAGATTTGTTGGATTCAGTAGGGTTTGTTTGGAATTGTTTATAAAGAGAATTCTTCCTGTTACAGGATACAAAGAGACCTTTTGAAAACCAGGGTTTAGAAGAACGCCCGGATTCAGGGTATACGGGTTTAAGTGGAAATGACTTATGATATGTTGAAATAAGAAGACTAGAGAATGTGTCATAGGAATAATTGGTAGAGTCAGAGTTATAGATAACAGACCAATCAATGGTTTCCAATTTAGACCTGAATGCTGCAATTGTTGCAGGGTTAATGAGGCGTGCCAATCTCTTTCTACAAGGCGTTTCAGCATCTAATTTTAGATGAGTGACTTGGAAAATTGGGAGATGATCAGATAAATCAGAGTAGAAAATGCCACTATTCATACAGTGTTCGAGATTGTTTGTAAACATATTATCAATCAGAGTTGCAGTTGTGAAAGTTAGGCGAGTTGGCTTAGAAATCAAAGGATATAGACTATTAGATACCATAAGATTGACGAACTCATTAGAAGGTTGGTGGGATTGTGAATTAAGGTATTGAAATTAAAATCACCCATGAGATAAGACAGCTTATTCTCAAAGCTGATAGTCGATAAGATGCCTTCGAGAGAGTTGTTAAAATCAGCAAACGAGGCATCAGGGGGTCGATAAAAGCAGCCAACAATGATATTCTTTCTGTGTGGTTGAATAATTCCTACAAGGACTGATTCATACAGTGCATTATCAGAGGACTGGAGATCAGTTCTAAGCTTGAATTTTAAGTGAGACTGAATATAAATACCAACTCCGCCACCCGCTTTATGTTCTCTGTGACTAGAGATAAAATGGTAGCCTGGCAAATGGAATAAATCAGAATTAGACCTATGTAACCAGGTTTCAGAAACAGCAATAATGGAGAAAGACCTGTTCAATGTAAGAAGAAATTCTGATAAGTCATCAAAGTGTTTAGGTAGACTACGAATATTAATATGAGGTGAGGAAAACGTATCAGAACAAAGTGGTGGTATTTTACTAAATTCTGTAGAGGTTAGATAGAGGCAGTTAGAAAGTAATTGTGAATTAGCTGCGAAAAAGTTAGCGTCGGGATCAAGGTTGGAGTTCATTAATAAATGAGATGTCTCAGGGTCATCAAAAAAAGGGTTAAATTTCTTCTGTTTAAGCAATTCCGTATCAAAATCACCTTGAGAATTGAAATCGTACAGTGCAAAGAAGAAATCAATATCATTGTCAAAATGATTAAATGGAAAAATACTAGCCAGACATGTTGAACAGTACCAGTCATCACTCGATTTAGACATAGCACTGTATTCTAGTCTGGTAAAAGGAGAACATCCAAGGTGTGTCCAATTATGACAGCTATCACAGAAAATTGCCTGGTGATTATTATGGACATTAAATCTGCAGACTGTGCATGGGAACTTACTAGGCCTGTCTTCGTTTTCATTAACCGCTGTATGATTTAACAGCATTTTCAAAGACTAAGAGATCAGGTTTCCGGAAGCGTACTGACCAACTGCTTTAACGAGATTTATTATTGCTTCTTCTTGTCATTTAAGAACTCGAAACTACGTCACTAGAAAGTTCCATTTTTTTTCCAACATTTACAAGATTCATATTACAAGAGCAACACATAGTCAAAAGGGAGGGAAAAATGCTACGCCCGGGCCCACGGGCCTATGGGCTGGCTACGCCCTTGGCTACTTCAGTTTGCGTTCCGTTAAAAGTCCGGATTTTGAATATGAAAAATCTTTTCTCACAAGGAAACTTACCATACCACAATGGCGACGACAGTGAAAACGTCACGCAAAACTGACTTCACCTCCTTCCAAACTTTTTCGTGATTATTTCAACTCGTTTAGTTATTTACTGTGAAACTCAGAGAACCGTGAACGCCAGAAATATTTATGGAATGTTATTGTGTTGCGAGAAATAAGCCAATTAGGCGCGAGATAACTAAACCGCAAACAGCAAAGGTAATTAGTTTGTGGTTTTGAGGTTTGCTCGCGTGTCCTGAACTTTATTGTGATTGGCCAGTACCAATCAACATTCATAAAATTGTTCAGGTGTTCACGGTTTTCTGAGTTTGAGAGTAAAAGTTAATAAATTAAGTTGGAGCCAATAGATACAGTAAAATTTATCGTCTTGCCGT
The DNA here is from genome assembly GCA_964035705.1 of Porites rus. Classification (NCBI taxonomy): domain Eukaryota; kingdom Metazoa; phylum Cnidaria; class Anthozoa; order Scleractinia; family Poritidae; genus Porites; species Porites rus. Next base: position 42,083,880 of record OZ037993.1, read on the forward strand.
TAACGTTCTCCAGCTATAGAGAATATAAAATTTGGTCATTTCACGTCGTAGTCGTACGGTGACGGCAGAGAAATATACCAAAAAGTGTGATGCACATGCAAAGTTGTTGTTTTGCCCATTAAACCTCTGGCTTTTTTATGTTCTCGATGCCGTCGCCGTCGTCGTTGCTAAAACTCCCTATTGGTAACAAAGATGCTGCAGTTTGGGTTCCCCCACTGTAAGAAAGCATTTTGACATTGTCCGGAATGACGGCCATGTGGCACAGTTGGGTATTGGAGCATACGATATTAATCGCTTATTTTATTTTATTTATTTATTTTGCCATTTTTAGCATACCATTTCTTAGATGGCATCTTGTATCCGCACGGTCCACAACAGCATGATAACGAGATTACTGAAGACGGTTTTTTCCCGGAGTATCGCTGCAACAGAATCAGCGCAGGCCGTTTTGGATTCCCATTTTTTGGAAAAAGGCATTACAAAGTGCATGTAGGTATTTTTTTTTCTGTAATTCAGAATTATTTGCCCCGAGATAGAGAAAATGCAATCTAAAGGACCGTTAATACACGGGCGATTTTTGCTGTGATTTCGTGGTGATTTTAGGGGAACCCCAAAAGGTGTTTCGGGATTCGGGATTATTGACCCAGATGTAAACAAGGGAGCTTATATTTTGCATTTTTTTGCTAAATTGATATATTAATATACTTGCATCTAGTTGTCTGTTCCCAAAAAAAAGGACCGTGAAATGTGTTACGCCACAGTTTAGCGGGGTAAGATTCCGAGAAGGGTCAAGAGGTAAAGGTAGAGTCTGCATACGAGTCAAGTGGCCTACCAGAGTAGCTAATTCCGGCTTGAAGCTACCGGAATATTATACTCCCGGCCCCCTGGATGGGATGTTGGCAGGGACATTTAGCCTAAACCAGTGGTCCATCGCAAGGTTACCCCGAGCAGTATGTCCGTGGTACCCGTTTATACACCTGGGTGAACAGAAACAAAGTACAGCAGACTTTCCCGGCTAAGGAAGGGACGCGACGGTAAGGCTTGAACTCGGACCTCCAGGTCCGACGTTCAAGGTGTTAACCGCTCGGCCACTACTCCTTCAGTAGGAGGGTCGAAAACAGGATACAGTGCTGGAAATATCTTTTCTTACCTAAAAGGACGTGTGTAATCCTCTCAAGAACCTGTTCTTGACATTAGCGACTCTCCTATTTTTTGAAAACAATCTTTCCTCCGAATTTCAACTGATTCCAGATGCAATTGGCATAAATCTCAAGCTAAATTTTTCTTGGAAGTGATTTTTTATTCAAGTGGAAGCCGGCGTAAATCACGGAAACAAATTGGTGTCTTGAGGGATGTTTTGCTGACTACTCACTTATTTGTATTTTGTTACATGACATTATTGAGCTCGATAAATTTCACCACCGGTTATTCTAAAGAAAAAGTGCCCAGGACACCGGCATTTTTGAAAATGGCAATTTTCAGAAGAAAGTGGCATGCACGATTTTTAAATGAAACTTCGCGTGTACTGCAAACCTCATATGTAATGAAAAAGAGCATCATTACAAAGAAAATTATACAGTAAACAAAGAAACCAAAGCCGTCATATATATTCCATTGAAAATATTCCCAAAACCAGCAAAAATGTTGCACATATGTCTTACGACGTTAAATTTGTCTTAAAAGCATCGCTGTAGTATTCAAAAACTATGTTGTTGTTTACGGTTCACAGCAGACCTCAAACATCTTTTACGGCTTCATGAGTCATCGATTGTACTATTGTGACAAAATATCTTCCGTTCAGAATCATCTGCCTTTAGTGAATTTTTCCTCAGAATGTGCCGCTGGCCTCTCAGAACCCCTCTCCCTTTATACTCAGTTCTGCGGCCAATTATAGACCTCATCTTAGTCACTTTTGATTTTCGCGATCCCAAGTTAGTCACTTTCTGTTTAAGCATCTACCTTATATAGCCTTTTAACAACGTCATTATGAATGGAAATGACACATTTGTTTAACTTAATGTAGTAAAAATCTTCCCATTTTTAATTCCCTACTTACCTGAATTTTCTGACCCCCCAAAATCCCCAAAATGTCGGCGACCCCATTCTAGAAACTTGCAGCGAGTTGTAAATCACGATTGACTTCAAACTTGGAGATATAAATCTAGAAAGCCAGGGGCGTAGCGTCCGTTGATTTTTTTTGTTTAATTTTCTCTCTCTATAAGTGTCGAAAATGTCTAACAATTAAGACTACTTTAATGTCGCTCGACTGGGAAATCATGGACAGGACCATGCGGAAAATTTACACAAACACGCACACGTCGCAATTCTTCACAACCGATGCATTTAAACTCCAAATTTCTGCACACAAAAAGTACGTTTTAAGTGGACATTTTTCTTTAGCGACAAGGCAAAAAATAAAAGCGACAGTAGGGCTCATCTTCTATTCTTAACATAAAATGTCTTGCTAAATTTTCGTTTAGCGTTTGAAGGAAACATCTTATTTGACACAGGTTTTGAATTTCGTGTGAGTTATTCAGCGCTTTGGAAGTTTATTTAGGAAAGGCTGTTCTATCGTGTTTTGTACATAGATAGAGAGTAATTAAGTTGGGATTTCGAAGTGCCTAAGATGGGGCCTATAAATGGCCACAGAATAGACCCGGCAAAAATTAACCCAAGTGCCCCCCCCCCCCCCCCCCGCCCCCCCCTCCCACCGAGGGCGCAAAAACGTTATTTTATACGAAGGTTTTGAACTATATGGACCCTTGTGCGTACTGGCCATAATGGTCACGCTACGCTCCTGAAAACTATGAGGCTTATTTGTTGAAGTTAGGGAAAAATCTGTCGTGGGATTTCGAAGTTGTTTGTACTATTTGTAAAAAATTGGTTTTAAGAGCCAATGTCTGTAATTTTCGAGAATCGGTTGACAGTCGTGAATTTTTGAATTTCTTCATATTTTGCTCAAATAATCTCTATAGTACACTAATTTCAAAAATCACCTTAAAACTTGTAACAGCTTTTTATTTTTTCAGGAATCAGGTAAAGTTTGAAAAACTCTAAATCGGCGCTCTTTCGAGTATGAAATTAGCGAAAATTGAGCATTTTCTTCGCGCTCGTACATAAAAACGGAATAATATCTCTGGATGGAATCAAGTCACAAAACAGACACACATTTTTACTTTATAATTCAGCAATTAACTTTAAATAAACCGTTTAAATGAGACTGTACCGGCCGCAAGAAGAAACACGGTTTCAGCACTTTTCAAAAATGGCAAATTTGACCTAACTTCACCATCGTAAAAACCCACTTGGTACATGCAATTTCAGTATGAAACATAAACTGTATTAAAGCATATCCTTTGCTGTTGTTTGTGTTAAAATATTTCTGGGGGCATTCCAAATGCGCACCGTCGAGAGATCAAAACCTGAAGGGTATTTTGACACCAAGAAAGCGCGTGCAACAAGCAAGTTTCGACGCTTGGAATATTAATCCTTTGCAAACATAAGTTACTTCGACATTTAAACCCTAGTAAGAGTTGTAACGGTTTCAGATTATATTTGGGCGTTTTTGTTCGGTGTAACATGATTCCTTTCAACTGATTTTTGCGATAAACCATAATGAAGAGACACGAATACGCAGTTCAAATCAAAGTTCGTAGAGAGGAATATTGTCAAAATACTCGCTTGTTATCGTTTTAATCGTATTGAAACCTTAAAATCAGAAAAGTTATTTACTTACCTGAACTTAAATGCTAGACGGGGTCACAGTACCGCTAACTAAATTCTGCATCAAGGCAGATTCAAAGTTAAGTTTGTGTATGTTTTCAATCTGTCAACACGAGGGAAGACAACATTCCGGAAGTGCGTGACGCGTAACGCGCCGGAAAAGAAATTGCTGGTATACGTGTTTTACGGTGCAAGTCTTTGTTGTATGTTCGTATAGCATCTCGCACATATTCAAACTTGGTTTGTGGCGCCTGTGGCCCCAGTAATCCTGAATTTATTGCGATCATAGAAAAGATGTCGTGAGTCACTTGGTATGCTCCTGACTTGTTAGTCACGTGAGTATGTTAATGATAGAAGTAAGGTTTTCTGCATTTACGTTAGGTGACCTTTGTTTGATCCACGAAATTGGCGCATGAACAAAAGAGTTTTTCCTCACCACCGCTAAATGTTTGGTTCCGGGTGGCGGTGCAACAAATCACGTGGTACAGTTCTAGACCAGGCTACTGGCTGGAGTGGCTGCTCATAGAGGGGTCCATAAAGGCACATTGATTGATGACTCTGTATGGCCTGAAGGAAATGATTTACGCAGACGTTTTCTGAGGGACGAAGGTGCAGCTTTTACACTCCTTTTTCGTTTCGAAAATAGACGAGCACGCAAGCGAAGCGAGCACGCGAGAGAGATCTCCTTGCGCTAATAGTCAATAAATCCCATGCAGTTTTTATTTTCATACGCGAAAATCGACAATCAAAGAGAAGAGAGATCGACGATCTCTAAAGAAAAAGTAGGGGGTCTGTGAACAGGCTACGAAAGTGCTTGCTATTATTTTAGTGAACTTTACAAGAGGTCTCAGGTGACTATGCTAACGTCATGAAAAGTCTACTTAGCTTGTTTAAGTTTAGCTAGGGCAAGAGGAGGAGATGGGTGGGTTGGTACACATACAAAAATTCAAGTCTTTATCACTCCACTTAGAGCTAGCAGACTTTGTTTGATCCACAAAATGGGCGCATGAAAATAGAAGTTTTTACTCACCATCGCTAAATGTTTGGTTTCGGGTGGCGGAGCACAAATCACGTTGTACCGTTCCAGAACGGTATACTGTCTGCTCATTTTAAAGGGGTCCGTAAGGGCACATTAATTAATGACTCTGCGCGGCCTGAAGAAAATGATATACGCAGACGTTTTCTGAGCGACGAAGGTGCAGTCTTTACACTTCTTTTTCTTTTCGAAAATGTCCACGGACTTCTTCCCTCGCCCTTCGCTGCTAGGCAGTCGTTTTGGCCTGAGGGATACCACCACGAAGGAGTTTTAGCACACAGGTCTCTGCTGGTGCAGACCTAGCGAAAAGGGCATTCTCCATCTGAAATTTTAAATCGATATGAAAGGCTATTTTCTGATTTGGTTAAACGATGATAAGTAAAATGGCTGAGACATTTTAAAGCATTTTTTCATTTAGGCGACGGATTTTGACGTTATGAAAAAGAACTTGTCAGTGAATCGGTTTATTTTCTAGCCTGCGAACAAGTGCCGGGGGGTGGTGGCGGAGAGAGCCAGGTGACTATTCCTTTTTTTAGGCGGGAGCTAGCATGTACGTGCATTCTGGTCTAACGCCATAATGTGTAGACTGGCCTTTAAGAGGCGGGAGATCAGATCGTCAACAGCAGGTTGAGGTCTAGCCAGAAGATACCCTTGCTGCAGAGGAGCAAAGCAATACTACTTTCAGTAATTTAAACATGTTAAATACTTGTATTTCGCTCATTAAATGTGTCCATTGTCCATTGTCGATTTGTGGTTTTTCAGGAATGTTCTTTTGCGGAGTATTGGACAATTTTTCTTAAACCATTTTTTTACTCGTTTCCATTTCCCTGCTCTACCTTCATGCTGCATATGGCGAACATGTGTACCTAAATCCCTCAATTCATACTGAGGTGATCGATAGAGAAGTCTATACGCCAAGCGGGGTTAAGATTAGTTAACAAAAACCAAAGGCTCAGAAGGCTAAGTGCAATGAAAAGAAAACTAGTGTGAAACGTTTTGCAGACTCGGCTTACTCTATTTGTTTTCTTTATCTGTTTGAGTTTCGGCTTGTGCATCCTAAAATCAAGTTTAGTTCGACCTGTTTTGGGGAATATAAAATATAAAAATAATTTTAAAAAAAACAGTGTTAATTGTCATTTTATTTTTTTGTTGTACACTCGTGCGATGATTTATCCTTGTCTGTACAGTTGCGTGACAAGACTCAAATCACACACGGGCTTTTATCACGCAACACAGGGTTTAGTCCGTGGCTAAACGACGGAAGATTTCAGTAAACTGCGGCCACTTGCAGTTGAAACGACTGGTAAGTAAATTCTTATAGATCTCGTATGTCATTTAGAGCTAGCAAGCCGTTTCTAGCGGCTTTATTTTAGGTGCAGAAACTCGAGGTCAATATTTACACTCAACACGAAATTAGCAGCCAGAGCAGCGCTGTCTTTTTCAGCTACTTGCGTGCAATCAAATGCAGGGTTAATCTACTTAGTTCTTTTTTATTACCATCAAATTGAAAAGTGTTTTTCAAAAGATTTTAAGAGCTTCCCGTAATGTGCCCCTTGTAAAAGAAGTTAAGTTTGCAAAAACGTTTGTGTGCTTACACTTGCGGCTAGTTTGTTGCAGCGTTCCAACGTGCGAAACTACCCTGCACGTTTCGGTGTCTCAGCGACGCACTTTTGTAATGCCGCCAAAAATTTTTTAACACAAGAAACGGCAAAGAATGTACTTTAAAATAGTGTTTGTTTCATGTTGAAATTCTATGTACCAATTGGGTTTTTTTGATGGTGAAGTTAGGTCAAATTTGCCATTTTCGTAAAGAGCCGAAATCGTGTTTCTTCTTGCGGCCGACACAGTCACATTTAAACAGCTTATCTGAAGATAATTGCTGAATTATAAAGTACAAGTCTGTGTTTGCTTTGTGACTTGATTTCATTGAGAGATATCATCCCGTTTTTATGTACGAGCGCCAAGAAAATGCTTAATTTTCGCTAATTTCATACTCGAAAGAGCGCCGATTTAGCGTTTTTCAAACTTTGCCCGATTCAGGAAAAAATAAAAAGCCGTTACAAGTATTAATGTGATTTTTGAAATAAGTGTACTATAGAGATTATTTGGGCAAAATATGAAGAAATTCAAAAATTCACGACTGTCAACCGATTCTCGAAAATTACAGACATTGGCTCTTAAGTATATGCCGATATCTCAAACATTTTTATACCTGCAAGGAACTAGATCACATTTTCTTAAAGCTCGACCAGTCTTAATTAAGGATGCAAAAAATCGGCATCATGATAGAAATCGCTTCAATCATTTCTGCCGAAAAACGCGATTCAAAAACATAACCATCACCCATATTAATAGGTTCGGGCCCTGCTGTTGTCGGGCCATCCTTCTTTGGTTTAAACGGGTACGTGCCGCCCATGCAACAGGCTATGAATTTCGGGGTATTGAGTCTTAAACGGAGTACAATCTCACTACAGTATTTAGCGTCTTGAATAGGGTGACCTTCTGAACCGAGTGGAGAAGGTGTTCGATGTTTGAACTGCGTTTATAACTGATAGAGTTCATCGACTCCAAAATAATTTAAAGAAATAAATAAATTTCATTCTGATTTTATTTACTATAAATTAAAGAGAAGAGGTTTTCAATCTTGAATAGAGTCAGCTTATTTGGAATACACTCTTAACCGGGGTCACAAAGAGATGTTTCTTGCCTTAAAACACGATAGCGAAATGGGCGGATTGTATTTTCTTAAACAGCGTCAGGGCTTGAAGGCCTGCCAAGGCTTTTTCTCTTTCCCCTGTCTGCCGGCGAGGAGGGGGTTGGGTGGGATTAAATGCTGAATAACACGAATAACAAATAATAATCAGCGGTATATCATGCCAAACATGTGCTTTTTTTCGGCTGATTTTCATCAAGACGTATAGTAGAAAGTTAGTCATTTTAGTTGTTGTCTTGCAAGTTTCAAACCTCAAATGGTAATCTGCATTGATTTCGCTGTTTGTGAAGGACAGCGTTCTCCATGGTGACAGTGTAGTATGTAGTAATCGATAGTAAAAGGCAGATAAAACGTGGTTGCTAAGCAAGCTCTTGCTTAGTGCTTGTTCCTTTTTTTCTAAGGAAAAAGCCCTGGTGATGAGGTAGGGTTGCAAAGGAACTTACTCTGTGATTACATTGCACATTGAATACCCTGCACTGTTTGGAAGTGAAACTGGTTTTAATAAAGATAACTTAATATAGTTTATTTCATTAAGTTTACTTTGTTTATCAAAATACGCCATCAAAATTACAATAACATCACATTTGTCGTCACATTTGACTCGGCAAGAAGTTGAGTACACACAATGATACCTGTTTAAACTCCATTGTTCAGATACATAAAAAAGTAAAAAATAATGATTTAAGGACGGTGCCCACTAATGGGGACTATTTTTTCCCAGGTAATGACTATGTAAGACAAGTAGATCATATCAGGGGCTATTGAAATCCAAAAAGAAAACTGGGGGTAACCACGCATTTTTCGGAGATAACTGCGGTTCAATATGGAGAAAAACGCTGAATAGGCATTTTTAAGAAAAATGATGAAAAGTTATTTTTTCCCCGAATTTCGGAGCGTACACGTGAACTGGCACAAATGCAATGATAATTGTAACAAGGTTTCAAAATCAGCAACAAATGATAACATAACAACTGCTTTTTATACGTCTTTTTTTGAAATATCGGCACAACCGGGAAGTTATCAGCAGCTACCCCTCTCCACGCGTTTGCCTTAAAGATAGTGTAAACGACATTTTCCCCGAACCAAAAATTGATCGTTTGCTGAGTAGGCTTGTTACTTTCATTTGGTAAGATAAAAAGTAGGGGTTACCACGCGTTTTTAGAAGTTAAATTGGTTGGTTTCGACCTTAACTTAATCGCTTTGGGGGTTATTTACTATTTTTTCCATCCCCTCTCCGGTCAGTTTTCACTATTGCTTCACTCAACGCTGAGTACTCTGGGATATCCAAAATGGCTAACAGTTAGAGAGAACAACAACCCACGAAAGAGAGCAAAAACAGAAAGTGAACCAGGACATTTCATGGACTCTAAGGAAAACAGATTACACTATTTCATTCAACTGGGGCTTCTTCGGCTCAAAAATTTAACAAAACGTTTTGGAGAGGAGCAATCTCCAAGTTATTAAAGATTACTTCCAGCGCACATAGAGTAGTATGGCGAGCTAAAGATCCAAGGCTGGTGCTGTAAACAAACCACTGTCCTGTTGTGGAAAATAGTCGACAGGGACTCTTAGACAGGTACTCCTTCAATCGTTTGCTTACCTGTATATGTCCTCAAGATTTTTTGAACTGTAGATGTAATATGGATTGGAAACCTTCTATCGTTTTTTATCATTTTACTGGGGTACCTCGATCGAATATGTTATTAAACTTGCACACATTCAATGAGCTTATATCTGTGCTTTGCGCTATCTCTTTCTGGCTTTGCCACAAGTGTCATATGACATAAATGATTTGCATTGACTCAAGTTCCATACATGAGCTCTGTTTTAAAAAATCTGAATCCGACTGCGAAAGTAGTTGTACCAAATGCGTTTATCTATGCCCACGTATAAACTGGGCTATGATGATCATTTTATGTATTTCGTTTTGATTTTTTTTACTGTAGCATTCTGTGTCATGATCATTCACTATTTTTCGTTCCTAAATGTTAATTTTAGACTTGACCGGTGTCTGTTACACCTGCCGTTACACCTAAGAAAGTCTTAGAATGGAAATACTTTATTTTACCTTCCATCTTTAGTTTGTAAACAGCCAAATGGCAGCTATGTATAAATGTCCAGATTATGTGTGGCGTGAAATTGAACCATAAGAAATAGTATCTACACGACAAGCTGCCCAATGAGTCAATAATTTCAATGCTTAGTAACGCCAAAATGTTTAAATAACAATGATAATAGTAAAAAGCATAACAATTTTTTACGATTTTTTCCACGATGAAAGCGTTTCCTTTGCGGTCCGCAACTATTTGTGAAGCTGCGATATCAGCAATCCAAGCAATGTTGTGATAGTTTTTTCTTGTTTGTTCAACAAATAAAAGCCTCGGACTCTCAATAAAAGGGACATCTGTATGTACTTGAACGCTTCAAATCTATCTTCTGGTGAATAATAACATAAAATCTTACAAAATTATAGAAATGTTCGGGAAAGTGTTTATAGCCGATTGGCCGATAAAACGCGAAGCACGCGAGTGAAAGGTAAGCTTGCAGTTTCTCGATTAAGCGGAGGACTTAGAGCTATTTTCCTTCTGATTTACAGATCCTTGCCTATTAAGGGATTTTTTAATACCCAAGCGCCAAGCGTAACATCTTGAAGCAATAAGTTTAGATGTTTTAGAACTGACTCAGTTTTGTTTGACTATAAAATGCTCAGTCAGATCGATCATACGGCAGAAATAGCAACATGCACATACTTCTTAGGTGTTCAAAGAACTGACAAGGTAAACAGAAATTATTTTTCATCTGTTGAAAAACGACGCATCTTTTCCACAAGAAATAACTAGAACCTCCCAGACTTACAGGAGACAAAGCCAGTCCGCGTGACCTGCGTGTTGCGCATTTCTTTCGCGTCGCGCGCGACTACCTTGACATGCGCAGAAAATGTGCGGAGTAACAATAGCGGGCACTGTCCTTAAGAATTTGAAAATCCAAAAGAATTCGAAAACCAATTACCATTCTGATAAGCTTTATACTTCGCTTCACTGGCTTCTAGGTTTGAATTTTTTTTTTTTTCTGTTGGTACTGCATGCCGGTTCTTCCCGCGTTTTTTGTTTGAAACAAATACTCCGTTAGCGTGCTCACTGGTCTGGGCTTTGAAATCTTACAGTTTTAAGATTTCTTCCTTCTTTCGGCATTTGTTTGTGTTTTCGTAGCGAGGTTCCCGCATTAGCCTCACATTCATGCTAAGAAGTGTCTCGCCCCAGGGCCGTCGGAGAATACGGATATTGTCATTTTTTATATACTTCTGACTGGCATTCGCGTTCTCCAAAACGCCCCTGTCGACTTTGACCCCTTAACTAAATTATCACCTGTCAACAGTTTCACTGAGGCCCGGGGAGGAAGTCGTAGCTTAGACAAGAATGGAGAAGGGTGGTTGCTTCCATCCATATACTGTCTTCTTTAGTAACCTCGTTTAGTATAATACAATATATCGATCTTACAGTCTTAGCCCCGTTCGTTCAAAAGTTGGATAGCGCTATTCACCAGATAAATCACTATTAATCAAGTGGATAAGAAACCAATTGAGTTATCCACTGGATAGAAATGATTTATCTAGTGATTAGCGTTATAAAGCTTTTGAGCAACTGGAACCAGAAATTTAACTTTGGACTGCAAAGTTAACATCGCTGGGCGTCTGGAGTACAAAATTAGGTGATATGTTTCTAATTCTACATTTTGCTATTAGATATGCGCTAACGGTAAGATCCAACTTGACCATCAATGGAGTTATTTCTGGCCCCGAAAACTCGGCAGAGTTTACTGGTGGATGAGAAATATGGCTATCATTGCACCCTTTTGGGCACCAGTGGACGAGTATATGGCATTCAAAGTTAACCATTCGAAGGTTTATTACCAAGTCTACACAGACACGGAGCCAAACAGCAATCGAACCAGTCATATTCTCAACATGGCCTCTCGTCACGTACAGATCTACGAAGAAAGTAGCAAGTTTGCCAACTTTTCGGCAACCTGGGTCCTTGTTGTCACCTGGAAAAATCTCTGTCCGTTCTTCTATTATGGCCCCCGTACGTTTTCTTATAATAATGAAGAGATTGTTAGGCTTCTTAGGCTGAAGTGTCGTTGGGTATGTGTGTTATGTTTTTGCAAGTATAAAATGTGTTGGAATTCCATGTTACATGTCTGTATCTATTCCTTTTATATTTATTTTTTATTTATTTATTCATCTTTATTTATTCATCTTTATTTACTTTTTGTTTTTTGGCTTTTTTTTTCTTGAGCAGCAACATGATACAGGAGTTAATGCACCTATCAATGTAAACCCCGTGGCAGGGAGGGGGGGGGGGGAAGGAGTGCGGACAAGGGGTGGGGATTTGACAAATTTTGAAATTTTTGGATCAAATTCCCCAGGGTGGGCAACGAAAGGTCGATCAAAAATGTCAAAAAAGCCCCCACCCCTGGGGAAAAAATCTAAACAAACAATACTATAACACTATATAAAACAAATTGAAAGAATATTTCAAAAGTACGTTCTTACTACTTTTATTTATGGTTAACGTAAGCTCCGTTAAATTACTCGCTGTAATTAAGTATTTTCTCTCTCGACTAGCATCTCCTATTTTGAACAACAAAATCACTCCAGGAAGATTGACTGTGCTATTATAATATTAATGAAACGTAAAATGCTTTATAACATCTGCTCAACATGTTGGAACAGGTCGGATCAGTGACCCGTAAAAAATCCTCTGACTTTCATGGTGGAATTCGATTTCAATCGAGTTTTACAATCAGATGGGAACTTGAAGATAAAGCCTTTCTCAAAATAGACATTATCTGTTTAGATGACAGTTTAAAGTATCGGATTATGGTGATTAAAACAAACGAAAACTTCATACTTTTCTCCAAAAGCGTGACTTTCAGAAAGCCTCGAGGGACGGACTTGGTATCCGCTTCTGAATTGATACCAGGCTTCTGTCGGTCAAAGTCAAATGTCCCGACCCCGGGGTCGCTTCGCACGATCAAAAGCCCGACAGGGGATAGTCTCAGGCATCAAATCCCTGCCCCTTGCCCGCAATCCCCTCCCCCCCCCCCTACACACACACACACACATACATACATACATACATACATACATACACACACACACACACACACACACACACACACACACACACACACACACACACACACACACGGGATTTACATTGATAGGTGCATAATATTGTCAATATTACAAACTCTACTTTGCTTTTCCTTAAATTGCATGATGAGGCCGATCCCCCAAAAACATATATCTGATTATTTGGATTATCACATTACAGTCGAAATTCTCTTAACCGGCCACCATCGTGGCCGTTTAACAGAGGGTCACCCGAAAGCAAATGCATACGTTTTATTTTCACCCAAGTATAACAACGAATAATTGCATGCGCGGAACGGTTTTTTTTTTAGAGAACTTAACACGTGCAGCACAGTCCACATTAACGTTGCTAACGATCACTAGAGTCGTAAAGAAGAGACAGCCGTGAACAAGACATCACAACAACCCTTTTCGCTTGGTACTCCCTTACTTTGAAACGAAGAACTGAAATTCTCATAAATTACATAGCCAAGGTATTTTCGTCTTGTCATGCAACCATCAAAACCCGGAACCTTTTTATTATTATTTTCTACAAGAACTGGGTGGCTAGAATAAACTATTTCAGGCCGTCTGAATAGGGGTTTAAAACAAAGCAAAATCAGTTCTCAGGGTGGTGTGAAGGTGGCTGTGGCCGTTTAATTGAGGTGGCCGTTCAATTTAAACTTTCTTAGCATGTACTTACTAACGAGTTTTTCGGTACTGTGGTAACTGGCCGTTAGGTAAAGAGTGGCCGCTTGATAGAGATTCCGCTTCAATGGATTAGGTCCCATGTGAATATTGGGGTATGGATCAACTCCCCAGGGATATTACCAAAAATTTTACCTTTTTAGATCTGCAAATAAATTTTATCTTAGAAAGTTCGTATGTCCTGCCTGCCGGTTGGTTATGTTAAGTTCTGCTTTATCAGTTATGTTTGTCGTTACGTTTCAATCGGGTCTGGGTTAATTTTTTATTAGCTGCACTCATTAGCACTCGGCTTGGCAATGCGTCGATATTTATAAGAGGCTAATCATTGTACTTTTGAGTTTTGAGTTTGAGGTGGGGGAGAAGGAGGGTTGTGATTTCAGAAACGATAACCCGCAATTAGACCAGGAGCGAAAACGATTGGCTACGAGGAAGGTGACAAACTATTCCCAGGTTGAGGAAAATGGGTGACTCGGCTCGTAGTCGAGGTAATGGCTTTAAAACCCCCAAATTAGGGAAGAAAAAATCAATTACAGTAGTAGTCTTGGCCACAGGAAGTTACCTAAACTCCAAAAGACTCTAAGAGACAATAGCTCTCAACCAATGAGCGCTCAGGGTTTTTTTCGGTTATTGTTAAGTGATATTCTGCGATATATAGCATCATCGCTAATGTAACACCATTTTTATTTACAGAAAAACACGTTTCAAGCTGTCATCATTACAGACGGGTTTAGCTCGTTTTTGATGTACAATTATCCAAATGGAGGAATTCAGTGGGCTGTTAATGCGCCTTTGTAAGTTTTCAACATAACTGGTCCAATTGTTTCTGGCATCCACTTTCAGCTTTTAAACAACTTTCCTTGCTCGTGTGAATTAAGGAGTGGCTCATTAATATCTAGCTTATTTTGCTCGTTTTGTTTTGCAATCCCTTTATCTTTGATTATAACTGTGCACGGATGAAAGGAACTATTTTCGGTGCTGACATTGCACTTTTTGGCGTCACATGACCAGCCACGCCCTTAATTATGCAAAGTTTTACATTTTAGAATTACACCACTTTTACAAACCTTTAAGTTCTCAATTTTTCTTTCATTGTATTTAGTTCAATGCTAAACATGTCAAATTAATCAGGGAATTTCAAAGTATTTTATTCATTAGTAATGATAATTCAATGTTTTCTCCTTGCCACAGTCTCTCTCTAAAATGGAAACGTTACCGTTTACAGAAAACAATTAATGTCCAAAAACCCCAATTAGTTCCATAAACGTTGTAATCATAGTCATACAAAGCAAGCGAATTGAATTAAATCAAATCTATTTAAAGTGGTGTAAATTTGAATCAAAGTAAATGGTGAAAAATGGGTGTGGCAAGTCACGTGACTTGGAAAATCCATCATTTAAAATGAAAGTGATATCCTTTTATGAAAAGGGTCAAGCCTACAAAGTTTAAAGTAAAAAGGTTTAATCTTCTTTGAACCAGACCACCCCCCTCCTACAAATTTCACGAGACCCATTCCTTAATTCACCCTAGAGACGTCAAGGTATTCCCATTCATTATTACATAGGACAGTGTTTCATCCAAAGAGGAAGAAATCAGGCACCAGGTCCCAGGGGACCATAAGTGCGCGTTAGGAATAGGATTACATTTTGTTCTCATGCTGGGATCTTCTGGCTGGCGAAGAAAAAGCTTTTGTTACAATCATGGCAGGTCCAACCAGATCAATAATTGCTGGACTTAAGTGTAAACGTAGCCTAACAATTAAAGGTCACGTGATCTTGTGTTCTACATGCAATGTCTGACGGTGACCAAATAGACTTTTTTACTTCAAATAGTGTGGATATGGGAATAAAGCAGTCTCGTGTTTGATATTAAACGTCTTGGTCACTTTAACTTGAGATACTATAAAGTCTATAACTGAACTAGTGTTTCATCTAAATTCTGGTACCTGAAAGTGTCTGAAACAATTTTAACGAGGGGGTCGTTTACCATATAGTTAAAGTTCTTTGGACGAAAAGCTAATAACAATTGCATTTGGCTAGGGACAAGTAGAAACGACTTAAACTTCAAAACCCCTACTTGTTATTTTCAACTTTGAGAACGTTGTTTGGGAACAACTGCTCAAGACCCATCGATTTTGGCTTGCTCACACCCTTGGAAAAAAAACTTTTTTCCCTTTGCAAATAAGTGAGTGTATCTTTGCAAATCTAGCGTGGTCTACAATTATTGCAAAAAAGCCCCCTTCAGCAAATTTCGACCAACAATCAAAACAAGTGTAAAGTTTGTCTTTTTTCAGGAGTGACTATCGTTACTGGACTCAAGCGCCTGGTATCCCTGTGGCAGGGTGGAACGCGGGGAACAATGGAAATAACACGTTCAATATAAAAGGGTAAGAAAAGAAATTTCAGTTTAGTATTTGCACCAGAAAAGATTGTTTGCTCAGTTAAATTTGCCTTTTTATTCCATAAATTTAAATTATATTTGATGTGCACCGTTTCCTCGACATGCAATCTGCCCTCTCCCTATATTATATGTTTCATATTCAATTTATCACTGGTTAAAGGTACCGAAGCTTTTACCTTATTTCCTTTTCCGAAGGACTCTCCTTGTCTTCTCGAATACGCGGTCACTTATGATATCGGCACAATAGCTTTTCTTCTCTAGATGTCGCTCAGAACTTGTTATGAAGGCTCGTAGCTTTGGCATCTTTGGTTCTGACCCAACTTGGGAACTCACACATTTATTTGTTCAGCTCTTCTGCTGGAATTTGTTCAACTTTTCTATGTTCATTCTTGTTTCTAAAAAAGTGCAAAAGTTTTACATCTCGTTGTGATTTTTGTAAAGTGGCTTCAATAAAACTGCCGAACTGGCGTCCACAAAGCTTTCCGACAAACTGAAAATAAAACGCGGCTTGCCACCCCACGAACGAGTATTTTGAAATGTGAAATTGAAGTGAAATTTTATTGTTCGCGTCGCTGATTCGCTTTGCCGAAAAAAAAAAAAAAACGCTTTTGGTCATCGCTATCATCAGTTCCAGGAATGAATCTCAGTACTCATACAATAATAAAATTTACTATGTCCCGCTTTTTTATCGACCCCCTAACAATAAGTATCTCATCCAGAACATAAGCCACCAGTGGGGTTTAATAGAGGAAATAGGAAATACGGTACATTGTATGTAAAAGGCAGGCAAGCCGAAGACCTCCGGGGTACTCTCAATTGGAGGGTCTAGTGTTGGATTTTCAAAATGCCAATTCGGACCTTATTCATCGTGGAGTTAAATTAACAGAAGATCCAGTCACGACTGGCTCGGGATTTCTAGTTCAGTTGGTTTGGATTACCCAACCGAACGCACGTACTTTAGTTCATGCATCAACAACTTTAATTGACGTCCCAGACTGCGATAAGTCATTTGCGTGTGATTCCAATTTCTTTTACATAGCAGGGACTTAAACGCACTCTCTCGTATGAATAATCTAGGTAAAATCATTCTCTGTTTTGGACGTTGTCTTTCAGCTCAGGAACTCTGGTGGCAATGTACAACCTCGATAAGAAGGCAGGAAATACAGGTCTCCATGGAACGTATTTTTGGAGGATTGGGAACAAGAATAGAAAAGACGCAATGGAGAAGTGCTTTTCATGGATCAATCTTCAACGGCAAGCAAACATTGTTTACTGGTACAATTTACGAATTAAACAAAACCGAGCTATGGCTTGCCCTTGTACTTTAAGACAAGCCCTTTTGGACAGACGATTTATTTCAGACTGGTGGTTCACTGGACGCGATGGCTGCTTTATAACCAGGCGCCCTGCATTGTTCGATGTACAGGGTAAAACTGTGATGAGACAGAGGTGTTGCTACTCCACAGAGTATGGATCTCTTTTGATTGGTCCTGCCAATGGAGGTCGCTTATATCTTACTCCCTTTGAGCATCGGTGGAATGCACAGAAGGTTTTCTATGACTCTGACCAGCAGGCGTATGAGTTTTGCTGTTTCGGCTCTGCTTTGTGCGATGTGTTTTACTCTTATCGTCCATCGGATGACTGCACAGGGTATAGTCCTCCCCAAAGACGTAAGTATGCTGTATGGTTTTTGCTTAGCTAACTCGTTTGCTATTCTGAGATGACGTTTCCTGAGTATTAAGAGCCAAAAGATGTATACTGTCAAGGGTTCGAAGAATAATTCAACTTAATTAAAATTCAAAAACCGGCACAAGGGGTAGATATGTGCAAACTCCTTGTAGAAAGCTCAACTTTAGGATGCACATAAAATTCAAAACTCAAAGGGCTGTTAGTGATCTAGCTAAATTTGTCACCATGGGTACTTTCTACTAACGTGGAACAAGTCAAATGGGTCTAGTTTTGAAAACTCGCTAAAACGGCTTCGAAATGGCTCCAGAAGCGAGCAAACAGTAAAAGACGTAACACAAATACAATAAAAGTAAGTCATTTTTATTTTAAATCGTTTCGAAAAAGATTTAAATTACATTTTGTTCGTCTCTCACTCTCTTATAAAATTGCTCGTTTCTCGGCAAGAGATCGGATCTTCCTAAAGTTTTTGAATTTTCGCATGAGCTGACCGCGTTGATTCAAAATAGCTTCCACAAAATATGCTGCATCTAAAAACGTATTCTATTTCTTTTGTATTTTTTGTGTATTTCATTTTTCCTGTCTTTTTCGTATCGGACGCGTGGGTACCCCGTGATCCACTGTCATGCCTCATGTGTCTGCTACCCAGCTATTGAAATGGTTACCCTACTCTTTTGTGTGTTGCTTTGCTTATTATGATGTCTTACGCTATGTTATGCATTGAGCTCTCATAAAATACAAGTCCTTTATGAAAAAAGAAACATAAAAAATAAATAATTAAATATGTAGTGGTATGATGCTGATAAAAACAGATGCTTCTGAGGTAGAAAGTAAATAGTAACTCAGTCAGTCAGTGTGTACATAGTTAACAGCACTTGCTTCAATTTCTGCACGTAATTGGGTGTTTTTGATGTCTAGTTGTTATTAGTGTTTTATTGGGGGGCGGGGGTGAGGGGGGACTGATGTACCTTATGATTTACTTATGATTTATCGACAAATCAGTACGTGTCATTTAAAATTGCTTATATCATATTGCCCTATTTTCTTTAGTCACTTCTTATGTGACGGTTTGTGCTTCCATTAAATAGCGTTGCGGTGTTTGTGTACTAATTTCTGCTTGTGGTTGTTCAACCTTGTCCCTCTTCTTCCCTTCCTCTGGAGTAAGAGAAATGGACACCATGGTTCCGGCTAGTCACCTGTCTCCCAGAATCTAGGAGATTTGAAAGAAACTAATTTCGGAAGGGGCGGATTGGTATGAAATTAGTCTGTACAGAGCCTATGAAGGAACGAACAGTGTGGTGCGAGGTTGGTGGTTGTTGGCATTCGGCTGGCCGGACGGCAGAAGAACCGAAGTAACATGCCTTGTGTAAAAAATATATTAAAACTGTTGTCAACAGGCCAGTTTACAGCCTGTAACGTTAGAGAGTCTGGTCTCATTAAATCAATTTAAACGCCTTCTCTATCATAATTTTGGAAACACAGCATTCATGGAAATCAGGTTTTTAGTGGCATATTGTTGCAAGTTAGTATGATACAAGGATCAGGATTTTTAGGTTTTAGGATGTTAGGCTTTGTATTGGATTTTATTGTACTTGATGAATTTTTTTACCGTGTATAAATAATGATTAAAGATTAAAGTTTCGAATTGGCTCCGAGGCTGAGGGCAATGGATCAAAAGAAGTCATACTGAGATTCAAGGATTAATAATTCATGCCTATCTGTTTTATCCCCTCGGCGCCGGGGCCAAAAAAAATTGTTGCATTAACGAGTACGTGTAAGCCGCGTGCTATGATGAGTTGTATGCTATGTTGCGTTGTTGTTTTTGTCATTTACTATGAATGTGTGTTGTGTGTTGCTAAAGAATTCCCAGTGTACTCCCCTTCCCCTACCGCCCACCCCCATGCTTTTTGTCAGTATTGTTGCCGCTATACGCTAAAGTATGCTATTACTTCCTGTGCTTCCTGTGCAGTACCGTTTGTGCTACGGTTTCGTGTTGCTTAGTATTTAGTGGCACTATGTTGTGTACAGTTGTGATAGGTGATTAAACTTTCATGTGATACATATATGTTATTCACCGGCTGGGAGGTCTGTATTGGGAGAAACTGTGCCCGAGGTCTTGAATACCGAGGGCACAGTTTCTCCCAATACGGACCGACCTAGGCCGGTGAATAACATTTTTATTTTTTCCTACTGAGATTTAAAAGTTTCAGGAAAATTTTACTTCGGTCTCCAACCTAGGTGTGTTGAAGAAGGGCGCGTTCGTGTTGATGTTATTCAAAGCGCGCGATCGATTGCAAACCAAAACAAAACATTACAACATGATTTTTAACTTGTAATTTATATTATCACAATTAAGCTCTCTTTTAGAATAAAGAAAGGTTTTTGTGTCTTGGTAGACAATTCATAATCTGAGTGTCAAACAAGTATAAAAGAATTGACGAACTTAAAAGCCACAGGAAAGAAAATACATCAAAGATTTTCTTCGGCTGAGTATTTACTTTAAGATTAATTCAATCGAGCGGGTTAAAACTGCACAAAGGCTTTATACAAAGAGCTAATTACACATACCAATCTTAGGGTTTTGAAGTGAATTCAAATAAAAGAAGGCGATGTGGGTAACTAAACAAGTATATATACAAAGAAATGAAAACGGCGATAACCGAATGCTGGAAAAGTTGTTCGTGTTGTTTATTCAAGATTGAAAGCTACATGCAATCGTTGACAACAACCTTTTTTGAAAAGTAGAAAACTAGCGAGGCAAAATTCAATGAAAAACGGCAGAATCTAGATCCAGACAGCAAAAATGGAAAACAAACCTACAAACAGGGGGAAAATGTCGAATAAACGGTGCATGAGAGCAACATTGCAGTACTTACAGCGTAGGTTATAAAACTAGTGAAGCTGCATCTCGAGTCGCCTGTTGTGCTTTACTTTACCGGTTTTCCTGGCTGACTTGCTTGATTCTCCCTACAGATGTTTTGTCTGAATAACAAAATTCACTTTTCCCTAGCTAACGCTAATAATAGCACAAGTTTTAAAAGAAAAAATGGTTCTGAATCACCAGTTTTGCTCATTCACAACAACAAACAAACTTGTGAATGAAACTGCCAACGATTCCGTCCGGGTTAGCGGGCAAGATCATAAAAAACTGCCTGCTCTCAGAACCAATCAGATTGTAGGATTTGGAGGATTCCGCCCGCTCGCAAGCTAAGAAAAAAATAACAACAGATATCAAGAGAGAATAATGGTGATTTAGTAAATACCCACTCAGTTATCGTGGTGTTTAAAGCAATCTGATTGGTTCGCTATCCCGGGTTATTCAACATTTGTAAAATCCAACTAGTGGTCTATTATCAATGCTGCGTTCTGATTGGCTGAGCTACAACTAGGCTATATGTTATAGCCCACTAGTAGCGAAAAGCGCTGGCTTTGAAACCAAAACAATGGAGGCTGAATCGCATTTGCTAGCTAAAGTTATTTTGTCTCGATATTTTGGACCAACTAGTTGGATTTTACTAAAAAAATTATTCCTCGAGCCCGAATGGCCTCTGAGTCAATAGCCCATGAAGCCGAAGAGCCCATTCGGGCTCGAGGAATAATTGTTAAATATTCTCCTCCTAGGGATTGGATAATGTGTGAGCTCGGTGTTTTTCGGATTTTTGCAGAGAATGATCTTTCGAAATTTGACAAAATCCTAGGGTTGAAGTTTTTTAAGCCAAGAAAAGACTTCCAAGGATTCAAAACAGCGTTTTCCCATTTACTTTAGCGGATTTTCCCCTTTGCTTGAAGGAATGTTTAATACTTTACTGTTTATTCGAGTAGTAGAGGCCTTTTTGTGAACTCAGCGTTTCCTAACAAGAAAGATTTTGTACAAAAATCGAAGTGGTATTTGTGACAAACGAAAATGGAAGCAAATGTTTGCGGAAATTCTACGTTTCAAGTAAGTAGTACAAAGAATGCTACGCCTTAGCTCGAGCAACCGACCCGCGATGTTAGCATTTCATGCGAAGAACGACACAAGAAACCTTCACTAACTTGGCAAGTTAACAGAAAATAACAAAGTTCTACTTTTCTTCTCAGATTTCAAACTTTTAACGGTTCCATTTAAGCCCTTACGCTGTTGTTTGCGAAATGATAAAGTTGCAAGTTTCCATGTTTGAAAGTTCTGCAAAGACCTAACTTTTGCGCATGTACTGTAATTACCGCTACATGCAAATTTTTCACGCATGATTTGCTCCGTCAATCAAATCGAACTTTTTAAAGGTTTCCTTTCTGATTTTGTTGAGATCACTTCGTGTGTATATACTAAAACAATTATTCTTTTCAATCTCGGTGACTAGTGGCTGAATATTCCTAAAGCCACTATTCACCGAGATTGAAAAGAATAATTGTTTTAGTATATACACACGAAGTGATCTCAACAAAATCAGAAAGGAAACCTTTAAAAAGTTCGATTTGATTGACGGAGCAAATCATGCGTGAAAAATTTGCATGTAGCGGTAATTACAGTACATGCGCAAAAGTTAGGTCTTTGCAGAACTTTCAAACATGGCAATTTGCAACTTTATCACCTTGATTTCAAAGAATAATTGTTAAATATTGATTAGACTTTTGCTATCTCGAGATAGGTTTGTTCTGGGGAGATCCTCATTTTATCACACTGGACGGTGCGAATTACACATTTAACGGACTTGGAGAGTACGTGATGATTGACGCCCAAAATAGAACCTTTCAACTACAGGCTAGAACAGGCCTTGCCCAAGGAAATTCCACGACTGCAACAGTTTTTACTGCCGGAGCGGCTAAAGAGAGCAATACCGCCACTGTCGAAGTCAGAGTAAGAGATGGAGGTAAGAGGGCACTAAGAGGATTCAATTGTAAAGGAAAAGGTCATTGCAAAATTCACATTTATGTTCTAATCTCAAACAGAAGGATAACAAGATCAAGATCCTGACAAAATTCTTTTCCAACGATTGTGAAATTTTAGCATCGTGAGCCGCCACTTTGGATCAGGCATGACGTCGCGTATTGGCGGAAGCTCAAATTTCCGGAAAGTTATGCGCTGTTGCCAGTTTTTGACCATGTCTTTTACTCCTGGGAATTTCGAGAAGGATGTGCGGCATGCGTTCTGAAACCCTGACCCTATTTTAGACCAAATTAAGTACTATGTAATTTTCCCTACCCTATTTCAGACCTGAACCGCTGTTTTTGAAGAGACAAATGGTAAACAACAACAACAAAAACATTCCCTATTACAGGTTCTGGTTCTAGAGAGCAGAAAACCTGGCTTACGCTACTTCGTACCGAATCGATTAAGGTGGCTCTTACAAGTTTTCACCTTTTATAACGGTTTTAACTTTGAAGGGATAGAACAAAAAAGCAAGCCAAAGCTATGGCAGCACTTTTGTAGTATCGGATTATACAATGAGTGCCTAACTTAAAATAACTGAGATTTCGTCATTAGCGGTTACCATGGCAACGTATATTAAAGACTATTCAGACCTACTTTTCAGCCTCTAGCAGTAATAACTAGAAAATCAAGCCGGTGATCCCCATTTTTTTTTTTGAACGATAGCTTTTGGCATTAGAAAAGCAAAATGCAGAGTGATTTTTAAAAAAATGATGTATGGAGCGGAATTTTTTTTTTTTTTTAAAGTGGAAAACAGACATTTGTGCGCAGTGGAAATTTCCTTCCGTACAATTCTCTAGAGTTTCCCCTCAACTCTAATAAAATGTTAAGGCAATAAAAAGAGTGGGTCACCGAACTTGTTTTCTTGTAAAATGCGTCGAGATTTCAAAAATTCCAACGCGCATTTTCGTGATTGTTAAACCTGAAGTTTATAAGATGCGGGTTACTCATGCTCTGTCTTGACTACAGCTGACTTGCGGGCATCTACCAATTTAGCTTACAGTCCTTGCAGAGGAGAAAAAGTTACAAGGTCACCCTCGGGTGAGCCACGAACCCCGTTATCTCTTAAAGTGATTCTCAAGAGGGGAGCTAGCTCACAGCCTTTGTACTTGACACGGGGACAATTGACAGCGACATGTGAAGTGCACCGGTACCAGGTTTTCGAAATCTCCTTTTGGATATCAAGAAATAAAAAAAATTCTATTACGAATCGGGAGGATGCATCATCCAAGTCCTTTTATGTAATCTAAACAATATAGATTCATATTAAGCCAATGTCAGGTCTCAGACGCAATACCTTCTAGTCTGAAAACAATAAGGTACAGCTGCTAAAACCAGTTTTCATATTATACAGGGAGATGAAGCCTTTGACATAACGACAACAACAACGTTTATTTGTACTATAACTCGACCAACTAAAGAAATAGATGGTATAGAATTAAAAATAGACACAATGACGGTACACCCAAAATGCCTAAAGACTGTTTTGCTTGATTCGCGCTTCAGATACTTTGTCTGGATAATAAAATTCACCTTGTTTCTAGCTGGTACTGCCGCCTGGTTAGCCCAGTTGGGAGAGCACGGGTCTGCCGAGCGGGAGGTCGAGGGTTCAAACCGCGGCCGGAAAAACAACCAGGGGCTTTAAGAAACTGGAAACTGGTCTACCTTTCACGTATCATTCATATCATGGGCTATGAGTGAGTTACAGTGAGCATATAAATGGACTGATAGCGGGTGCCAGTGGCGCCCTTGTATGCTGACGTCCAAGCTTACGCTGAACATGTTAGTATGTAATGTAAAGAGGACGCGTCTTAATCCACGACGTTACATAACATTACAGTACTAATAAGAGCGCAAGTTTTAAACGAAAATTTTAAACTAAAATCAAAGCTTTTGCATGCTCATTCACAAACAACAAACAAACTTGTGAATGAAGCCGCCACAACGATTCCGTCCAGGTTAGCGGGCAAGATCGTAAAACCCGCTCGCTCCCGGAACCAATCAGATTGCAGAATTTGGAGAATTCCGCCCGCTTGCAAACTGAGAAAAAAAAAAATAAATATCTATCTTGTAGACGTACTTATTATTTACAAGAAAGGCCCACGGTGCTCTTCATTGGGGCCCTCTCTAGCAGAGCTGATGTACACGGTCAAGTCTCTTCAAGGGGGACACTGTTAGGACCAGGAACAAGTCTCCGTCTTATACAGAGGTTTCCGCCCTGTAGAGAGTCAAAACAAATTACTGAATTAAAACAGCAGGGGGGTTTTAAGGCGGTGTTCATCTTGCAGATGTGTGTTGTTTTTTTTCCAGAGAGATATATTTAGCCTGTGTTTGACTATTTTCAGGAGGAATCGAAGTTCTGATTGACCAGAAAACGTACAATGGCTACAACAATCTGACAAATCAAAGTGTGGAACTGATTGACGAAAATCTTTCTATCTCAAAACCAGAGGAAAATTGTTTCGAGGTATATTTCCCATCGACAACATCCTTACAATTCTGTGTGAACAAGAAAATGCTATCCTTTGTTGTAGCCCCAGCGGAAATTTACAAAAACGCTACGAAAGGATTACTGGGAACTTGGAATGATGACCCAAGTGATGAATTCACATTACCTAATGGGACGGTGTTAAGATCATCTTCATCGCTGAGAGATATTCACTTTGGCTTTGGTGTTGAGTGTAAGTTGACAATAAATAATTATTTGATAAGACTGAGCATCATAGGAAGAGAATTATTCATATCATACAAAAGGGGAATTCAAATATTGAATCTGAAATCCGAATTCAAAACATCCCAAGCTTACAACATCTTTCCCTTTATCTTTACATAGAGTTAAACGCTTCAAAACATTTGGCTGTTCCTAGGAAGTTTCAGAATATGAATGGCTGTTTCGTTCTCAGAATTCTTCAAAAAGCAGTCAAAATCTTTCGAGTGACCGCTAAGCCACCCCGCCACCGTCTTTGCGTGACGTCAACCGTATGGATGGTTGACGTCATTCGTCCAAAATTTTTGTATTACTGGACAATTGACTGAAATTTTTTCCAAGTGTTTAGCGTCAGCGCGATTATGAAATAGCTCGGAAATTAAAACCATTGTATAAGTTATTTTGAATGAACTATGAGCATGACCTTCAAAATTATGAGCTGATCTGCGTAATGTAACGACACTTATTGCGTTCGAGGTACGAGAACGCAACCCCTAATTTGTGTTGGGTGTTCTGTGCATTATTGGGTGACCTGTGCAATTAAAAAGGGAGGTTTTTTGAGATTGCATTTTCGTTCGTCGTCGTCGACACACATTTGCCTCGCTTAAGTTTTGCCTCACTTTGACGCGCTAACTCATGTGGTGATTCTTGTGTCTTCGGCGTTCATCTTTCAAAGGTTTGCTAAGGTCTGATATTCTTCGTAAAGCGTTCATCTTTTAAAAAGTTTGCTGAATCTTCGTCAAGCGTACATCGATCTGTGATTGCTGAATCGTCCAAAGCGTTCATCTTTCAGAAGTTTGCTGTTAAATTTTACTTTAGATTAAGCCTTCATATTTTTCAGCATGGTTCGTCACTGTCTTTGGAAAATGTCTGCGACTACTGGTGCATGTATCAAACCGGGTTTACTTCGGCGGCCGTTATGCTACAAAGTAAATTTACCGAGTTGTGTAGCTCGGCGGCCTTTTTGTGACAAAGTAAATTTACGAGTTGTGTAGCTCGGCAGCCATTGTGCCACAAAGTAAATCTACCGAGATGTGAAGCTCGGCGGCGCCATTTGACCATGACTTGTGATATTTTCGGCACCGGACAAACGAACACTTTAACTCTATGTTATTTATTAGGAAAAAACTTATAAATCAGCCCACAGTAGCGCCACTCTCGAGTCACTGAAATCAACACGCTCGACCAAATTACTGGAAAAGTTATTGACGTGAGCCGCACACACGTTCCATTGAAGGCTTTGATAGGGTTAGCGCGAAGTTTGAATTCAGATGTGAAAGCTTTTAAACCTGTAAATTCAATGTAATTCATTTTGTCAACAAGTTGATGATTGGATGCTCTTAAAAATAACAGAGAAAATTAACCGAAGAAATGTTTTTGAAGAAAGAAAAAGAATCTTGGGTTAAGCACTAATCGGCCTTTGAGAAACTGCGCCCTGTAACTCGCGCCAGTAAAACAAAATGTTCCATTTACACGTCCGACGCTGGCCAATGTCTCCTCCGATTAAAAGCACTTGACACCGCTATTGATCAGCATATGTATATAACGTTATATAGGTTATTAAATTATTATTACTATTATTATTATAATTATTATTATTATTATTATTATTATTATTATTATTATCTCTATTATCACAGTCTTTGCTGGTGTTCTTTTTGTGCATCATTATTATTATTATTATTATTATTATTATTATTATTATTATTATTATTGTCGCGTTATATTTTACATCAGAAATAACTGGAGCTCATAGCGGATTTTCCGTCCGCTTGAAGCCCCTGCCATTGATAAAAGAAAAAAATAAATATTAACCTATGAATGCGAGAAATTTCGATTATGACGTCAGCCCACCACAGACCGGCTCTGGGAAAGGAGGAGGGAAGACGCTGTAAGGAAAGAGTAGGAAAAGCCACGCGTGCAGCTTGCGTTTTACTTCGCGAAAAGCTAACCAGTTTAGAGGCATCCAGCAGTGCAGTTGATCTGGTAAAAATCATGAAGTTCTTGTGTATAACTTACGACAACTTTCAGAAATAGATTTTTCTGACTTTGCTTAGCATGGTCACGTTTTGGTCACTTTCCAAGACCAACCTAGTCTCAGATTGCTCAAAATTTTGACAGGTGAATTCATGCTTAAATTTATGCAGCATCTAGAAATTTGTTAACCGACAACTGAAGTTTTGTGTCATTTTCATATTTAATTAATCGTGCGTGTTCTTCCAATGCCGCTACAAAGTGCAATACAGATGCTATTAAGATTTTTTTTGTTTAAAGTACCTAAGTTTATTTGGTTTCTGGTTGAGGAGAGCGTGCCTTGAGGTTCATTGATTTAAAAAAAAAAAAGCTAACTCTGTTTAAACTTTCCTGCGTTTTTGAAAGTTTATGCATGTTTTTCAGCTGGATACAGGAAAACCCTTCAACGTTTCTCACCTCACTTAGTGGCTTTCACGAGCTGCATCTCAGATGAGCTTAAGACACTCGTGATGAAGCATGTTTGAAACGCCGTGTTTGTAGGATCAGAGACCATTATTAGTCTCAAAACAGTATCCATATCTTATAGTTAAGGTTACTTATTAGGTATTGTGGTACCTGGCTGGTTTACAAGCATTACAATTTGTCGGCCGACTTTTGCAAAGGAAAAATAAAGCGAACACAACTATATTTCACGAAATCCCCTTCAGGCACATATTTCATCTATCAGTCCCAAGATCCTGGCAAATTAACATTCGTCAACGCGTCTTCCATTTATCTGCCATTGTTGTTTCGACTTTTAAAACATGTCCACCACGCACGAATCTTGCGAGAATTCTAACTAGCTAGTTCTGAATTATTGAGAGCTAAACTGTGATTGGTTCGCGGACGTTACTTTTCGAGTAGAGAGAAGAGACGACTGCGAATACGTCTGCGTTCAATTTTATAGTTTGGGCCACAATTTCTTTCAAACCCTACTATTTTGATCAAATTTGATTCATTTCTTTTTCTCTGTAAATATAAGATTATTAGCTCGATGGCAGAGTTTTTTTTTTTGGTTGTTGTTGTTTTTTTGTTGTTGTTTTGTTTTGTTTTGTTTTTTTTTTCATTCTAGGTCTGTTTGCGGGATATATTTTTTTTTTCTCTAGCAAATCACCCAACCCCGCCCTCAAACGTTTGATGAATTTCAGTATATTTAGGTGTGTGGATTTCTTTGCAGTGCCTTGAAATATGTTGTTTTAAGCAAATCATAACTATATAACCGGAAGTTTGTCTTTTAGGTTCGGCTAAATCTGCATATTATATTATCGTATTTTATACTGCCAGAGCACTGCAGTAACAGTTGGAACCCGTTTAAGACACTAAACTAGCATTCAAAATAGGATAAACATAGGTACACCTTTTGTACGTGTATAACATCCC
Source organism: Porites rus (assembly GCA_964035705.1). Taxonomy (NCBI): domain Eukaryota; kingdom Metazoa; phylum Cnidaria; class Anthozoa; order Scleractinia; family Poritidae; genus Porites; species Porites rus. The sequence continues at coordinate 42,112,286 of OZ037993.1, forward strand.
CAAATATTTGTACTTGGAACAATTCGCTAAAAAGAACGGGTACAAGTCTCATTGATTAAGTCTCAAAAAAAGGATACGAACGAACACAAAATAGTCGGCAGAGTTATTTTTTGCTAACGAATGTCTCGCAATATTTTAGGGCAACTCACACAAGTTCAATCTTTGTTCACTTACGGTGAAAATGAAAGCGTGGACACTTTTGCCAGGCCTGACTTTGTGCCCATGTTCTCCGACAATATCACTTGGTCTGACAACAGTGTAAGATTAGCTGCTGAAGCGCAGTGTGGGAACGATTACGAGTGCTTATTTGACGTAGCCTCCACAAATGACCTGTCCGTTGGCATTGTAACCAAAGACACAGTTGCACAGTTGGTGAACGAATCAAACGTTCTTGGTAAGTCAGTTGTGAACAAGGCAATTATTGCAGGGCGGGAAGAGGATAAAACTTTTATTTGTTTGCCCAAGTGCTTGCTTCACCTTTTGGCTGGGTTGATTGGCATTTGAAAATTATGATTATGGTTGATAGTCAGTACATTTGGGTATGCCCTTACAAACGAAGGCTTTGTTTTCTGCTACCTTAACATTATTTAATATTTTGAAATCAATGTTCGTCCTGTTCGATGTATATTACGTAACGTGTCCTCTAAATATTTTCCTTTCTCCGGGCTGCCACGGTCAGGGAAAAGTCAGGGAAAAGCAAATTTTTTTTAGGTTAGGGAAGAGTCAGGGAATTTTTTAAAAAAGTCACCGAAAATCTCTGATATTGTCAAAGTCAGTGACAAGTTAGGGAATCATACTTTCCGGTTTATAGTTCATAAGTTTACTTGAAGATTGCGAAATTCATTTTCTTCGGAAAAGACGACATGTATACTGCAAAGAAAGCAAAGCGATCAATTTTTGATACTCTACGCCTGACACGTGTAGTAGTTGTGGTCAGTGGTTTTCGTTGTGAATGCTCTCTTCCAAATAAGGAATTGAAGAGAAATTGGTGGAGGCTTGGGAACCTGGGTTTTGCTCCCGCCATTGTCATCAAGCTTGTTGCTCATCTAGTCAACCGAGGTGATGATGGTGATGATGTCCTTTGGACCTGGACTCTATTGTTCAGGGGCGTCTGCGATAAACAGGCGCCACCAAAAGAAATCAAGGGTATCTTCGCCATGGATCTGAAACCCTATTAGGTTGAAAATGAATCGCCGATTCAATTTATTCAAGCGAGCTGTTGAAACAGAGGATCCAAACACTTGGGCGGATTATAAGAGGTTGCGAAACGAGATACATCTGACCTTAGAAAAAGGAAATCTGCTTATTTCAGAGATCAGCTTACCAAAGCGATGACAACTGCGGCTTGCTGGAATGTATTGTCCAAAGCAACCAAACCTAAAGTACGCAAGAAGATAAGGCCGCTAAAGCGCGACGACGATAGCCTAGCTGTAAACGAGACCGAGAAAGCGAATCTTCTTTATCATCAAGTGCCATCTACTTGTAGTAGGTCGGCTATCATGGATCTTCAGCTGTTTCGATCTTCCGCTCTTCTTACACATCCATTATAGGTGTGTCCTAACCATTCTTTGATGTTTTTCATCCAGGTAACTATTGGTCTCCCCCATCCTCTCTTCCCTTCAATTTTGCCTTCCAGTAACAATTTTTGGATCGACCTCGTTCTTATTACGTGTTCAAAAATACTGGCATTTTCTTTTCTTTATTGTTGGTAATAATGAACTTATTGCATATATTTGCCATCTTCAAAACTTCTTCATTAGTTTTATGTTCAGTCCATGATACTCTTAACATTCTTCTACACGCCCACACCTCAAAAGCCTCTAATTTACTTTCCATGGTTTTTGGTCAGAGTCCATGTTTCACAACCATATAATAATGTTGACCATATATAACACTGCAATATTCTTTTGCTTGTTTGCATATTAATATGTCTTGATTTGAGTACTCTTAATATTTCGTGGAATGCACTTTTTGCTAACGCTATTTTTCGCTTTACTTCTTTCTCACATCTCCCGTATGCAGTTAAGAGTTCTCCTAAATAAACCATTTTGTCTGTCTGTTCTATAGATTTACCATCACGCATAATGTTAACTCTAGGAGTAGGTATTGTTTTTCCTACTACTATTGTTTTGGTTTTAATGATGTTCATTTCCATACCTTACGGTTTTCCTGCTCATTAACTGCTTTTACTAGGCTTTGTAGATCAGTTGGACAAAAACATATTAGTGCAGTGTCATCGGCGTATCGAAGGTTATTGATGTTAAAACCTCCTATCACGACTCCATTCATCTCCTCTACTTCTTTAAATATTTTTTTCAGTGTATAGATTGAATAAACTGGATGACTGAACAAAACCTTGTCTCACACCCTTTAATTTTGATTTGGAATTCTGTTGTTGTAACAAATTCTGTTCTAACAACTGCTGATTGTTCCCAATACATCTTTGTTATCATTTTCAAATCCTTCTCATCTATTCCAATTTTTTGAAGACATTCTTCCATTTTCGAGTGCCTGACTCTGTTAAATGCTTTGGTATGGTGAATGAAACATATGTGCACCTCTCTTCCTACTTCTAAAGCTTTTTCACATATTGTTCTTAGATTGAAAGTTCCTTCTGTCGTACCCATTTTTGGTCTGAATCCACTTTGTACAATGCTGACTTCTTGGTCGATCTTGGCTGCTATTCTGACTTGTATTATTTTTATGTAACAGCTTCTTCTCCACAATTGGTCAGAAATTAACTTTAGGGCAATTCCAAACAACTCAGCTCTTAACAAAGTGCCTTACCGGTCACAAAAATATCCGATATTTGTCTATCAGTCGATGAAGTAAATAGACAAATTAGTTTATTGAAGATTAATAAAGCCACTGGACCGGGAGAGATATCGGTGAAACTATTGAAACTTGCAGGACAAGCTGTTGTTGCCCGGCTTACAAGCCTCTTCAAGCGCAGCACTCGTGAATGCAGGGTTTATAGCGATTGGAAAATGTCTAGACTAACTCCTGTGCATAAGAAATACGATCCTACGGAAATAGGAAATTATCGCCCCCTCTCTCTGCTAAGTGTCCCCAGAAAGATTTTCGAATCATGCGTCGCTGACAACTGTGAGTCATGTTTTCAGCGAAGAGCTCGTCACGGACAATGAATGGGCCTACAGAAAAGGGAGATCTATAGAGCTACTTCTCACTCACCTAACTGAAAATTGGCGACGCCCAATTGATAACAAACTAGTTGTGGGCGTTTTATTCCTAAACTTCCAAAAGACGTTTGATTAATTGCGTTTCCCACTCCTTTCTACTCCGCAAGCTGCAGCACAACTTTGAAATTTCGGGTAACTTCCTGGCATGGCTTAGAGATTATCTTACGGAACGGAAGCAAGATACTGTAATTAATAACGTGTCTTCCTAGAGTACCATAGTTACTCCAGGCATCCCACAGGGATCTGTACTCGAGCCAATATTATTTACCCTCTACACCAGAGACCTACAAAAGGCAATCAATGCTGCATCAACGTACATGTATGCCGATGATACAACGATTTACTGCGTAGGAGAATCCGTCGACATGGTTACAACTTGCCTAGTCCCTAGGCCTCATTTTTCCTCGCGGCCAGAGCGTTTCAGGTCACGTGGTCCATGCGAAAATGTGAGGCCTAGACAAAAATCCTCAAAAGTGAGACAAAAGTGAGACAAAAGTGAGACAGCTCAATGGCGATGGTAAACAAGACCAGTGTTTCGAATTTCAAAGTTAAAAATACATCGCGAAAACACACAGATGGGAAAGGAATCTTCAAAAGAATCCTTAGTTTTCTTCAAGTTGACAAAGGAAGGCTTTTCCGGCTTCATAAAATTGTCCTTCGAGGAATTTAAAATACACTGAATTTTTATCACGGCCGTTCGGAGCGCTTTGCTTGTTTTGAAACGCCACCAAGCAGCGAAGTTTTTGAAGAATTTTCAGGTACATTTTGTACTCTATAGTCAAGAAAATTACGCATTTGTGAATATTTTATCTTTAACGTTTTATACATTTTAAGATCGGCTTGAGCGCCCTGATTTGAGATTTGTGTTGAATAATTTTTGCCATGTGCTCAGCCGATTTTACTTGCGTGAACGGATCCACGAGCCAAATTTGTGCCATGCGAATTGCTTTTAAGGATTAATTTATGGGCCTTTGAATAAAAATTTTCGAGAAATAATTTCTCTGTCTATTGTTGTGTGCTTTCATTGATTAACATTTGCTCAAAACACGATCCTGAGACAACGCATGCAAGTGGAATTTAATGCTTCTCACATTTATAATACACGCATCACTTCTGTGAATGTCGGCGAATTTTAGGGGATTTTTACTTTTAGATTCAGTTTCTGGGCACTTTTATTTGAAAGTATGGTTTTTCTAATTATTCAAGATTTGAGGTCTAAGTTTACAACACATGGGTCAATATTGTGTTTACTTTGAAAATTCGCGAGCGGCAAACTCCGATAGCTCAGTTGGAATGATGAGATTGAAGGAGCAGTATCAATCTTCATAGGACTATGAATAACATTCTGATGACTTTTACAAAGCCGGTCGGCAAAAGTCGGTCCTACAAATATCCACAAGAGTGGTTAATAACCAAAATCTCCTGCTGCCTGCTTGCTTGCTGCTCACAACATTAACGTCATCTTTGAATTTCAAAAAGTAACGCACGCATGCGCATTCGGTTTTTGTCTAGGCGTTCCCCGCCCGTTCGCCTCGGATACGTCACCGAAACGAATTGACCGAGAGGGACTGGGAAAACGCCGTACAGGGACTAGGCAAGGTTACAACAACGATGAATAGAGCGCTTTAACAACAACCGCATCAGGGAAGTATGAGGGAATGATCTTTCACATAAATAATTTTAAAAATTTGCCAGCATCGTCACATAAAGTGGACAACACATTCTAGATTGTTAGGTGTTACTATTGACAATAAGCTCACGTGGTCAAGACACACATTATTAAAAGAGGGTTTGTTAACAAGCTGAAACTTATTAAAAGCTCTAGCGCCTTACCTAGAAGAACACTGTTAGACCAATATTTTAAATTCATTTTACCCTCTATAACATATGCGCTACCAATTTGGCTGGTGTGCCACCAATAAGAATGAATTCAATGCTTTGGAATCTATACATTGCAGGGCTGTTAGAGTCATATATAACCTGTCCCTCGACTTACCCTCTGTAGACGTTCGAAAATCAGTCAAGTGGGACTCGTTATTTGACATGTACAGGGCCAAGATAGCAACTTCAAATTAATAAAATAATTAATCGCGTAACTCCATGATAGTTAATTAGAACATCTAATCCAGACGAGAGAGAACAAGTACGACTTGTGTCCTTACCATCGCGTGAGTATTCCACGTTTCGAAGCGTACTATATGAAGAACTCCATCTCGTACAGAGGATCCATTGCTTGGAACTTGTTAGATCCCTCCGTGGCTAGCACAAGGGCCTACTCTAAAATAGCCATAAACTCTCAAGCCCTCTGAAATCTCAATTTCACAGCTGAACGACCCCAAATGAGTACTTCCAATGACAATGATTTCGTCTCCTATTGACTAATAATCAATTACTACATGATCCATGATTCAAAGCCATCTATTAGTATGCGATATATTTATACGTTTTCTTGATAGCACAAAGATTTCATTACTTTTTGTTTTTTAGGTATAGATTTTTATTATGTACTTTAATTAGCATGTTTTTTATTTATACGTACACGGCCCCATAAGCTGTATTCGCTTTTATTTTAAACGTGTCGAAATAAAAGTTGTTGTTGATATTCAAACGATTAGTAATGGTCATAAGACTGAGTGGAGTACAATTCAGGGAGTAATCGGGCGAGTAATTTCAAATCGGCCGAGCGCGTAGTTATGCTTAAATCTGATTGGTTCTTAACAGCCCATCTTTATAGCTTAATTTTGCTATCAAACTCCAAGACTGTCCGATTTGACTTGTTCAGGAGCTTGTAATCGAACAGGTCAAATCGGACAGTTAAGGAACCAATGAAAATCAAGTAGCAAATGCCACTAGCCAATGGAATTTAACTACATAGCACATGATAACCAATCAAAATCAATGAAAAAATAGTGTCCAGCTTAAGAAAAATGAATGAAACTAAATGGTCCAGTGACTTTTATTTACATTAATAAATATTCCAAGACTGAGATTCTCGCATTTTGTTATTGACACAATTAATAATGGTAATAGGACTGAGCGGAGTCCAACTGGGTCTGTAATCATACGAGTGCTTTTTTTTGAATTAAGACACAAGAAATTCCGAGAGTTTTTTTGTTAGCAGTGAGAAAAGGCATTTAAGTGCGCGCGTGTAATGGCGCGTACTTTCCAATTACTTAGGCATGACGCGTACTGTCCTATTACACTGTCTTATTAGTGCTTAAATTAGGACAGTTGATAGCCAATTAGATTTGAGAATTTTGTTATAGTTATGATTAATAACATAGTCAGAGTTCTCCCGGGTATTTCAGTAAAAGCAGTACAGGTAAGACCAGAGTCGCTTCTTACAGTAACAAATGTTTGTACTGGTCCAAGTTTGTGGGGTTTTAAAAGAGAATAACTTTTTTCTTAAGAAAAACTAAAGAATTCGTGTAATACGGTTTCACGGAATTCAAGAGGCACTGTCAAGTAACCGCTAATTAATTTCCCCAGATAAATACCGAAAAATGCATTGTTAGAACAATATTCTTTATTTAGACCAGTGCGTAATTTGCAGTTTCTTTCGAAAGTAATCAGCGAAAAAGAGGTGGCTGTTTGTGTCTTAATTATCTCTGTGTTAATCATCTTGAGGAGTGTCTCAAATGAGCCTACAAGGAAAATCATAGTTGTGAGACGGCTTTAACTCGAGTACACAATGATGTAATGCAGGCTATTGATGCATGTAATAACCGCTGTGTAGCTCTCAATTTGCTGGATTTGTCAGCAGCGTTTGATACTGTCGATCACAATACTCTCCTGCAGAGACTGCATTATCGTTTTGCTTTCAGGGGAAATTAATGGACTGGTTCAGATCGTATCTAGAAAACCGTACTCAATTGGTCAAGATCGATGACACTGTCTCCGCGACGCGCCCTTTAGACTGTGGAGTTCCTCAGGGCTCAGTTTTAGGTCGGCTATTTTTCTTATTATATACTGCGCCACAGGGTGATATCCTACGCAAGCGTGGCTTGTATTTTCATATTTATGCCGACGACACAGGTGTACGCTACTTTTACCTGCCACGATAGTGATGAGCTTGCTGCTATCCAGGACCGTATGGAACGCTGCTTGTCAGACATTAGTAACTGGATGATCACGCAATAAACTAAACTGAACTCCTTGTACTTCATTCCAGATTTTGCCCTTATGTCCCACTAACATCACTCACCGTTGGAAATGACACTATTTATCCTTCTGAACATGCCCGGAACATTAATGTTATATTTGACAGTGCTATGACTTTATCCAAACATGTTGATGCCTTGATGTCCCCAGACAGCCAGATAGCCAAGCAGGTTCAGTGTGGGAAGATAAAGTGCCCTTACCTAATATACTTTGAAATGGCCCCTTATTTTCAAGAGCAACTCATGAAAAAACAGCGGGTTCCAGGAACAAAGTAATTGTGATTTCTTTTGATGAATTGTTAAATAAAGTTCTTCAAAAGGAGCAAATGGGCATAATTGCACGATTCTGCGATAAGGAGAAAAACAAGGTTTCATCCAGATACCTGACTTCCCAGTTTCTTGGCCATACAAGAGCAGCAGACTTGCTTCAGAAATTCAAAGAAGCTTCAAGCAAACTAAATGTAGACAATGTATAACCTTAGCGAAAGTTCTCACACCTTTCCTAATAAAGAAATGTCAATCAGATGATCCCATGCTTCCACTCATGGCAGGAGAATTATACACAATTTTGTGGACACTTTTGAGGAGGTTTATCAATAAATCTGTCGTTAATGGAACTACGACTGCTGCCAAACTTTCCAAAATCGATGTCCTTAACAAGGAAAATACGTTGTCACTAAAGAAGGTAGATGTTGACTTTGTTCGCAAAATCATTTTGCAAGAGGCTGAAGCCACGAACAAGGCAAGCTCATTACAAGTGTTGGAATTCAACAACCGCAGTTTTTTCAATTTGACAATAATTTACAATATTATGTTACCCACAATTAGCGGAGCTATTCCCGGCGGGTAACAGTACAATAATAGTATCCTAGTAATAATTAAAAAGTTTAAAAGTCGGGAACAAAGAAATTGAATAAAGATAAAGCAAAACAAGGTAGCACAAGTAGAAATGATAGTTTTAGTAAATGGTAAGACTTTAACAAACATAATAGTAAAAACTATGGATCTAAGGAAAGAAAACTATAACTGAGTAAGGAGTTCAGGTAGGAACTGATGATAGCACTCACATCATCATACACCTCAGTGTCCAAAACATTCGGCAGCTACGACGGGTAATATCTAAGAGAGTAGAGTCCCCAGATTCGTGTGATCTTATTCTTTAGCAATATAAAGCTTTTTCGAAGAGGTACAGAAGTACAAGAAAGTAGAGTTTGCTTCCTACGATTCAGAAAAAAAAGGACTTGACGCCTTCCTCTTGACGCCCTCCCCTTTGGGCGCTTTGGAGAGAAGTATTCCAAATTATGGGAATTGTTCCGAATGCTACTTGTATTTCCCCATGGTCAGTCCTGTGTCCAAAGAGGGTTCTCTGACAATGAAGACATCTTAAGGAACAATATTCAGGATGAGACGTTAGTTTCCTATCGGATGGCATATGATAGTATCAAGAATCAAGATGGCCTAATTGCAGACTCCATAACAAAGGAACTTCTTCTATCTTGCAGGCATGCTCATGCAAGATACCAGAGCAACTTAACTAAAAAAAAAAAACAAGAAGAGTCAAGTCAAAAAGAGAAGAGAAAGAGAGAAGTACATGAGCAGCTAAAATCATCCAAAAAAAATAAGGAAGACTTGAGAAAATGGTTTAGGAACTTAGTAAAGAAACAGATGCACTTACCACTGAGGCTAAAGAAAAAAAAAAACAGAATAGATTTGTTAGTGAAGTCAAATGCCTTGGGCACAAAATCCCATGAAAAACGTAGAGAGGTTCAAAATGAATACAGGAATATTGATGGTCAACAGAAGAGGCCTAAGCAAATGTAAACGTGGATTTTTTTTTTATTATTATTGGTAACCTAATACAAGGTCAGTGAAAATTGTTCAGATGTCAGTGAAAAGTCAGGGAAAAGTCAAGCAATTTTTAAGTTTCTGATGAGTGGCAACCCTGTGAAATCTTTACAATTGGCAAGAAACGAGGGACAACCTTTCGCCAAAAGGCTCACCTTCTCTCTCTGCAGACATCTCAAAGATACAGTAATTGAGTGATTTTTAATGCTTTGGTTTTGTTATTTTCTTTGTAGAGAACTTTCCGCCCAAGTTGGTAAATCTACCAAGTGCATTAAATGCTACGCTTGACGAAACAGTTCGGTTGGAGATTAATGCTGAGGATGACGGCGTGATTACATTTGATGTAATAAAAAAGCCTGCTGGAGCCATGGTCAACCAAAGCGGAAACTTTCTTCAATTTATTTGGCCTGTTAATTCAACAGAAAAGGTAGGCAGCATTGATTTCATTAACTTGAAATGAGTGTAGATTCTATGGATTCAAGATCGGCTTTTGGATACGGAAATCCGGATTTGGAGTTTCCCCAAAAAACGCACCCTATATTTCCATGCTGCGAACTGTGAGGCGAGAGAGCGGGGCAAAATATCCGCCACAGTGAAAGGCATAAAATGCAACTAAAATGTTGCAATCACGAAGAACAAAAGGGGCAACGAGCAATGCGCATGCTGGCAATGGAAATCCGCAGACTTGCCCCAATCTCCCAGTGAACTATAATAATAAGTCTAATAAGTAGTCCTATTAACAAAAGTCAGTCCAGTAGATCCTTGCCGGTATGAGGGCAAATCCGCGACAGCAATTATACTAGTTCCCGGGTTGCGTGTGAGTTAATAGGGACCTTAAGCAGCCAGGATGACTTTGTGGACGACGACAAGAGAAGACGAGTGATGTCTGGGTCGAGAACGTCGTCCAAAGTGGGAAAAACAAATGTTTAAGCAAGCTCCCGTCTCGGCTCGTCGCCGAAGTAAGGTACGTAGACGGCACTAAATGGCTTCGTTTAAAGAAATACGAGAGTTGCTTCTTTTTAGCGTTAAGAACAACACAATTAACGAGGCAGAATTTTTCCTACTCTCCGAAGGATCTAAATCAGTAAACCGTTTATCGAATGAAAAGGCTTGAATCGAATCAAACAGAACAGTGCTGGTTTTGTTGTCCTATACATTTTACAGGAGTTAATTACTGGAGGCAAGATTTCCGTACAGTCCCATTCATTTATCTGCTACGGATATACGACTTAAGTATATACTAAAACAGTGGATAGTGTTTTTCGCGCGCTCTGATTGGCTACTCAATCAGTGAATATCCTGCACTATTCACTGATTCACCTCCAGTTCCTCCGAGCGAGAGACGCCAAACTCGCGTAAGTTGTTGCAAAATGCCTTCCCAGTTTGCTGCCGTAACAAACAAAGAAATTTCACAACTAATCAAGCAAGCTGTTTCCGAAATACACGAAGAAAGTGACGAAGCTCGGGGTGAAAGTTTTCACAGGTAAAGCTTTGTCTTTTTGACTTGAATTTATCGATAAAACCGGCGAAAAAGTTTTGTTGTTTACAAATGCAAATTAAGTTTAAGTCTTGCGTTACTTTTTTTAGTTGACTTGTTCATAAATAAGCTTAAAACTAAATCTAATAATCCTTTTTACAGAATGATTTTAAATACAAAAACAATTCACAACTCCTTTTGAGGAAATTTCCCCGCAAAAGCTAAACAAATGCCTTCAAAAGTTTTATTTGCCGGCAAGAAAAAGCGACGACAGTGGCCGTTCGGTCATTGCGCGCCAAAATTGTAATCGTTGCAGGCAACAGTAAACGAGTTAAAAATCATCATTTTTGGGCTCAACTATCTCACTGTTTTAGTATATACTAAAACAATTATTCACCTCAGTGTCGGTGGCTAGTGATGGATATTTACCTCGCCGCTAACGCGACTTCGGTAAATACCCATCACTAGCCACCTCCACTTCGGTGAATAATTGTTATCTATTCACGTTGATCAAGTTTACTGGAAACAGCATACACGAAATATAGTGAAAATCTTGCTTTCGAGAGGCAGACATGTACATCTCAAAACATATAAACAAAAAAGAACAGTGTGGATGAGATTGCCGATGCTTCGAGGGATTTTCCTTGGGATTTTTAACCGGCTTCTTACATGCAAGGGTCCCGAGTATCAACGCCTTTTCCTTTTTCAGTTAAATAGTGCTTCTGGAAACGGATTGCAGTTCAGAAGCATTTAAGGAGAACATAAACATTTTACTTTTACTCACGGGTTCTTTCCCGCCGAAGCCATTGAAAACCACGGCTCACAGTTTACTGAAAATCTCTCGAAATCTCTCCTCCAACGGCTCAACCTTCGACAAAAAGGACAAAAAAGGTTTCCTTTTTTAAAACATTGGTATCAAACGAGGTAAAATGGGCACAGAAACGTCAAAGATTGCTTTGAATGCTCACGTTAACCTGAGGACGGCAAATCAACAGATGTCACATCCTGAACGCTATGTGGACGATATCACTGACATGCGCAGAAGTTGCCGGCTTAGTGAGAACACTTCCGGTCGGCGTCCACTCGGCTCGTCGTCTAGGTTGCTTAAGGTCCCTAATCACATTCCGAAGTAACTGCGAAATACCCCGCCACACAGTCGAGGTGCATGCGCGCGCGACTGTGCAGGCAATCATTTTTTTCCTGGTCCTCTGTCTCGATTAGCCCTACAAGGTTATTTTATGTTTAGGTGGCCTTCACTTTTAAACTAGTAGCTATTAAATTTATATTGTTTGATCTTTAAAATACTTTGAGTGGAAATAAATTCTGTCTGTTGTGGGCTTCCTCTTTCCCTTTTTAAGAACAAGTTTAAGCGGTCGCGCAGGGTTGTGAACCTTTCCTTTTTCAAACTCTATTATACTTCTTATTCTTTTAGGGCAGTTAGAACACCGGTGTTTAGCTTAGAAGTCCAGCAATTTGCAGCTGTCTAATTACACAAAGTTGTAGCTGTAGGATAACGTACTTTCAATCTATCCCCACTTAGTTGCCAGTAGAATTAGATACAAAATTCCCCAAAAGTTCTCCACTTCTTTCTTCCTCCAAAATGTTTTTCAAAAAATTCTCAAAATTCTATACACAATATAGGTACCAGCCTGAGAAAACAGCCGACATTTCACGACGCCACCACTGGTTCCCCCGCGAAATGACGTCTGAGGAATGAGAGCAGAAATTTCATACTGATGACGTATCACTACCCAGATCTGGGTAGTGCTTCTGATTGGTCGTGCCGCGTGGGAAATTTGCTTCAACCAATCAGAAGCACTACCCAGATCTGGGTAGTGACGCGTCATCAGTATGGGATTTCTGCGCTCGTTTCTCAGACGTCATTTCGCGGGGGAACCAGTGGTGGCGTCGTAAAATGTCGGCTGTTTTCTCAGGGTATAGGGAAAATACTTTTTAATTTTCACAGTTAAAGTAAAACAAAAGCGTAATAAAGAGAAGCATGGGAAGAAGTGTCCACGTCCACGAAAAAAATCGATAAAAACAGAACAAAACAGGAATTACGGTATAAATAATTGGTCGGTAAAACTGTAGACTCCAGAAGCGTGAGTTACACAAGTCACGTAACATGTTGATGAACAAGGCGTACGTAGAAGACAAAAAAATAAAAATAAAATGCTAAAAGTAGTACATGTTAAATATACAATTTCCAAAGCGTTACAGGTTTCCCATAAACGTAGAGACTTTTATAATTATGACAGTATCCAAATCTTGCTGTTTTAACAAAGACTAATGAACTGTAACAATAGTTTTCTTCAATAAATTTCTCGAAGAAGAACGGCTTGTCCGTTCGAAATATCGGGAATACTCGAGCCTTTATTCTTTCCTGTTTTTTTATTACAGTTCACTCCCATCAACGACCTAGTTAGTCTACCCGTAAACAGAAAGGAGAATTTAGTCGATGATACAACTACAACTAAAGTTGTCATTTTTATTTCAGATCAATATTTCGTTTGTAGCGACTGATGACAAAGGAGCAAGTACCACCTGGACCCCTACAATAAACATGTGCGCCTGCCAACATGGTGGTCAGTGTGTCTCTCCAGAGGAAGGCGACGTACTTAACACTGACAGCAAATTTGTATATGCAGGGTGCGCATGTCAGGATGGTTATTCTGGAAGGTTCTGTGATAGTGACCTTGATGCCTGCGAGGTGAGTGGTCAGCCGTGTTACGCAGGTGTTGAGTGCATTGATCTCCCGCCACCGGCCAATGCTACTGGATACATATGTGGACCCTGTCCATCGGGTTTTACAGGAAATGGAGCTCAGTGTGCGGGTAAGTGGAGTTACGTCGCGTAGAATTCCTGGTCGCATCCGGTACTTTAACAGACTAGAGCACAGTATAAGCGATGTGGTGGTAAAAAAATAAAATAAGATTATGCGGACAAAATTGAAGGATTCTAACGGCTTTGAGTGGATCGTTGCCTCTTACTGTGAATGATTCGTTACGGTTTATTATAATATACACGAAAAAATTACTCAATTCTCATTGGCTGAGAAAGGAGTGCAGTTCTCCTGTAACACGAGTGCAAATTACAAATGGTTTCTGATTGGCTGAAAACACAAAAGAAACCAACGAGAACCAATCAGATTAGAGCTGTTTTAATAACAAAATTTCAGAAAATGGCCGTGGTTTTCAGCAATTAACGATTTGAGTTTGCATGCAAAACAATAATACAACAGTTAAAAAATATTCCAAGAACCCAAAAAGAGTAAAAAATATACGTCTTTCTGGCTAAATGATTTGAAAAGTAGATCCGGTCCGACTTTTGTACCTGCCTACAGAAAACAGAATCACAAAAGCCCAAAACAGAATCACAAAACTCAAAACAGAATCACAAAACACAAGGCAAAATCACAAAACGGAAAACCTAAAACAGAATCACAAAACCCCAAAACAGAATCACAAAACACAAAACAAAATCACAAAACTCAAAACGGAATCACAAAACGGAAGACCTGAAACAGAATCACAAAACCCAAAACAATCACAAAACTAAAAACGGAAACAAGACCAAAAACGGAAATACAAAATAGTTAACAGAAACACAAAACAGTGGAACAGCCAGGTTACTAAGACAGACAGGTGTATACATAATCTCGGTGTAGAACATGGCTTCTTTCATTGGTAAATTACTTTCCTTTTTTTCCCGCTGCTTTCGTATTTTTATTATATCAATTTTTTTTCGTTAGTGCTCTTCCAATTTCCGCCTGCCCGGTTGTGAGCAATTTTGCTTCCCCGGATATTGCATACCTTTCAATGTACACACTTGACCTCGTGCCACCCTCCGGGGGTTTAAAAGAGGTTTCATTTAAGGCGAAGCAATGAGATTACTTAGAACAAACTCTTCAAAAAAACATTTGAAAAGTGCCTTGCGAACTTTAAACAACGCCTCGAAGCAAGCGGGTATCCTAAACAAGATATAGAAATGTCGTTGTCAGAGGTCAATTTTGACTTAAGACAGTCTGCCCTAAGACGAAAGCAAAAAGGTAAAGAAAGACTATTGCGTTTCATTACAACATATCACCCAGCCGTACAAGATCTTAGAAAAACATTGATGGCAAACTGAAGTCTAATAGAAAATCAGCTTCTACTAAAAACAATTTTTAAAAGACCTCTGATCATATCCTACAAAAGAGGTAATCATCTAAAAGACATACTTGTAAGAGCAAGATGTAACTTGAAGGCACTTGATAATGAGACGTAACCACAAAAACCACATTGGAAGTGCTCTCTTTTGCACCCCCTCTCTTCGGGATTTTTGTTGCCCTCCGTAGGGAGAGTATGGAAATTTTTCTGAAACTACACAATGCAGCCCATTTCCTTTAGTCAAAATTATTCTCTTTTTAGTATGTGGTCTGAATAGGATCCTTAAATTGGCTCCTGGTTCTAAGTAGGTGTGGGTTTAATAAAGGCCAAAAAAGATTAAAGTAAAAGGTGTGGAAGTTGAAGCTAGGTGGAGCGAAAAATGTCAGTAGGCTCCTTCTCATCACCAAAATCGATTTTCTCTCTCTTCCTCCCTCTCCCCCTCTCTTTCTATTAATTGAGAGGAATTAAGGGGGAAGGGGGACGGGGTTGCTTCTATGTTTTGTCCTTTCTGTGCCTTTTCACTTTGTGATTCTGTTGTGAGTTTGCAATTTTCTTTTGGGGTTTGTGATTCTGTTTTGAGTTCTGTGATTTTGTTTTGGGTTTTTCGATCCTCTTTTGGGATTTTGTGATTCTGTTTTGAGTTTTGCGATTTTATTTTGGATTTGTGAT
>OZ037993.1:42132784-42222770 GCA_964035705.1 Porites rus
TACTTTTACTAGTTAAACTGATAATGCACACATATTGGACATCAATGTTTTGATCAATTGACAGCTGTCAAAACAGGGTACCCGCTGACCAGTATCACTTGACCGTATCGCGGGCTCAGGTGTCGACCCATCGAGGTCAAGTATTTTTTTGAAGTTATCCGCTGACAAGTTACTAGTTTTCAAGTGATCGCAGGTTCAAGTTCAAGTTTTTTCAAAATTCATATGAAATATGTTGTGTTTATGTGCTACACAATTAAAATTTTGATTGCAAACTGACCTCGGACGCGAAAATTCAGCCAGCTGTTACAGGCAGGGAAGACAGTTGCTTTTGACTTTTCTCACCATGATCACGCGTTAGTCACGCTCGACGTCCAATTTTTATGCTCTGATTGGTCAAAATTTGACAGGTGAGTTCATGCGGAAAATTTATACAGCATCTTGAATCTTGTTTACTTTGACAGCTGAAGCTGACAGAGTTTTGTGTCAACTTGTGATGTTTTTAACTGTCTTTTTCCACTGGATGTGCAAAATGAAATTCAGCTGCTATCAGGAGTCCTCTGTTATTCATGGCTAGTTTGTTTATTGGGTTTTTGGTTGAGGAATACGTCGCTTGTCAAAGTCGGAAATCCGATTTCGGATGGCATCGTTTTCGTTTTCACCTTGCTTGATGCGTAAGAGGATTGCAAAGTCTGAAGCGATACTGGCTTTTCTTGATACCTTTCAGGAGCTGCATCTCGAATGGTAAGCCAGAGAAATTATTGTATTTGATGTTTGTTTTTTGGATCTAATTTAATGAAGTCGAGCGGAGTTTATGCGGTCATTTAGTTTATGTACGTTTGTAAGATTTGAGACAATGATCTGACCGAGTATCAGGTTTGATATAAGCTTACAGAACTTTAAAAAGCCTTTCGACAGTTTCTCACCGCCAATAGAAAGAAAACATTCCAAAGAATATTTAGTTATAATTCTGGCCGGAAAAGAAAGCTTTGAGCGATTTTCTTGCCTCGAGTTCGTCTTTGAAAAAAGCAAACACCGGGAAGCCGGCTTAAAACATAAACTTAAGCTTGAAGCTTGAAGACTCAGGATTTTTAGGGATACTTTAATATTTGTCTTCCTGAATGAAAATTGTTGTTTTTGTATATGTTTCACCGAATTATATTTCTTTTATTTATTGTTAGTAGTCTCTCTTGTAATTTTAATCGCTGTGCCGATTGTTTTCAGTCGTTCAGTGAACATCGCTTGCAGGAGTACTCAAAATGCCGCGCGTTAATAAACCATTAAACAGAATAAATTCTTTATAATGTTGGAGCGTAACTCTGTTAATGTTCATTCAAACACTCGCCACAGCTCGCACTACAAAAGTGAGAACCGGATGGCCGTATAGGTGATTTTGGAAATTTTTTTAACAGTTTATGAATATCGAATGAGTGCAATTTGTATTGTGAAATACTGCTTTCTGTCCGAGGTCTGCCGGTATGATAAAAACAGTGCCTCATACTACTGTTTTACCTCAGATGTGATGTATAAATGGTATAAAAGGTTGGTTTACACTCACCCAGATTTGTTGGCAAGATTTTGCAAAGTAAACTTGTCGAACGCAAAAAAGTTGGCCTGATTTTTTTTCCACTAATTAATCTACGGTGATCAAGAGCCGTTATGGCTCTTAAATGTGATCGAAGATGATTACCAGTTTTTGGGTGTACATATGAGGCTATCAACTCGATGTAAGATTTGGTTCACTCTTGGGCTGTTTGCAAATTATTTTTCTCTAAAATCAGGTAGCCTTTCCCTCAAAAGTCACATAAATGTGCTCTAAAGTTAACTGAATTGTGGAATTCGAATACAAGTTTATTGTTTTATTTAAATTATAAATTTATTAATGGGAGCCTCGCTTTTAGCCCTGGCTAAATCTATATATTAATTATTACGTAACTGGGACGAGTCAAAAGGGGTGGTCAAGAGGACACTCGGTCTACCTTCCTTGATCCCCTTCTTTTTTTGAGTCTTTTAATTCCTACCAGTCCTACCCGGCCATTGATCACACTTTCTAATCTCTTGCCTTCAGATTTTACGACCTTACGACCACCCGTTTTCTGTTTATTATTTCTAACATTTAGAACTTTCAGCCCTCTCGTTCTTTACGTTGTAAACCCAAACAACCTTTTCGATGGCTGTTATTGTCGTGCCAGCGGAAAAAGCTAAGCTTCCTCTGTAAACTTGTAATCCCGACTCAAAATAGCTATAAATAGTGCGTATGGAAGTTTCCGCTCTATTTCATAACTAATGATAATGATAATAATAATAATAATAATAATGATAATAATAATAATAATAATAATAATAATAATAATAATAAAATCTTTATTCATCAAAAGATAAAAGTACATATCTTTTGTTACAAGTAAGTGTAAGAAATTTTAAAAAGGTAAAAGCAAGAATTAAAAAATCTAGTATATTACATAGCTAATTCATATTTAAAAACTAAACGATTAATAAAAGAGTTTTTAAAGCGCATAGTGTTAATCTTAGGTTTAAAACAAGTTTCTTTCCTAAGATTGTAACTGGACGGTTTAACACGAGGCATAATAGATAAAAAAGATAAAAGTGGATGTCCTTTAGCATTAGAAACTTTTCTGAAAACTGCTCGGTTGAAACTAGCCTGCGTGCAGATCTCTCACGCTGAAAAGGGAATAGGAGACGTCTGCACGCAGGCTAGGGTGAAACATCACTTTTTTAAATCATCAGGGTGAAACATCACTTTTTTTCAATCCCTTCACTTTACAAATCGTGAATGACCTATAACGTGTTGGTGTATAATGATTACAGGTTGAATGATACCAACTCTCTTGACGATGCTGCATTAAAAAAAACCAGCTTCTCATCAGGATTAAAACTGAAATCACACCGGTCATTTCAGCTCTTAAAAAGTAGATTAGCAACAATATTTCTTTAATTGTAGGTAATTACAGAGCTATGTAATTTTTTTCACGTTTGCCTTACTGTAGATATCAATGAGTGTGAACCATCAAATGACTGTATGCAGCAGTGTACCAACACTCAAGGAAGCTATAGCTGTTCATGCGACCAGTTTTTCACACAGGATCCTAATGACAGGAAAAAGTGCATAGGTAACTCCGGTCCGTTTATAATGTTTTTTTATCTTAAGCATTCTTTTTTTTCCCGTAAAACTGATATGTTCCCTCAGGCTAAAAACTTGTCTTGATCAGACCAAAATGGCCAAAGTCTAGCACTTTAAAGCCAAAACGTTTCTTTAAGAAAACCCGATGCACATTGGTGTGGCTTAAGCCCCGTGCAAACGAACGCAACATTGCTGGCCACCAACTCCCAACATTGTTCGATGTTACACGTTGCGTCCGTTTGCACACCCTGTTGCATGTTGTTGCGTGTTGTTGCATGGGAGTCGTTGGGCCCGGTAAAACTTTTGAGCCAACAACTCCCAACATTTCTTTTGATGTGATCGCCGAAAAGTAGCTCAACAATATAGGATCCGTTCGCACTGCTCTTCCAACGTTGTTGTGGCCACGCACGCGCATTGTACGTGGTTTACGAAGTCTCATAGGTTGTATCCTACCCACACAAAAATAGAAGCTATCATGACTTTGGGAGGTGGTCTGTTTGACCTTCCCTTAGACTGCGATCATTCTCTTATTTTCAGGGCTGCTCATTTTTTTATCTTTTAAGGCCGTTTCTAGGGAAAAGACTTCAAGTTGTAACTTAACACAATCGCGCTTATAGGTGACACAATTATAGATGCTGGCCTCCGGTTGGGCACATTAATATTTTTTGTACCCAATCAGAGACACAGGGGTTTCGTTTCAGGCCGGACGCCGGAAGCAACGTCCGGTTGTTTGACATGTAACGTCCGGTAGTTTACACACGGAATAATTACTTTTTTTAAGTGTGAAAATCGTTTTTTTTTTTCCATTTATTAACCAAAGAAAGACTTGATCCTTATTTTACTCACTTAGTTATGTAATGCATACAATCGAAAAAAAAAAAAAGAGCTATTTCCTGTCATAATTCCGGTCCAGGGAACGCAGGAAATTGCATTTTAGAGAGTCCAATTTTACCAATTTTACCAATTTCCTGGGGGGGGGGGGGGGAGGGCATGCATCCGGACCCCCCTAGGAGTTCTTGCCTCCAGCACACAACGAACTGAACCACTGCATCCGGTGCTCCCAAATGCTACCGAAAACCCTGGAGACAAGCATTCGAATAAGTCGTGGAACTGGTTCATTAAGAGTAGCATCCCAGGGGATCTTTCGCCGCCTTTTTTCCCGACACGACTGACCGCCCCTGGGTCTCAGAGGATGAGATAAGTACAGTTTGGCTCATAATATTAAGTGTTATCGTGATCCATATTTGAATACGGAAATTTGAAGCATGGAATCGATCTGTTTGTTTCCATAAACCTTCAGACATAAGAATGAAAAGGGTGTTCCAGGAACTACAATTTCGGGCAAAATTTGCCTGTTTTAATTGGGTGTTTTTTTCGATTGATTCGAAAAAAGCAGCGACTGCATATTTTTCTCTTTGAGGAAAATGCCACGTGGTGCTTTCACCGGAAGTAATACACAACACGTAACCTGCCATGGCCAGTTTACAAAACTGGCTAGAAGAGTCCCGAGAGACCCGAAAAGCCGAAAAGCTCCCGAAAATGCTTTTAAGCTAGTGTTTCTTAAAACTCACAAAATTGTCGGACTCGGAAACAATTGTGTTTTTGCCAAATGATTTTTAGGTGCTCACACGATTGCGATCTGATTTTTTTCGTATCCGGCGTGGACTGTGAATGAAAACAGAACATGAAAGAGTTACAGAACTCAGACCAAACTTAAGCAAACATTCACAGTTAAAGGATTTGGCAAGACAATTCTTTTTATTCTTCAAAACTGATAACAAGAACGAAAAGTTATAAAGCATTGAAAACTCACTGGACCTATAGAAAAATAAGGACCTAACTTTAAATTGAGAGCAGTCATCCCTACTTGTAATGATTAAGATCAAGTTATAACTGGCTTTTAATGGAACTATATTTGTTTTACCAATAGTTGAACTTTAAATATGCCAACAACTTCAAAAACCCTTGATGACCAAAAATTACACTTCCTATAAAAAAGATAAATTTTCGGGGAAAAACTTCAGAATCTCAAGAAACTTTTAAATATTTAATATCACAAGTAAAAGTTATAAATATTTTTGCTGTTGACAGATTGGATTTTAAATTGATTCATGCTTCCAACTAATTGTGTCACTCGTCTTGCAGTCTTCAGACTTCGGGCAATCAGACCTGGGTTTTTTTCCTGCCTGCCTGCAAACCAATATTTCCTGCCTGCAAACCAATATTTTTGGTGATTTCTGCAGTCGTGGCATTAAAAGTTGGCCCAACGTTTTCAAGTTTCCATCCATGTCCATCCTTGTCGTCCAAAGCAACAGATGACAGAAACAGTCTCAATGCCCCTATATAGTCTTAAACAAGGAGATTTGCTGCTAAAAAAAGTAGCAACAAATAGGGATGCCGGAGGTTATCGGGAAGGAGAGCAGTTTAAGCTTTCGTTCGCAGCCGAATACTTTCCCCGGCAGGGTTTGCTCCCAACGTTTTTTTTTTTCTCTGGGAACTTGAACGTTATTATTTTCTGTTGAAACTGAAGGCTAGCAGTTGATCTCTTAAAAAGTCCTCAAAAGCAGGACCAGACTGGGCGTGTTGGTGTTACTCGACCTGAAGTTCATTGGGGAGGGAGAGACTAATAGAAGAGAGTGAGAGAAGCCGAGCATAACGCGTCGGAATCAAACAGGCTTACTGATAACTGAATATTAAAGTGTGGAGAATCTGAACTCTAATAATATTTCAATTTCCTAAATGTCTTTATCATGTAAATCCTTCTGTGACATACATGCTCTTGGTTGCAATTATAGACTTCCATTCATGTTCGCACTACAAAGTGATAACAGTGCGTTAAAAAAAAATTACACTAAAAATAGTCACTCACGACCACTTCTTCTGCACATGCTACACTTTCACTATTTGAAACAACTTTTGTAGCTTTTCGAAACGGACTTAAAACCTACACACATCAGAAAACAAACAGAAGCATCGCGACTGAAAATAAACTTGCCTTCCCGGCTATGAAAAAGTGCAACATCTTTAGCTCTTCGATTTTCCTCCGCTAAATGCCCTTGAAGACGACTTTTGGAGAAGACTGCTACCTACTTCGGGCTCATCCATTTCAAACAAGATTGTGAAGTCTAGCGTGTAAATAAACACCGATATGCAACATGGCAGCATCGCTCGCCTTCCAATACTGAAATTCAGCCTTGTTAGTCATGGTGCTGCATTCGAGATAATCGAAGCACTGTTAACAGCGATTGATAGCATGATTTGAATGAGGAATTCAAAAACATGGTCATTGTTGTCGTCCTAGAAAAGGAAAGAAACACTCACTAATCAAATAGATCAAAGATAACGACGGTAGCTGAAAAATATACTTTTTGCTTTAAAAGGTACGTATTCCGAATTAATTCACCTGACTTGCCAATAGTCGGGAGAATTTCAGCTCATTAGTGGTGATCCGTTAAATTTCAATTGTTCAGCAGTAAAAACAGGATAACAATTACTCGTAAGGTTGTCTCCCTACAACAAGAAAAATAGATCTTAGTTAGGCCAAATAAAAAAAATGTCTCTCGTCCGGATTTCTATAAAAAAGAGAGCGGGCGGGCGCTTTTTTCCGTTATTTCCGACATTTTTTATTATTTCCAATTGAATCCTTTTTTTACACATTATTACCCTCCCCCAGGGATAAGTTGGAGTTCTTAGGTCAAATATTAATGAAATGAAAGGTCAGACATTGATTAAAGATAAATTTGTGTTATTTTGATACATGTTTTAAGCAACAACGTGATGCATCATACGATATATCGCAATAGGAAGGGGGCACCAAAAACGTCAATAGGACTATGATTTAGCCTGCCTGGAAGCTCTCATGTTTTTCTTCTTTGGCTTATATCCCCTTTCGTGGCATACGCTGCTAAACGGGTAGCAGTCCTCTCGAATAACTAAATCGACCTCACTTCCACAAAAAAAAAAAGTGGATAAGCGAATGCAACATAGTATGGAACCTCTATTGGCGATTCACGGGTAAGCTTATCATTTACAAAGACTAGGCTAAGAACAGTGTCCTCTATACAAAATTGAGGAGAACTGGGTACAAAGTAAAAGTAACGCCTGTTGGTTTTTGTTACTAATAACAAATAACAAGAAAAAGAGAGGCGGCGTCCAAAAAGGAAGCGGGCGGGGACGAGAAACACTTGTTTTTTTTTTGTTGTTTTTTTTTTTTACTTGGCCTTATCTGGCTCATTGATCACACCACAAAGAAAACGACAGCAGCAGAAGCCACTGAATAGTTACTCACCTGACAGTGCATATGAACCTGAGAACGGGACGAATTTTGGCAGCGTTTATACATTCTCTCTTTTATGAGGTCACGTAGAGGAAAAACTTCACTACGGGATGCATCATAGCAAAATCAGTAAACAAGCTTAACTGGAAAAACCTTCTCGCTGGTTTAGTTACGTCAACCTGTTTTTAAAGTTCCCCTATCTTTCTTTTAGTCTCATGGAAACCGGTTATTAATTTTCGCTACCGATTTCTGCACAGAATACTTTCCACAAACTCGTTTCTTTCTTTTGGTATCAAGCAAGACCCAAACTGCTCCTTTTGCCGCACCGCTGAGGAAAATCTCGCTCATCTTTTCTGGCACTGTCCAAACGTTCAAACATTTTGGGGAACTTTGACTGAAAAGCTTGCTGATTTCGACTTTATACCTAGAGACTACTCGAAGGATATCGCAGTTTTTTTTAGGCCTTAAGTCCGATACCTCTAAATTTTCTCTTCAGATGATTAACACCTCTGCTTTCTATTAGCCAGACACTACATGTACATCTGGGGTTGTAGAACATGCAACAGGACCCCTCAGCTAAAAATGTTTTTTAAGACCCTTCAGTCCCAATATAAAATTGAATCCTACAAACAAGTATCTACGAACAATCCTACAAACAAGAAATGGGATCTATTGGTCCCACTTTTCAATGGTAATTGTTGGTTTAATTGGCAAATGTATATTTGTTCCCAAGTTACCAGCTCTAGAGACGGCTCTCTTGTAGTTGTGTACTGCTTACTACCAAAGGCTTTTGGAAAAGAAGATTGTGATCAATTAACAGCTTTGAACTTTAAGAATGTTTTTTTATTATTTGTTATTATTTTTTGTCTTTATTAATTCTCTTTTCTTGTATCTACTTGCTAATGCAACTAGTGTAATTAATGTGATTGTAATTAGTGTCTACCACTGTTGTTAATTGGTTTATTGCATTGTACTTTTTATGGAGTTATTAATAAAGATTAAATTTACAATTAAAAAAAAAAATAAACAAAAGCTCGCACGACCTTTGTTTCTTTGCAAGGCGGTAATCGCTACAAAGAAGAGAACAGGCCGCGCAAACTTCGACCAATTAGAGCGATTCAGTTCACACTTCACACGTAATATTACAGACCTATGCTTCTAGCTCGACTGTATGTACAATGTTCGTAGAACAATTATAGGCATTCTGCGCGATATGGTAAATCTGCATTTTCATGCTGTGTGATTTATCAAACACAAAGTGAAACAGAAGGTGAAGTCTTGAAATGTTTTATTTAACTGAACAAATTACTGCACTTGTACTAGGTCTTCTTTGGCCAGAGTATGTAGCGAGAAAAAGTTCGCAAGAAGCCAAGATTAAAGAGGCTATAGCAAATTCAGTGGAGACAAGAGGCTGGCCAGATAAAGCCACAATGTGAAGCAGCTTTAATTAACAGCTGTCCGTGAAGGCCCACAACATATGATAATGTATCTTCAATTCTCTAGTGAAAACAAGCAACACTCAAACGATTGCCTCTACATTTCCAAGCAACATCCCACCAATTGACCCTGCATTGTTTGTTTTCAGTTTCTATTTTAGGTGGAAAAAGACAATCCCCGGATGGTAGGGCTTGGAGTAATTGAACAAATCTTTAAACAATCTTTCGCATTCACTTGGGTTGCTTTGAATTTTTTTAAGGGGTGAAGTTTGATTCGCAGAGTGGTTTATGTTCGGAATGCCGAGGAATTCACACAGCAGAGAATTCTCATCCCTCTACCTTACGTTTCTCATCCTCCAGACTCGCTCTGAAATTAAGACTGACTCTATCTTCTGGTCATGGAAGTGCCATTTGCAAGTTCATTTCCTGCCCGGTTTAAAAAAGTGACAATATGAATGTGAATGTGAATTCAACCTTTTTGTGTAGTCGGTACTAAAAGAACTTAGACTGCATGCAAAGCAAGAATCAACTCACCTTTAAAGAGTCCAACTGCGGGTCTTCTGACATCAAGTCTAATTCTTGAAAATTCGGGACCCATGAAATCAACTTAGTTTGAGATTTATGAGCCATGAGCCAATTTAAATATCATGTGGGGTGTTTCTGGATAATTAATAGCCCATGAGACTTATGGGTACAATCCCAGCCACATTCATGGCCACTGGAACGACCATCAGAACCTTTTCATGACCCATGAAATATACCTTGATGGATTCATGAAAAATTAATGCCCCATGAAGTCATTTCGCTCCCCATGGTTTCATGGCCCATGAAATACTCTGTGACAAGTTTTCATCGAAAATTCAAGGCCCATAACTGTCTTTTCGTATGAAATTCACGAGTCGCTAAATGAAGGGCTACCTTTCTAAGGAAAATTCATGGCCAGAAATACAGCCATGAAATTTTATTTTGCAGTTTTCAGGGGCCATATGGAATGCCTTTCATAGGGTATTCACCAAAAATTCATGGGGAGCTACCTTTTTAAGGAAAACTCATGGCCAGAAATAGAGCCATGATTCATTAGCTCAACCTTAGTCCACTTAACCAGCCCACCACTGATGTTGTTGTTGTTATTATTATTATTATTATTATTATTATTATTATTATTATTATTATTATTATTATTATCATCACACTATTAGTAGGGACTTTCAACCAAAACTTGAGTCTCTATAGAAATCACCAGCAAGTTCCCTGCCATGCATATCCAGCGGTTTCAATGAGAACTAGAAAACTCCATAACACATTGTTGCTCCTTTTTACTTGTAGCCACAAACCGTTGTTCTGATGGTCATGGCTGCCCACATGTTTGTTTCACGGGAGCCGATAACCAACCAACTTGTGCTTGTTTTGCAAATTACGAGTTGCAGGCTGATGGAAGGACATGCAAAGGTGAGTTTGGTCATATGTTTATCGTTTTTGCTTGATTGTTTGTTTTCTTATTATCTACCCGCATTTTATGTACTATTTAAAAAAATTCGCATGAGTGTACTATCAGGTTTAGAAACTCAAGGCGAAGCCGAGAGTTTTTACACCTGATCAGGAGACACGAACGGCTTCAAAATCTCTGATATACTCATTCTTGCACTAATATTCAGATTTGGGGTTATTTTGGTCTAAAAAATTGGACGTAAAGTTTAGCCGTGTCTGTATCAGATATAAAGACACTCATTTTAAAAGAAATTAATGTTTAAAAACATTGATTTCTTTTGTTTTTTTTTTCTTTATGAATTATTAAAGAGGTTTTGAATGACCTATAACTCTAAGTACGTGTCTAAAGTCAAATTTCACACACAAAAAAATTATTAAACGCCCATTCTGAAGATCTTTCTCGATTAACATGCTCACCTTGCACTGTCTTACTGTTAACGGTGATGTCGCTGCGGTCCTGAGTCTTTCTTCAATACTGATTCCTAAATCCTCACACTTGAGTATTACAGTGGTAACTAAAACCAAACATAAATAACATCTACATCAAACTCTCTAAGCAAAACGAGACTGCTGTTTTGCTGATAAAGCGTAAACGGAGAGAGGTCTTTGAACAAAGTTAATTACAGTGTCAATTCTAATGATAATAATAAAAAAAAAAAACGCAGAGGATATCACTCAATACCCGTGCAAAAAGGTTTCTATTGAATTATGGTCATACCATAGGATTTCGTTTAAAAGTTAAAGCAAAGTTGATTGCCTTAGCTTTTATTTCTTTGTGGAAGTGAAGCAGGAGTAAGTAAGTGGTGATGATGGAGTCACCTTGCATGAATTGCCATAGACAAAGATACCGTAGAATTCCAAAAATAAGCCCCAGGGCTTATAATTTTCAAAGGCCCCTTTTGAGGGACTTATTTTTGGAGGGGCTTAACTACGGAGGGAAATTTGCGTTTCAAAATCGATTGGGCTAGCCTTATATTTGAAAGTAAATTTACCGTTTTTGCTTTGTTTTACTTTGTATTTGAGGACAATTTTCCAAGTACAAGCCCCGGGGGAGCTTATATTTGAAGGGGCGATTTAACAGAGGGTTTTTTGCGTTACCGGTTTGGGGGGCTTATATTTGGAGGGGCTTATACATGGAGGGGCTTATTTTCGGAATTTTACGGTATTCAGTTGTCTGATTAATAATTGTTTTACAGAATTGTGGATCCATGAAGAATCGTTTAACTTTCAAGAACGTCTGTATTCAAAACAACTTACTCCACGCGGTTGCTAGGTCACTGGTTTTCCGTCAATTTGTTGGCTACAAGATCTGCGGAAATTTAACGTGAAAACTCCCTGATATAAATCGACGAAACCCGTAGACGAAAAAGCGATTATCCTTCGATTATAAAAGATGAAAACGGTTACGGTGTGTTAAACGCACCGTGGTGATGATGATTCATTTTAAAACCAACACTTTTATCTTTTAGATATAAATGAATGTGATCCAGCAAAGCCTCGTCATCGCTGCCTTCAGCTTTGTCAAAATACTCCTGGGAGTTACAACTGCTCGTGTATTAAGGGTTTCCAGTTAACCAAAGATGGATTCGGATGTGAAGGTTTATCACGTACAATTTTCGATATTTAATTAATTATTTATTTATTTATTTATTTAGTTAGTTAGTTAGTTAGTTAGTTAGTTGTTTTTATTACTATACATTTTGAACTGTTCAATTTTAAAAAAGCTCTCTGTTCAGTGCGCTAATTCATTAATATACATATAGCAATGTGACCCAAAACCCTCGTGTCGGACTCGGATATTACATGGCCTCGCAGAGACACGAAATTTCTCTTCGAGTGTTGAAAAACATTTCACAAGTGAGCGCTCCTTTCGAAAGTTACAAAATGCTGCACAAAGACGTTTTGTCTTTGTTGAGTGTTACGTAGTAAAATTGCTTTCATGCGTTACGTGACTTTCTCGAACGTTCTCTACGTTTTTGGGTTATTCATTAATAATTAATTAGGGCATGTTTACATTTCAGCATGAGTCAGCAGATTTGCATTAGTTTCTGAAATCATAAAATATGTCGAAAAGCTACTACTATTCGCCTGTTAGTATTTTCTAGAACCTTATGTGAAACGGTATACAAGTTCCAAGCGAGTTCTTTTCACGAACTAAGTTTTTTCCCCCGAGCTGGAGTGCTGTGTTTAGTCAAGTGTGACAAAGGTCGATTTTCAAGTTCTGTGTTTACAAGTTGGCGGAAGCCGTAAGATATCTGAAGTTCAAGTGAGAGTTTGTTATTATTGGCAGAGGCTGTTTAGTTTTGCTTAAGTTCAAGTCAAAATTGTGTTAGCGGATGCTGTGTTTTAAAGCTCTGTAAAGACTATGTTTCTTTGGTATTAAAATTCCTTGTGTTAATCCGACATCCCTGCTTGCTGATAGTGAGTGAATAATTATCCTCAAAACATTCGAACTCGTAACGTTGAGTTTTAGTCAATTCCATGCTCAACGTAATTGACTCCTTACCCATGCCCTACATATCTTTAATCAGTACATGAGATTGCTATGCTGTTTTTGAAGCCTAATGTAAGAAAAATAGAGAATTCTTTTTTCACTGTTTGTTTTGTTAGACTTGTTATTCACCGCCAGTAACCTCATATTTGACTTAGGTCTAAACGTTTAGATCCAAGTCAAATTTAGAAGGATTTGTATGGAGTCCTCAGAGCATATGTGGGCTAATATCTCAGAGGTAATTTGCCCCGAAATGCTAGATTTTGGCAAGTAGGCCTCTTGGATGTTGCTGTTTTCAGAATATCCTGACAAATCCCATAATTTCACAAATTAACACCCTACCGTTACCATATTTCATTTCTTACTATTCCTCCGCGTTTACAATTAATCAGTTCCACAACCACAACGCCGAAGTGTACGCTCCTTAGCGTCTGTTTTTTTTCTTTTCTTTTTTTTTTTCTGTTTCTTTTTCACTGCTCTGTTATTGCCGCTTTTTGATCAGGCAAGATCATGATTTAACGGTTCTCTACGCGAACCTCATCAGTTTCCAGATTGGCTTCGTGCTTAGTTGCTTTCGCAAGAGAAACTCTAAGTCTGTGTCCTGGTGAGAACGCTGCAGCCGTTCTGTCTATCTGAGCTTTGACCTTGTACATTTAGTAATACCAGCGTTGCGGATCAAACATTCTTGTTTTCCTATTGGCTGCTAAACGCAGTACGGAATGTGCATGTCGATCCTCTTCTGCTTAAAGCTAGAAGTGTGTTTTTTAGGAATGCATCGTGGAAATTTTAGCACTTTCTTTTCTGAAAGAGTTCTACGCTTCCTTGTAAACGAGTTGGATCACGCGAATTCGTGTCTTTCGAAGAATTAGACAAACTTTCTTAGCTTATAAGCAACATAAAGAAAGCCTGGAAAGCGCGCATGAAGCAATATGGTATGTTAGAAACGATGTCCTGTGAGGTATAGCGTACTGGCAGGGGTTCTTCTGTTCCTCTGTAAAACAGTTGCCAACCTTCTTGTTTTTGAATTGAGGAACTCTCTCTTCGAGATCAGCTGCTTTGACATTTATCTTATTTCTATTTTTGAAATAATTTTGTTTTTATTTAGTTTGTCCAATTATTTTTTTTTGTTTAAATTAACTTTGAGGAAATATTAATTTTATTTTAAAAAACAAAAAGGCATAAAAAGAGAAAAATAAATAAATAAACAAGAATAAAATTAAGAAAAAAACAGACAATAAATGGTAGATTCACACGGAAGTTGTCAAGACAAGGGTTTTTTTGTTATGGCGGCCGAGGCCACCACACACATCGTAGTCGCACAGTGACGCCAAAGAAATGTACAAGATATGGTGATGCACTTGCAATTAAGTTGTTGTTTAGCTTATTAAAGGTACTGTTTTTTTGACGTTTCCGTTGCCGTCGCCGCAGCCTATTTCCCTTTCGTAAACGGTCGTTGCCATTTTTAACGGTCGGTGCCACCATTCGTAACCAGGCCTTTAGTCAAGATAGATGTAATATATTCCCTGGATTAAGTTAAAATAAGGCAAATAATACGTTTTTTAATAGTCTTAGAAAGCATATAAAGAAGTATATATGCTTAAATTTTTCGGGAATTTTGTCGGGTCGGTGAGGAAGTGTAGTGGTTAGGGAGAGAGATCAGGATACGAAAGGTCCGGTTCGACGTTCGCTTTTCTTTCCTTATTAATAGGAACACTCTCAATAAAAGGTACAAAATTTTCTAAATGCCCTAAAAATGGCAGCGACCGTTTACCAAAGGGGAATTTGCGTCGCCGCAAACCGGTTCTGTATGTTGTGTCACCTGTGACTTAAACGTCACTGGTTGTTAAGGAAACGCCAGCGCATAGGAAACGCCTCGGTTGCCGGCACATCTCGTCCCCAGTGCCTGCGTTACTCTTCCCCAGCGGAATGGGCAACGGACGCTCTGGAAGAATCCAGAATTTGATTACACCTGCGTAAAGTCGTTTCCCCATGCATTTGACCGAGAGAAAATCAGAAGGGAATTTTGCCTTGCTACATGTATTAATAAAATCTCTTAAAAAGTGGCATTGAAAAGACTTTCAAAAATAAGACGAAGGAAATTTTTGAAAAAAAAATGTGATGGTAGCGTTTTTTCGTGGCTTATCGAGGTAAACTTTTTCTAACGGTTTCAAGTCATATAAATGTTGTGTACACAAATAACTTGTCATAATCAAATCAACGTGCTCACGGTTTTTTGATTTGCAAACAATTTGCATCTGACGAACACGTTTTTATCGGCCATTCAGAGATGTTTAATTTTTTTTTTCGGCTTCTTCAAGAGGATAGTGATCCTTGGTGCCTACCAAGGGGATCGCAGCCCTCTGGGAACGAGATAAGAGCCGGCAGAGGTCTTTCTCCTGCCCCTCATCATTTTTCTCTCGCCGTGAGAGACCTCTGCCAGCAGCTGGGAAACGATAGATTTGTTCCATAGTGAATGGCCTCAATCCAGGAGTCATGTATAACTGAATCAGACTGGATATGCAATCAGCCCAGTGTGTATTAGTAGTCCTGAATACGACTCTTGGTCAGATGAAAGTGGCTGAAGTTTCAATGTGGAAGCAATCATCAGAGTAAAAATGAATCGTGTATTGTAACTTGATGCTATATAAGTCAGGTAGATTTAGATCGACGTTTACAGAAAACGGCAAACGTCAGATTGAAGGGTAATGACAATTTCTCATATTATAGAGAATGAGCAGATAAAAACTGCGACAAATTATATTGTCCTCGTCAAAATACTCATTTTGCAGATATATTCACCGGTGAACGACAATCAAAGGAAAAACTTGGCTAGGTGGCGCATATTGAAGTTTGCTGTTGGCCATAAATCTTTCTAATGATTTGATTAGTCACTAGTCTGCGATGCTATTAGTCAGTTAAGCCGTGATGTTTTCAGTATTGGCTTTGAAGACTCTTAACGTCAGTTGCGCTTTTCGCTAACGGAACAAGAAAACGATGACTTCTGGAAAGTTTGTTGAAATTTCACTAAGTGGCGCGGGCCAACATGATAGTTCTAATCTCGACGTAGCTCTAGTCGCACGAACGATCACATTCAATCTACTTAGATAGGGATTTACTGTTTTTACAGTTGATCTTATAAACCGGCTCTCAAATAACTTCCTTAAAGCTAAAACCAAGAAATAATTCTGGCAAATCGAAAGCGGCACTAAGAATCCTTGAGTCTTAACCATCCAGTCTTCTTAGAACTGAGGAAATAAGTACAGCACGTATCCAGGTGGCTTTAGGCAAGGAAAATGAAATTGAGGTTGAATTTATGAATGTTAACGACAAGAAAAATTGGCACCTGCTTGTGCAAATAATTCTTTGGAGACATTTACGTAGTTAACGCAACGGAAACGGATGGAAACACAGAAAAAAAAAAGACACGTTGCCGGACCTTAACTCCACGTTTCCGCCGAAAGAAAAATGAAACAAACAGGTTTCCGAACGTAATTTCGCGTTTCCGCAACTTATTCACATGATAATGATTGCGGAAAAACGTGACTCCTGAAACGGAAATCTGTCGGAAACATGTGAGAAAAAGTGTTCCGGTTCCGCTGAAAACGCAGTGACGGAAACATGAAAACCGGTAATGTATCCGCTAACGGAAACACGTGTTGGCCGCTGGGTTTCCGCAACGGTCTCCCGTGTTTCCGCCATGTTTAAGTTTCCGGATTCTTGATATTTCGTCCTATGAAGCAGCTTATGAAATCGCTCTACTTTGCTATTTTTCAGACGTTAACGAGTGCTTGTTTGAAGAGTTATACAGCTGCGTTGACGAGTTTCACCGGTGTGTCAACACTCTGGGTTCGTACAAGTGTGAATGTGATCAAGGACTGTACTTTAAGGATGGAAAATGTATAGGTAAGAGAAATAAAAGAAATGTTTGAAAATCAAGGAGTGTAATTCATGGTTTCCCTCTTAGTCACTTGTTGACTTCCAATCAAGCCTCTCTCAGAGCGCTTTTCAGTTGAGCGTCAAAGAAAGTGATGATGTTCACGCAAATTCGAAAAATACATTTTCATTCTGGCAATCTTAAACGTTATTTTCTATTTCTTTTTTTAGGTTTAGAAAAAAACGAAAGCGTCCCCATTCCTGCGATTTCTCCTCCACGTGTGCCGTCAAAAGAAGAAAAGGAAGAGTCCGTGCAGATCTCAATTTCACTTACTACAAACCAAGTAAGAGTCCGAAAAATAAAGACGATACCCTTTCGCATATCCCGTCCAGCCAAAGTCGGAATTAACAGGGGCATAGGAAGATCGATGATTAGGAGCAATTTTCTACTAGATTTTGCCTATTTGCCCCTGAGAATTTACGTTGGGGGAGAGATTGCGGGGGAAAGATTGCGGAAAAAAAATAACAAAACCAAACATTCGGACACTTTTTAAATTCTAAGGCTTTTCATTTCTCCTAGTGTCTAGCTTCCTTTTTTTTATTTTTCTATTTATTTTTTTTTCATTGCCTTGATTTCGTACCAACATGCAAGCGATCAACAATCGCGAGAGAAGTGAAGCTACGAACTTTTAGTCCTTATTTTGACACTCCGGAAAGTCGCTCACAGCCTGCGATTTTTCCCTCTCTATATCTCTATACATCCCTAAATAATAAAAAAAATAAAAAAGTAGCAATTTAAAAAATAAATACCGCAAGATCGTAGCTATAGGTTAACAAAAAAGGGATGCACCATCTGATTGATATTTTTGGAACCGCAGATTGAAATCATACTGGCTTGTATAATTAACAATCAGGATTTTCAGGGGTTGAATTTGAGTGAGGGAGTTATTATCTATATTCAACATAAACTGAACACGAGAAAGGGGACAACTTTCTCGTCGCTTTTCTCTGATTTCATTTTCTAACTCAGTTTGATATTTTCTTTGACAGTATGAATGGAATTTCCAAACCGACAAGACTTTCAAGGAAAAAACTTCTTCTGTTACAACAAGCTTTTGTACTCAGAGCAGAGTAAAATGTGCATTAAAGGAAGAAAGGCGTAAAAGGTGATTATCATAATTAAGTGGCCGAAAAGTTTCCATTCCAAAGTTTTCATTCTCTCTTTAAACTTATGATTTGAATAAAAATTTACTTGTTGAAAGTGTATGACCCTCCTCTTTGAGATTCACCTAAAGCGCTATAGTACTGGTTTCTCTGTAAGTGGGTTCAGTTTCATAGTTGACATTAATTTGGTAGGATGAAATCCTGACTGGGAAAATACAGTAGAATTTCGAGACAATTCAAACTGGAACTGTCTTCCCTTCCCATGAAACACGCTAATTCGTTCCTCGATTTCTCGAACCCCCCGAAAATTCTATCCTTTTCCCCAAGAGGTTCGGAAATTTGCACAGGGTATCCACTTTAGAGACCTTAATATAGGCAACTAGTACTAGATTACCTTCATAGTCTCTGATTGCTCTGACGAAGGGCTAACGTTCAAAAAGTCAGCTTTTGTATCTCTTCAGGCTGGTGAAATTACCTTATCAACTGACCGGGTTGTTAAAACTAAACAAGCAGTCCCATAAGGGGATAATTTTTTTGTTTTTCGCTTTATCATCATCATCATCATCATCATCATCATCATTTTTTTTTTTTTTTTTAACTTACTCCTTTATTCTTCTGATACGGTGGGAGTACCATAGATATTATTGGTATATAAATTCGAAAACCGTATTCGTACTCGATCTTGTACTCGTAGTTAGCCTTACAGGATCTTTAGTGGGGATAGGGCTAAGCCAGGAGCTGATTAATAAGTAATAAGTAATAAGTAATCGGCTCCTGGCTAAGCAAAGTCGTGAAAGCGGGGTTAGGGACGCGAAGGCTCCCGCGTCTCTCGCCTTCTTTTCACACAACGTTATTTTTTATCTTAGTTTTCGAGTACATAAAAAGTCATACGACATCAACAGGTCTTATATTTGAAACTCATTGATAAATTCGACGGTAAGCACAAAGAAAATCATACTCGATAACGTGTTTGTTATCTAAGGACAAATTTCTGTTTTCTTTTTTTTTTTTTGCGTTTCTATAATTTCTCCTTTATTATTTTTTATTTGGTAATTTTTTTTAAAGACTTTACGCCAAACGCTTTCTTCTTATACATGTAGAAAAATAATTCATTACTTTATTTGTCGGTTTCCCACCAGACGCGCCCTCTTCGACCTCTACACCGCTGACCAAGTTCATCTTCTCCCTGGTTACCCAAGGAACGCCTCAGGCTCCCTTCAGGTGGCATTTTACGTCCAGCAGCCGCGGGGTCTTTTCATTGCAAATACGTCCATATTACCAGGAGAAACACTGGTCAACATTGTTAAAACATACAAGTCAGAGATAGAGACAGCCATGGGCGCCAACATTTCACGAGTTGAAGCGTTCATTCAATCCCCCTCGACACCAACAACAACATCACCGACAACGCTACAGACAAAAGTGCCAGACAGCAATGATACCACCAAGTGGATTGCTATTGGTGTCGGAATTGGAGTGTTTGTCTTGATTTTTTTTATTTTGCTCTTAATTTTCTGGTAAGTTGCCTTGAAATTCATCGGCAATAGCCCGAACATTCGATTAACCGAATCTCATTCAAACTAGCTAGATATAAACATAGTTTCTCTCGTTTGGCCATGTTTTAAAACTTTCGATAACTCTAAAGCCTTGGCACAAAAATTAGGGACTATTTTATAACTGAATTCAAAATTGAGAAAAGTTATTAAGTAGTTTATTCATACACGTAAACACTTAAGAGGTAACAAAAACTCGTTCGAACGTGCACGTAAGAAGTGAGAAATTTTTCCTTTGAAAAACGCATTTTTGTGGCATATTTGTGAGATGTAACTTGTTCCGCAAAGCAATGAAATGAAGTAAGGCTCGGAATTTATTATTAATGACAGCCGCTATTATTTAAGCAGAAGGTGCAA
This sequence comes from Porites rus, assembly GCA_964035705.1. Lineage (NCBI taxonomy): Eukaryota > Metazoa > Cnidaria > Anthozoa > Scleractinia > Poritidae > Porites > Porites rus. The sequence goes on from OZ037993.1 coordinate 42,152,562, forward strand.
CGATATTGTAATTCCTGTGTCCTTTTTTTGGCTTGGGTCCCATATGCATGTCTTTTTGCCTGAAATAATTACTCCGAATGCAGGAGAGGACTTATCCTCTCTTGTCCGAATATGAGTATTTGCAATTATCGTTAGTAGTGAACTGCCGAACGCATGAGAGACATTCATAATTCCTCTCTGTAGCTCTTATGAAACCAAGTTGGCTTGATTTGCTTAGCTGGGTAGAGCATTGCAACCGGTCATTAACAAATGTCACAGCTCGAATTCCAGCCAAGCTTATTTTTTTCTGGCTATTTGTTATCCACTGCATGAAAAAAAACCACGCCTACTAACATCTTTCTTCTGTACTGTTATGCTATTAATAATTTTTTGTCTGTAATCATCGCCACCATCATCATCATCATCTACATTATCATTATCATTATCATCATCGTCATCTCGCTATTTCTTCCAGTTATTTTATGAATTATTTATTGAAAGAATTAAGTCCTTTTCTTTCTCTTATACTTTAGCTTAAAGAAGAAGAAAAACGCAAAGGTTGCGGTCTTACCCGACAAATCTATGAGCATGGAAAGTCTCAAGAAAACAAGCATGGGATTTGAAAACGCTAAACACACTTTAGCATCCACGGCGTAGCTTGGCACACCCTAAAAACTGATAGTTTAGTTAAAACATTTCTCCTTTGGTAGGGGCATTTGAACAGGCCTGCCTTGAAAAATTCAAATGCCAGGGGGTTGCCCGGACCGGGGGTGAAGTTGAAATTTCGAATTGATTGGCTTATTAGTTTATCACATAGACTACATCGAGCGCAGTCCCGCCGGGACTATCTTACGTTCATGCTATTCTAGTGTTAATGAGCCTTCATGGCCTGGCTCCAGCATATTTACTTAATGAATTTAGCCACTCGCGCGATTTCCATTTATATAACGTGCGCCATAGAGATTTGCTCCGTCTGCTGCTAGCTAGGACAACTAAGTACCAGGGCTCCTTCTGCTTTAGCGGAGCCAAGATCTGGAACACGCTTCCTTTGGACCTGAGGAGGGAGCATGATATTAATAAGTTTGCGTTTGGCCTAAAAAGGCACTTTAGATCCAAGCCTAACTGAGCCCCCCTTACTTTTGTTATACTTAGTTGTACCATTTTTTATCTTTACTGATTTGTCCTGTGTGTTGTTTTTTCCTTCCACTGAAAGCAGCCTCGCTGAACTGGCCGGGCACCCCTGACTAAATATTGTTTAAAATAAAATAAATAAAATAGTTAATTTAAGTAAACCATCCGAGCCAGATGATATTGCCCTTGTTTCCGGTCCCTACTGTAACGTATACGGCCTTTGAAATTATTTCAGTACCTTTCAATAGCACTCTTTCGCGGCAATGATAACATTCCCTACAACCACACATAACTTTGTCACATTGAACAAGGGTGAAATATCGTTAAATTTATTGGTCGGAAAAACTCACGCTTTCTCCACATAAATACCTGCAAGTCATTTCTCACACCGTTTCTTTATTCAAGTTCCCGGGTGTAGACTAAAGCGATAGGCTGAACAGCGTAGAGTTTGCTTTCAAACCAGAGAAACCGATAGATAGTAATGTTCCTATAACGTATTCTCTGGGGCCAAAAACTGGTTACCGCCCGAAAAACCGCGAGCAGTCGTCCTTCTTTCCTCAAAGGGCCGTAAAGCCAAGTAAAATTATGCAAATGAATGGTATAAACGAGGAGGGATTGAGGTTCTTGTGCCCTCGTTTCTCGGGGCTTCTCCGCTCCCTTATTACGCGTGCTTTATTGTTCTACTGTCTTAAAAAAATAATAAAAGACTGCTCGTGGTCGAGAGAAAAGTTCACAACATCGTTAACTTTCAGTCTCAGCCCGGATCAGGGTGATTGATCCTTTTAGCCAAATGAAACAAGAATACGGTAAGATTACGGTATTGAGTGTTTTTTTTTTTTTTTTGTTTCAAGCGGTATTTCGGTAATTTTGATTTTAAAGTACGGTATTGCGGTATCATTTAGCCCCGCGGTATGCGTTTTTTCATCCTTTTGGCTAACGGTATTCGGTAAAAGATGATCCTTCTCGGTATTGCGCGCGGTACTGTTCACTGCGCTCCCCTGTCTAATGCTCGTCTGTATTTTTAAGACTTTGGAGCACTAACGGTAAATGATTACACAATTTGTAATAGTTAATCTGCGATTAAATTCGTAGGGCATCCTTTAGTCTATTCTTGTACCGATCAATTCGAGATCCTCTAACGTTTCCTCACAATGGCTGAGTTGTGATTGCTGGAGAATAATTGCTTGAGATAAACAAATATGCGAGATGGATACAACTTTAAGTAAGCGTGACCAATCATGAATGCGGTATTCGTCGATTTTTGACAGGGTATTGGGTACCTCCCAATGTCCCCCTCCAGACGCTGCAAGGTCGTATTAGCTTTCCCCCTGCCCTTCTCAGGACTTCGTGGTGTTTTCCGGGGAAACTTTCCTCGAGGCGACCGGAAAAACCCTAAAATAACCCACCACGAAAGCCGACATCAGTTTAACGCGCGCTGATTTCAAATGTATAGGAGCAAATTAAGGTAAGTCAGAAAAATCTTTTGCCACAGTTGTGTGGGGAGGCTTGGAGGGGTGGGGAAGGAGTCGGCTAAGATAATAGGTCTACCGCGGCTTTTCAGAGAAGATTTAATAAAACAGAAATTAATCTAATAATCTAGGAGCAAATCTAAACTGACTTCTTCCAGCAAAAACCTTTTATTTTGGTTTGAGAAGCCTGAAAAATGAAATTGAAATATATATTTTTTGGAGCTATAGTAAAAAAAAAACTACGGTATGCTATGAAGGTTGGTAATTTAAACTGATGTACAAACGTAGTGTGCAGTACCAAGTGCCACAAGAGACTGTTAAAGATGATTTTGTCCATTTAAAGATATACGTATTTTAGCGTAAAAAGGGCATGTCTCTACAAATCTAGGCATCCTCGTTTAAATTACGGTTCAGGGACCCGATTCTCCAAAGTCTCGGTAACATTTCGAACCCGAAAAGCTGTTTAAGTTTGCCGCGTTTGCATTCAAAATCAATAATTTTGGAAATGATACAATGAAACTATCAGTTAACAAAGCAACGCTGACTGGTTTGTGCACCAAAAACTGTGCTACTATTCAACAGGTATTTATTTTAGAATTTGCCTTCGGGCCCCGTAAAGCTACCGGGCGTTTCGAGAAACCGGCCCCAGGTTCGAGGAAAGTTTCCTGTCTTTTTTCTGTGCCCGGCGGAGCCAATTCGGTAAGAACTAGGATCGACCAGGGTGGTCCTTATTATTTTTATAGGTAACTCACACCAAAAACATTTTTGGCCACTTGAAGTGCAACTCTAACAAAGTTAATAGACAAGTCAACCAGCGGAGCTAAGAAAGCAATCGTGAAGTAAATATTCCGCGATTGATAGTAATAAGCAGAGAGTTTATAAGTGAAAAACAAAATGTCACAAACCGAAAAACCGAGAGCTGAAATTTAAGAATTTACCTGCCCCCGGTTGCTTAAAAGTGGATACCCACTGGATAAATCACTATCCAGTGGATAACGCAATATTAGTTTTCATAATACTTATTCATTGGATAGTGATTTATCAGGTGGCTAGCGCTATGGAAATTTTGAATAATCGGGCAAGGTCTTTGCAAAAGCACGTTTCAGCATTTTGTGATACTTGTTGTTCTCTCGGAAAACCTCATCCCTGACACCCCTCACAGCACTACCGATCCCAATCCCAGGGGTTTGCTCCAAGAGCACGTTGCTATTATTCATAGTGCCTGGGTCCACCCAAATTTTTGCCGTTGATCCCTGATCCCAAATATTGTACCTCCTTACGACCGTGACCCTAGCCTGAGAAAGAATATTTCGAAAAGTGGGTCAATGGGTCAGAGTTTGTTCCCGCCGTCTTTGTATACGAAAAGTGTCGATGATTCAAACCGAGTGTAATCTTGCGGCAGAAAGGCTTACTTATTTAACTGGAAAACTGGACGCCTTGGATGGCCTCACAGAACAGTATGTGGGGTAATGGGGTCGGAAATGTAATACTCCAACAACAGGTGAGTGTCACTAAACTGATCAGTAGTCTAGCCTGTTAAGGAGCGTCAGAACCCCTCTTTTCTCCAGGGATGCCGGTCAGAATCCCCTGAGAGAGGTCCCTAGTACTCCTCTTCAGAGCTGCAATTACAATACCCAGAAAGAGTTCCTTACTGCTCTCCATGCCGGGGGTCACAATCCCCTGAAAGAGGTCCTTAGTCAGGGGGTCACAATCCCCACTCCTATCCAGAGGTCCTTAGTCCCTAGGGTGTTTTAGACTCATGGTTATCATGGAAACCATCCTTTCTGCTTATTTCCCATGGACGAGACCAAATTAAGCCCAATTAGCAAAAATTTGCTTACTGTCATTGTGACCACATTGAGACAACAACTCAAACGCGGTGAATTCTAACACTGAAAAACGGCTGTTATTTTACTGACAAGTAGATAAAGTTGACGTAAAACTAGAAAGGAAAATACAATTGAAAGATCTTAATTACATGCGACGAGAAATGTACTAAGTAAACAAATACGAATACAAACTTAACTAGAAAATTACAACAGGCGAAATAATAAACCAAATAAAAGAGGACACGAAAGAAAGACTAATACCTTGTGAGCCTATTATAAATTTGTCCAGAAAAACCAAAATCCATCGCTGAACTAGCGAGCGAAGTAATCTCTGACTGCCGAGCTAACGATCATGCAACTTAAAAATAACGGCTTGGTCAACTGACCCCAAAAGGGCGCGAAAATTACACTACCGCGCGGTCCTGGGCTGGCTAGCAGCCACAGTCATGTATCACCCAGCTACTGATGTGAAACTCAGATTAAAATAAGAGAATGTGGGTACTGAATGTATGTAAAGCAGTTTGAGGACTATAGTGTCCCAAGGTTCTGATAAACCACGGGGATAGCCTACAGAAGCAGAGGTAGTAGCCATTCCAGTCCTAAAGTTATGACCAGCATAATAGCATAGCATTTCCCGTGGAGCAGCTTTCATTTGAGCAGTAGCCAGAAACAGCGACTAGGTTCTATCTCGGAGTTTTGAATTGGAGATATGCAATCAAAAAGAACAAACAACTAAAGGGAATCAGATTGTAATTTAATCAAGTACAACCTACTAACCGACGTAGTTTATACCCTGACTGGATGTAAACTGGTTGACTATGAATTGTCCGTACTGAAACGTAATTACCTGGCCCAGCCTTGAAAATTTCAGTTAAAGTCTGAATCAGATTCATTAATGAGTATTCTTCTTAGTTCTTTAATACGACCAATGAAAACTCTTTTTCTAATACCGATGAAAATGCATTCTCACATTTTTCAAAGTAAATAATAACTTCTGTTTTATATTTTAGTTTGTTTTTGCTTTTAATTATTTGAAAGCTATGGTGCGAAGACATTCTTCTCACAGTGAGAGAGAGGTTCTCCTGGCGTAACTCACAAATGAGAGTCATTCACATACACCAGTAAGACAGTAAGGGTAGCTAAAATAAGGAAAAGGGGAACATTGCAAAGAATGTTGTTTGGGGACGATCTAAACATTATTGGTAGTAAGTTCAGGTAAACCAAAAGACACACAGCACCTGATGGAAGGTGAGTGAAGAGCGGCGTCGCACTCAAGGCCGGCTATCTTAAAAGGAAAACATGGGCTGGCGATTGTTCAGCGGGGCCTAACCTGACTGTGAAGCTGGAGTCCTTTCCATTAGCCTTGTGAGTAGTAGCCTAGTGTTTCGAGACGTCCACAACAACCCACGACGCATAAGAAATTAATAAATGGCGTTGCGGAGAATGTTCTAAGGACTGAATTTGACAGAGTGGTGCAATCAGGTTTCAGAGTTGCTGATTACATAAGGAAATGGTATTATACGGAGCGTCCCATTTAAGGTTGAAAAGCGGTCAGTAAGGTTGAAATTAATTCTGGTAACTTCAACTCCGTAATCAGGTCAAGACTTAGACTGGCCACAACTCGATTTCAAATCCTTGGGGATATGAATAAACGAAGAACCCGTGCAATAGTCAAAAGGGGAGCGCCGGCACCGAAGGACCCCTTCCCCTTCCCCAGATTCTCCTCTGGGTAATTAGCCTATGAACACTGAGGTCCCCAAACAGGTAGCAGGGGGGAGAAATGAATGCGTGACAAACGAACCACAAAGGACGTCTGCGGGGAGCCTGTTCACGGTCTACTGGGTAATAACCTTTCGGCCGGCCCGGGTCTAGTTCTCAGGTCCCGCTCGTGAATTTCATTCTCAGAAGTGTGTATGTTGAAGATTATACTGTGATAAAAATATCAGGTTGTGTGGCGTTAGTGACAGGTGGAGCTTCAGGGATAGGACGTGGACTTTGTGACGTACTACTGCAGCGTAACGCCAAGGTAAGCTTATTTATTTCGTTGGATAACCGCGAGCGAATGAAGCAGGGCTACGTACGAACTTTTGGCGAAAGTTGCCTGAAGTCTCTGCTTCAAAGCGGGGGTAACTGCGAAGCAATTGATTTGAAAATGATGTTTTATTTATTATTCCCATGCAAATAAAACTCATGGGTATCCGATCTAGCTGGTAGTGATAGTGACTTGTACTGTTAAATGGCGAAATTACGGATTCCTTGTGTTTAAAGCTAAGACTTTCAGTCTTGTTGAAATCGGGCATTGCAAGTTCTAGCTCCCGTCCCTCCTGCCTGGGGGAACTGCCCTAAGTTTTGCATCAGAGTGTCTCTCCCCCCCCCCCCCCACCCCTTTGATAAGAAGCTGGCTCTTGCAAAACATCGAGCAGTAGCATGGTTCTCAAATAAAGTAAACAGCCTTAGCCAGGGGGGGGGGGGGGGGCATACCAAGCCTTTTTGCATTCTGAATGGGGGTCTCACTTGTCTTTTTGATACTTGTGTAAAATGATGGTTATATATAGTTAATTGACTAAAGTCAACATTGACTTCCTTAGATCATCAATTTTGATTGATTTTTGTAAGCAAGTGATCCATTGCCTCCTTTGTTTCCATGCAATCACTCGCTCTAGCTCTTTCTCTGTTATCCACATGATTGTAAACATCAAAAATAACGTCAGAAATGACTCGACTTTGTTGTTGTTTTTTTTCTCTCTAAAAGTCCAGGCAGCCATGTGATTTCCTGCCAAATAAAACCTTGAGTTACATTTGGGTTGCCATACCTGTTGATTGAGTTATTTTACATTGGTGTGCCTGTGGTGCGGATGAATGGGTCGGTGGGCAAAAGTACGGTCACTAATGACTGCCAAAATTTCTCAGATGCATAGGTCACCAAATTTTTTTTACCCATGGTGCTCTGCCGTGTACGCTTCACGCCCACGAGAGCTCTGCTAAAAAATGGCTGAGGATTGGTTGATTTGCATAAATAAAGTGGCCATTGTTTAGTTATGTTCACATGGCACCAGAGGAATTTTCAAACTTGCTGATAAATATGACCAGACACTTCATTCACATTTTTTTGACACAGAAGTTGAATGGTAGGTATTGAATTTTTTGCACTGTTCAGGTGGTTCAGTGTGAATGGAACAGATCTGCACAAATTTTCAACACCCAGACAAAAATTTATCCAGTGCTGTGTGAACATGTATATAATCTCACTATAGCAGTCAACTGCAGAAAGATTTTCACAAAAATTTTACACAAGTTAAGAGAAAGGGGGGATATGGATCCCCTTTAACACTCCCAGGGGTTTCAATAAGCACTGACGGCCGAGGAAATGCGTCGGCTACTTTGCTCATAGAGGTCAGCTATCATAAAATCTGAATGAAAATGTAATTATGATGTGTTTTCCTAAAGGCCCACTGGTTTCACATTATGCTTTAGTCATATGAAGGCTACTTTTTCGGTCATTTTTTCACAAGTTTCTTTATAGGTTTATGCAGAATTTGTTTATGTGCAAAAGTACGTAATTTAGTTTTCACCAATAAATTTGTTCATTGCTTGTAGGAATTGATTGTGCGACTGATATTGATTAATTGAAAGCTACATTTTCTTGGATGAAGAACAGGCTCTTTTGTCCTCAATTGTATTCCCCAGAATGCTGAAAATCACATTTTAGGGCTTTAAGATTTCAAAATTTTCTGGGTTAAAACGTGCCCAGACTGCCCCCCCTCCCCCAACCGCCCCCCCCCCCCAAACTGCTGGCTACTTAAATTTTTATTGAAACCTGTCCACTTCCCTGGGTATGCCCCTTCAGGCTGCCCTCCCTGAATCTCTGTTGATGACTTCGCTCTGAATTGATTCCTCATAATTTTATGGTTTACAAGGAAATATCATGTTTTGTCGGGCCCTAAAATTATTATATAAGAGAAAAACGTGAGGTGGGTTTCTTTACTTAAATTCAAATGTGGATTTTTTTTTTTAATCCAAACAAGGATAATGCTTCAATTTCCCCAGTAGAATTTCAGAGACTCAAAATTAGCCAAAATGAAATAATTTATTTGCTGAGCTCTGTTCACAAAGGCAATAATTAAAACACATGATGGAATAAAATGGCTATGTGAACATTTAAAACACATAGACAGTTTATTAAACTCAGAATATCAGATCAAAATATAAATTTATACAAACTCTTACTAAACACCTATCGACTGCAAAGGTGTCAGGGCAATCAAACTGCAACAACACTTAAACATCACCACTGAACAAGAAAAAAGGCTGGAGCTAGGTCGATGGAAAAAGTTTGTGTGTTGATGAAATCAAAACCACGACATTCATAATTTATACAAAGATTCATGACTGCAACTTTGACTACGACATTGTTTGTGCACATAATGGCGGATTTAAAATTCAAAACTTTATCCTTGGTACCATGCTCCCAACTTCTCCTCATGCAAAGGCAAATCATTAATTAAATGCATATGGTTCGGCTGTCGCATATAAAATTTTATTTGATCAAATAATATATTTGTTAATTGATCCAAATAGTAAATATGATCCACAGCGGAGGTGGAGTTCTTAATCCAAAACCGAATACTTTAGATACATGATTTGAGGTGCTTCTTTTATTACTATGCATCCGAAAAGGGTGAAAATTATTCAGCCAGCTGTAACTATTACTATATAGAAACAGTATTGATTTATACATCACTACTTTAATTGTCTTTATAATTGTGACAGATCAAAATTAAATTCAGGTTAAAATTATTTAACTTAGGTTGACTCCAACGTCATCTCGATCCTAACCCTAATTCATGCATAATTAGGGCTAGAAGACAAAGGGAATTGGGAATCAACCTAGGTTGAAAAAATTTAACCTGAATACGATTTTAGCAAGTTACATTACTATACTGCTCATTTCAAACCTGAGGCAATTTGTGTTAAATGCATCTAAAACTCAATAATACTTCATAACTCAGTGGGTGTAAAACTGCATGTTAGTACAAAACAAAGCCAAAAAATTGTTAGTTATGACATCATCCTATGCAAAATTGATGGCAAGGAGAGGGGTGCTTGTTTGATATGGCTTAGGTAGTGGGGCCACCAGAGTGTGGGGCCACTTTGTTGAGAAAATTATAGTTATAATGATACTTTCTATTTGATTTAGGTTGCTATTGTTGACCTCAATGAAGAAAGAGGCAAGGAAGTAGAGAGAATATTCAGTGAATCTTATGGAACAGGGTGTGCAAGGTTCATTAGATGTGATGTTTCCATTGAGGATGAATTGAAAGGTTTTATATCATGTTCTTACAATTTAGTAATAAAATCAGTATAGCACATGTTTTAGGTGATCAGTTCAGACACTAAAGTGTGGAAATTCCATCAAGAAAGGGCCAATTTAATAAACCTTTTACAAAGGTTAGTGTAATTAAATAATTTACAAGTCTGGCTGCTATTGTTTTTGTACTCTAAAACAATAGCTACACTTGTGAATTAAATTACACTGGTAAATTAAGTTTCTTTGGTTTGACCCCCAATTATAATATGTAATATAAGGTAACTTAAGGTAATCAGTTGATGGTATTAAACACTGGGAAATTGACCCAATGGTTAATATCCAGATCTTTGAGCAAGTTTTCAGGACCGTTGTAGTTTCTTGAAACATTTTAATATTAACTTATTGCTACTTAATTTTCCTTCTCCTTAATGAAGGCTTAATGGGATGCTAGTGTATGCTAGCAGTGCATGTCTTAAAATGCATGTGCAGAGAGAACAGTTTAGATCAACAAAGGTGAATAGAACTTCAACTTGACAGAATTAAATAATAATTAATAATAACAATAATAATAGTAATAAAAATAGTAATAATAAGTTGATATAAATAATTATATTATGACTTTGTCATGTAATAATTTCCTTGCATTCCACAGCGTGCATGCTGAACTTTATTATTATTATTATTATTATTATTATTGTTATTATTATTATTATTTTTATACAGGCCTTCTCAAGAATTCTTTCTTTGTGGGGAAGACTCGACATTGTTTGCAACAATGCAGCTGTTCTTGATGAAGATGATTGGAATAAAACTCTAAATACAAACTTGGTAAGTTTAATTGTTCTTTTTATAGCTGCATTTCCATTGCAAAGCACAAACGGCATACCCATCAGCCATGTCCCGTACTATCTCCCTTTTCAGTCAGTCAAATAACTGCAAGGTCGTCAACTTATTAAAACTGAGTCTGCCACAGCCTATTTTGAGACACTTTACTGAAGTAGTCAAGGCAAGCAAAATTAATAAACATTTGGACTGTAAGCCAGTGACAACCTGTAGGAAGAGACTGGGTACAGAATTGTCTATGAACTATTTGAATTCCATAAGGTTTCAGTATACCAGTCTTCACTTTTTTTAACACTTTTCTTTTTACTCGTGAATCCTAACTGAGATCCTACAATACCGACTTCAAAAAGAGGGCATTAATAGATTGCTAGTCAGTGCTTGACTGCTTTCCTAATTCAGAAATCCAGGCACTATTCAGAAAAGAACAGTGCACGCTAGGCGTGGTAGGACTCTGTATCACGTAGTACGCAGAAAGGAAGGGAGAAACTCCTTAAAGATGTCAGCTTTGTAGGTTACAGCAGCTAGACTTACAAGGTCTGGCCCATTTTTTGCTGATCCTGTTGTTACCAAACTTATCAACCTATTGTTGCGCAGGCTACCCATTTTCCCTGAAGATAAAAATTCATGTCTTGGTCATTTTTAGCCTGAATTTCATCCGATTACTTCGAGTCGTTATTACTCCCTCAGTAACGTCTGAATCGACCGGCCGTTAATGCCGTGCAATGACGTTACTTCTCCTGTGCTTTAATTCTGTTCATACAAAAGTAAAACACGATTTTCAAGTGGCAAACCAAGAAATATCGTAGTACATATCGTTATAGCGGAGCACCATGGATGAGAAAAAGAAGTAATCTACCCATTCCAGAAAATTTGGTAACCACGTGAACGTAAACCGAGCGCCCGAGCCACCGTCCGTCCGCACCACAGGCATACCAATGTAAAATAACTCAATCAACAGGTATAGCAACCCAAATGCAACTGGAGGTTATTTTGGCGGGAAATCCCACTGCCACTGGCGTCTTGTAAAGCAGAGACAACTAAAGAGTCAATAAAGACGAAAACGGAAAGCGGAAATTGTTTCTGTATCCGTGTTGTCTAAAGTATTTAGCTTAGATTAATAGTCATGTCCGCAAATTTGAAATATAGAGCAGGAGAAAGACAGAGAAAAAGAGAAAGTAGGCGGCAAGGTCAACGAGAAAAAGGGCGACAGAGATCTAGAGCGAGAGATAGAAAACAAATGAGACAATTTTTTGTGGAAAGAACAACATGAAAATTTTGTAGCGGCGGTGGCAAAAATGAGAAATGCCAGCAGCCACCATTGCAAGGTGAAAATGAGCAGCAGTGAAAAAAAGGGAACGAGAACATGTATGATATTCCCTCCATAGCACGTGTAACTAAGACCCTGTTTACATGGAGTGGGGGACCCCGGTCTAGTGGGGCAAGTTTCTTTTGTTTTCACGCTCTGGGGGACACAAAACAAAAGAAACTTACCCCACTAGAGCGGGGTCCCCCACTCCATGTAAACAGGGTCTAAGAAGTTTCTGGAAGTTTCACTTTGTAGTCGTGCAAAACTACGGCAAAGAAATGTACAAAAAAAGTGTGCTGCACGTGCAAAGTTGCTTTTTTTTGGCTAATTAGACCTATTGTTGTTTTTCACCGTTCTCCGGAATTGCCTTCGCCGCTTAGCATTACACGATTTTACATTTTGTTTGAACAAAGTATAAATATTATTGAGAGCTTCGCTTTTAGCCCTGGCTAAATCTATATATTACATAATACAGAATTGCTTTACTCTTTTCGATCATAGAATTCATGTTCAACGTTCAAACTATTAACCACATGCAGTACTCTGAACCCGTTGTAATTCAATGATCATACTCGGTCGCAATCATGCAATGAAATAAATAGACACACGGAACACTTAGTTAAAACAGACAAATATTTGCTTTTATTGAAAAGTAGCTATTTAGTCCTTAACGAAGAAAAGAGAAAACAAAGAAACAAGGAAGAAAAGCTAACAGAATCATTACACTGGACAGTGAAAATAGCAAAATGGTAGAATTATAACTGTTGCATTGATCTCATAAGACTTCGCAGAGGGTAGCAAAGGGGAGTTCATGATCCCGTTTCACGTACAAATTTTGACAAATTCCACGTATCACGTGGGTTATAAACCGATTTTCACGAGTCATGAATGTCACCTGCTAATCAAAGGGGTTAAGAACCAAAACACAGCCATCATGGAGCCCAATTCGCATTTTATATTGACGATCAGAATGTCGGTGGGGCGATCTTAAAGGGCGTTAACGAGCAGTCGTGGATGTGGGAAACTCGTGTTTCCAGGCATGCGTGCAAATTGAAAACACGTTAACGCCCCCGATGTGACTTTTTTTTTTTAACAAGCTAGCGACTGAAGCCTCTGTGGCAAGCGCAGGTTAGTTTTTTGGTTAGTTTTACTCCTTTTCACCCTTCGAGCGCGCGTGTGCCCTAGAAATTTCTCCCTTCGCCCTAACAAAACTGGTGCCTTCTGTGCAAGCTACAGCGAGTGTGACCTCCGAGGCCTTTCGTTATGGTAATTCACTCGTTTTAACACGAAAACGAAGTAACAAGAGGATTGCCGAAGTAGACAATACTTAATCCCAAAGGTCACTGTTAGTGTCTTGTCTTTAGGTAGTATTTATCATCCATGACAAGTGTAACGCAAATATTAAAACCAACGGCCCTGTTCAATTTATCTGTCCTATATCATTTTTTTTCACGAAATGCGACAAATTATTCACCAGTCCCGCGCATATTATAAGATAAATCACACTTCACATGCATAACTGGTTTCACGGATCACGTTCCTTTTTTGGGAACTTTCACGCGTCACTCTCTCTGCTACTCTCTTCGCATAAACAAAATCACCGCGGGAACCACAAAGTGGTTCTAAATGAAAAACCTACCGGCTCTCCGCAACGATTCTTCATTCGCAGTTCAATTTAGCGGTTCTGTTCGAAGACAAGGGCAATTTTTCTGTTTACGGTATTAAAAGATTATCGAAATGTTTGAACTCCACGCAAGAATGCCAGGGATGCGATCCGCTGAATATCATCGACAATCGCGCTAAAATTTATCATAATTATGCGAATGTTTAGATAATCAACCAATCAAAATCGCTACCCGGTTTTTGGGTGGTGATGTCACTGGACGGCATTAACGGCCGGTCGCCTCAGACGTTGGTGAGAGGAGAAAACGACTCGAAGCAATCGGATGAAATTCAGGGTAGGTCATTTTAGGCGTTACCACATTTGTATACAAAACCATCAGGAGGGTTCTCTAGAAGCACCAGCGAACACCAAAAATCCCCATCTATATACTCATCACGGAAAGGGCCAACTACTCACAGAAAATATTATTTTAAAGGAGAATAAAAAATCGACTGTGTGTTGTATAATTATTTTGTTTCTCGACACTTTGTTTGATGAAAAGAGATGCTTGATACAAAATAAAGCAAAATTGATGTGGGTCCGAAAAGGCGGCATCCTCATGGCTAAAATTCTTTCCTTGGTCGCTCGAAGTTCACTAAAATGAAAGTTTTTGGGTCCCCCACATTAAAAATTACCATGGGGGTATCCCTAGATTCCTCCAATGGAAAGGGGTGACCCCTTCTTGCATATCTACCTCTACATGTGCATGAATGCCTTTCAATCTTATCAGATGGGACCCTGATTGTATCTATCGCCTGACTCCTGGTGTGGGCTTACAAGTTGCCTACTGAACATCAGTTTAACTGTCACCAACAGTCTTGTGCTGTTCATGCTGTTTACAATAAATTAAGTGGCACCAGTTGCAAAAAACCTGAAGTATACCTCACAATTTTTCCCATGTAAAATGCGACTGATTTTGATATTCATATTTAACTGAATTTCTGAAAAAGCCTGACAGCTTTGGAACAGTTCCGAAGACATTCCAACGTCTTCGGTTCCGAACATTACCGAAGATGTTCCGATGATTTTCGAAGGTCACCGTTTGCAGCGCTTAGAAGCGTCAAATCTCGGCATCATCTCGCCGAGATCACGTATATCTTAATACCGAGAGGAGGTATCGTGAGACGTTAACTTATTGCTTAGGGCTCAAACGTGACATGTAGCGCCGTTCACTGGGCTATTTTGGGTGGTGATTGAATTCATTTTTTGACGTTTAAGGTCACTGAACAAGTAGTCCACAAATATGAGTCTGCTTAAGTTTGGAGTTAAAATAAGTGGTTTGACTGAGCTGAATGTTACGTTTTCTGCAACTCCAAGTTGGATTCGTATTTTACTGATGTCTACCTCTTTTTGTTGGCAAAAATATTTAGGGTGGTGCCATTCATGGAACTCTTCTTGGTCTAGAACACATGAAGAGTGGATCAGTCATAATAAACACATCATCAACTGCAGGTACAGATCAGTGTAGAGCGAACTTCATTGAACTGAACTGAACTTAAAAGAAGGGAAGCTTTTAAAAGAAAGTTTTATATATATACTGTTACAGTGGAACTGGTATAAGCTCGGTATAAAGTTCCCCCCTTTAAATTAAGGGAGCAGTTTTCACGTTGCCAC
This sequence comes from Porites rus, assembly GCA_964035705.1. Taxonomy (NCBI): domain Eukaryota; kingdom Metazoa; phylum Cnidaria; class Anthozoa; order Scleractinia; family Poritidae; genus Porites; species Porites rus. The sequence goes on from OZ037993.1 coordinate 42,167,704, forward strand.
GTTGGTCTTTCTTTGTTGAAATTTTTCCTGCGTTCGTCTTTGTTACTTTTGCCGCGCGTTGGCCGGAGAAGTACAAATTCAAGTCTTAGAAATACAGTGAATGTACTCTACTTTTTTAATTTAGTAAACTAGACTACAATAATTTATGCTACCTGTACTATTTCATAATGTCACCTTTATTCCACCGTTACAGTTTCAAGCCAGCAACTTTGTTGAAAATATAGTTATATTAACATTCACTTCACTGATAAGCGATTGGTGGGCATGCTCGTCGAGCCCCCGGCCTCATGATTTTGTCAAGTCGTAATATGTGCAAGTTTACAGCTTTAAGTGCCGTTTCCCTTTTCGCATTCAAGTCAGGTTTTAAAAACGTTTGTAAGAAATGCAATAAGAACCATCAGCTCACCAAACAAGTTAACAAGTCGGTCGAGAAACGATCCCCTGAATTATTTTTTAGTCAGTGGATACTGACCAGGAATAATTACAATAAAGAAAAACACTAACGAATAGCGAAATTATCAGTACATTTAACTATTATGTAATATCTTGATCTTTAGTTCATGACTTTATTGCTTTGATAGGCCTTTCTGCGTGGAAACTTGCCCCCGTGTACTGTGCCACAAAGCACGGGATTGTAGCCTTTACTAGAAGTATTTCAAATGTGAGTATTTCTCTGAAATATTGTAACAGAACATTCTTTTTCTTTCAGAGTAACTGTCAGTGTGTTGAGAAAAAGGCAGTCCCCATCTGATTTGCTTTCGAATAGCTCCCGCTTGGTGATTGTTTGAACTAAAACGTGCATCTTTATGAACCAATCAAATGAAACCACTACATCAGATACATTTAAAAGCACAGTTTTGTCTACTTTATTCTTACGTTCAGGCCTACCGCGTAAATTGTCACCGAGAACGGACTCTTTTCAAAGTGGATGAATATGACTTCAGGTTAAAATACCTGCATTGCGTTTTACTCTGAATGGAAAACTTTTTGCAGAACGTAACTTTTTGAAAACCCTGTTGTCTCCGGCAACGTTGCGTTTCCAGATTTATAGACATTTCTTTGCACTTCTACAGCAAATGTGTGGACGAAAAACATTTTATGCGTCAGTGTGCACGGGGCCTAAGTTAAAACAAACAAAAAATGCTCACTCTGGGCTGAAATTTGACAAGAACTGTACCTCTTAAATCCTGTTTACACCGGTGCGGACAAATTGGCTCAATTTAGGTTTCCGGGAAACTGCCCGCCAACCCCTCCCCTAAGCCATCACTTTGCCCTAAGTGAGAAGTGAGTGTTAATGTTACCTTAGGGGAGGGCTAGGTGGGCAGTTTCCCAGCTACCTAAATTGATCCGACAAATTCTTGAAGGGACGAAAATCTCCTCTGTACAACAGGTTTGTGAGCACGGAACCGGGCAAATTTTGTCACAGATTGCTGTACTGTTTGCCGTTCAAATACTTGCACAAATCCGCGGGTCCCGTGTAAGCGAAAGGCGGGTTTTTCCTTTTAAAACTTTGTCCGCACCCATGTATACGGGTCTTAAGAAAGGGTGTTAATTACATTTGTAAGGATTAGTTCAGTCGGTAGAGCACTTGACTACAGAGCGGGAGGTCGCGGGTTCGATTCCCGAGACCGGAGCAATACTCAGGGTCTTAAAATAACTGAGAAATGAAGGTACTCCCTTTGCACTGCAACTGTGGCTGGACCTTCTCGTGGCTCGGATGACCACGTAAAATGGCGGTCCCGTCAAAAATAGTGTCCCCAATTAGTACTTTAGTGCTAAATACATTGACACTCAAATAAAGCGCTTTTTTTATATAGCCGTCACTTTTACTCGTTGAAATTGTTAATTGTTTTTTGCCTTCAAGACAATTGCGACGGCTATACGCGTGTACTGCAAGTGAATACACCCTAAGAGTTAACTAACATTATTGCCACTAAATAACCTTTTCTCTTTTTTTTGTCAATGAAGGCAGCTATGAGAGATCAAGGAATCCGTGTGAACTGTATCTGCCCTGGAAGAACAGATACTGAAATGGACTTTCCTAGACACAAACTAAGAAAGGAGGAAATTGAAGCACAAGATAGCCTCCCCAAACAACCGTAAGTTTGTCAGAATTAGTTTAATTCAGTTTTTTCTAGCTTTTCCTTGCGTAACTTTTTGTTTTGTTTTTCCTATGCTGGAAATAACTATATTTTGAAACATTTAAAATTGATTAAATACTACCATTAACCCGTTGTGGAGGTATATAAGCCAACCCCTAACCGTAAAAGCCGCCACCTCATCATGCCACTCGTATGCGCATGCATAGAGAGTTCTTCGGGTCTATGCTTCAGTACCGCAGAGAACAGAACACAGAAGCTTCTACGGGAAAAGGTCATAAAACGACTCTGAAGTAAAAAGTTTCACACAACGTGAAAATGTTTAACTCTAGGATTGGGAGCTTTGGTATACTCCTAGCTTTGTTTTTTGTTCTGCTTTGTTTTGTTTTTAATAGGATTTCTGCTGTTACCAAGGGCATCATCGAACTGATTGAGGACGACACTAAAATAGGAGAGGTTTTAGTCGTGTGTGAGACGGATGGAACCAAGTACAAGCTGTTTTAGATACACAGGATTCAAAAAGGTACGTTTCCTTCTGCGTTGAAGGCAAATTGGCTTAGTTTAAGCGACTTCTTTTGCTTTGCACGTAACAGTGTTTTATCATTCTGGCACTGGCCAGTACTTTCAATTGAAAATTAAATATTGCAAATGGTATGGAGTTGAGTGGAGACTGTACTTGAAAGTTATAAAGGGCACTGATAAACTTGTGGTCCTCAAATAAATACTGGAAATCCTCTATTCAGATCCCCCTCTCTCCTCTTCAGCAGAAGCAGCTTATTACGCCCCCTCTCTTTAAGCCCCTCTTCCCCTCCCCCCATATTATTAAACGATAGACTGTATTAATTAATCACGAACGTAACAATTCGTGTTGGACAGATCGCGTATGGTTCTGGAAGTTTTTGATCTTCGAATTAACTCCAATTTTATGTTCCTGAACTTTTCCATTTTTTGTTCTCGTTCTTTTTTACAATTGATACCATCATCTTTGCCAAATTTAATATACTCCCTTCTCTCAAATGAGACCCCCGTCTCTACTCATCCCCCCCTCCCCCCGCCCACCCCTCAAACCTGACCCCGAGGGTCTAGAGCTTTTACTGCCCTGGTATTTTCAACTCCCTTCTCGGTTTATGAGCAAATATCCTGTCTTATGTTTCGGTATACAATTTAACCCACTTTACGAACACCCGCTTGATACGGAAACCTCATTGTTACGGACATTTTGCTTTGTCCCTGGGGAAAAAAGCCTTTGTATTTTGTTTATTTAACTTTAGAAAGTTCAACCAACCCGGCTTAAGAGGACACCCCGTTAGTACGGACACTTTCTATGGCCCACTAAGTGTCTGTATTAACGGGGTCTGACTGTATTACATGGAAACACTGTCTCACAAGCTTGTAAGGATAGAGAGCTTAGAGCTCTGACTTCGATAGTCCGGACATCAACCGGAAGTTGTTTTCGTAATATTGCCACATACGATTTGTGACGTCAGCGCTTTATGCAAGGAACATGGAAAAAAAAAACATGCTGGGCTTCTCTTGGAAGAGGTGAAAGTGTACCCTGAAACAAAGCTTGCCAGGAACGTCTGGCTGCTGTTCGTACCTCTGGTAAGTCAAAGTTCTTGGTGTTAAGAACATTGCGCCCAGTGATTGTTATTAGTACATAGTCAGATTTTTTCTTGTTATACTAAGCAGACCCTTTATAGTCAGTCTGCTGAGTGGTCTTGGCAAGTGAGGATGGACAGGTTGGACCACGAGATCGGAAAAAGCAAACTGACAAGCAAACAAATGACCTTCAGCTTTTAATAGCCCTTTTCACTCTCACGATCAGCACCTACGTTGGTTTGAAGAAACAAAAAAAAAAAAGTGGTGCATAAAGAAAGAATTCAACTCTTTCATGTTTGGTACGGTACACCAATATGGCCACCACTTCATTGCGCGTAAAAATGACGCGACAGTGGAAATCTACCTTACCTGACTGACTTGCTGACTGAGTAATGGAAGATCTCACGATCTTAATCTTTTTACCGATAGCCCTTCTCTCTCCGGGTGACCACCCGCCGACCAACAAGCTTAAGACATTAGACTACACCGGAGATGGCCAACATCTTGATCAATAAAGCGTTTTCACTCACGTGACCAGCATCTATGCAAATTTATTGAAACAAAAGAAGCGTTTACATAAGAAAAGAGTTCAACTCCCTCAGGATTTGTTCGGTACACCAACATGGCCGCCGTTTTATTGTTTTGGAACGCCAATATGGCCGCCGTGACGTCATGTGAAAACGCTCTATAGGTTCTACCATTATACATGTACAATCGTACTTTCTTTTATTTTTCTTGCAGAAGTTGACCATTTTGCACCAGATGCTCATGCTGCGGTCGGTTATCAGGCTTGACAGCGGGTACAACTACAAGTTATGCGACCCCTACCTCTGGATCACATGGTAACGTAGTATAACAACCTTAAGAGTGATTGTTGTGTAGTCATCATTTCAGTTTTCATGTTGGCGTTGCGAGAAAATATATCCCATTATTGGCGCAGTTGCAGCTCTGTCCAATAACACGGATCTTACTTTTTCCCCCTAACCTATATTTAAGGAAGAATTGTGTTTATGCAAATTGTGTTTATGCAATTCTATTTCGCGCCACTTCTATTGTCCCATAAATTGTTCCAGTTTGATATTTTGGCATGATTTAAGCATTTTTGTGCTGGTTTTGGCCTGTCTGGCCTTCTATAGAACCTGTATATTCGGTGATGGTGGGAAAACAATAGAAACGTTGGGGTGGTGGCGGAGGGAATAAATGGAAATGACGTGGTTGGATTGGTGTTGTGGCGGTGGAGGGACAGCAACAGAAATTTAGTGGTGGTGGTGGAGTGGAAACAATAATGACATGGTGGTAGTGGAGGGAAAACAACAGAAATGTAATGGTGGTGGTAGTGATTAAGATAAAACAATAGAAATGTGGTGGTGGAGGTGGAGGAAGGAAAACAATAGACATCTGGGCCGGGTTGTTCGAAAGACAGGATGAATTAACCTCGAGTTAGGCCTAACCCGAAATTAATTTTCTTAACTGCAGGTCTGTTAACTTGGAGTCAAAATTGAGTTGTTTGAAGCGCGGTTAGAGGACCAGTTAGTTAACCTCGGGTTATCGGGACCAACTCGCGGTTAGCATCTCATAGATAAGGGAATAGATAGGTTGTGGTTCAATAAAGTAACCTTGGTTTAAATTTTATTTCCCTTTGTTTTCGGGTATTGAATGATAGACATGATAATGATAGACATGATAATGAGTTTAAAACAAAGGGAAGTGAAATTTAAACCAAGGATAAAACCACAACATATACACTACTGGCTCTTTTGGTAAAGCTACAATCATTGACAAAAGTATGTAGCTGGGACGGTTGAACAACTTAACAGCATTATTGATCCATTTCATGCGCCTTATATCTAATTTCAAAAAGATTATTTGTCCTTTTCACGACGACGCCCCCCCTCTCCGCTATTCAATGTTGGGACATGTAAGAAGAATTACTCACACAAACAATTTAGTTTTGTCCAACATTGATCCAAGGGGCCAACGTTTTTGACGATGATTGTAGTTTTACCTACCGCCGAAAATGTTTTCTTTGGTTGTTTTGTTTAATATTCCATCTGAAAGTGGCTTATCTGGAGCCTCCGGCAGTTTTGAGTTGTATCGAGCCGTTGCTGCGGTAACAGTATTAAAATTAAGACGCCAATTACAACAAAGTTTACCTCTATGTAGTTATAACGAAGTGAAGAACATTTTAACATTGGAGAAAGACAGTGGACATAACTATAACTTTGATATAACAAGGTCCAAGGGACTGGCAAGAAATGTTTGCTGTAAGGTCCTTTAATGAGGTTCGGTTTCATCGAGGTCCTGTTCCTCATATTTCATTATTAATGGAGCAAATATTATAATCGTTACCAAGGATGTACCAAGGATGTTGCAAAAACGTGGAATGAGTGGCGTACAACAAACACAGGGAGCGGGGAAACAATGGGAAAATGAAAAATGAGAAGAAAACAGAGAATTGGAAATGAACTTACTGATAGGGTCTGGGTTCCAGTTATATACCCTCGGACGTACAAAGGGGGAAGGGGGGGGGGGGGTGCCATTCCCTCAAAGGTTTTCTGAGCTTTTTCCTAAAGGATAAAAGACGTATCGGACGCGGGGTCGCTTACATGTTTTTTTCGGTTCATCTTTGAAAAATAGTGGAAATGGCAAAGAAGCTTCTCATCATAAGTTTGTTATCGTCCAAGGAATCAATAGTTGTTGTCAATGAAAACTGTCTCAAATCTCTGCTCAGTCCACTCTCGTCCTTATAAACTGCGACCTGAAATAACATTTTCAAAATTTTTAGGATTTTCTTCCTCTGAGTAAGATTATGATTCAGTCTTTTCATCAGCTTTCTCTGGGTATCAGAGGTTTTTTCCTCGCGTGCGACGAGGAGCTTCGTCGGCCTTCGTACGCAGACAAGAGCAGACACTTTTTAAGACTTAACCGAATCCGGAAACCGCACTTGAAAAGCCTCTGGCACCCAGGGTATCATCAGCTTTGTTTGAAAGGAGAAACTGGTTAAAATTTCAAAGGAAGTAGCCAATTTCCAAGTCCTCAGGGTTTACATCTATTTTTTTTTCCTTTTTTTTTTATATTTGACTAGAAAGATTTAGAGCTGCAAGTTGAATGCGCGTTTTATTTCGAAAGTTTGGTCACACCGTAAGTTATATGGACCACAAATTCAGCAATCGAAGGGCGAAAATAGAATTAGCCTTCAAAAATAAAACACAAACAGCGGTGATAAACATTGTGAGCTTTCGCATTTTTATAAACTTGACGTTTCGTGTACAGTATTCAACATAAATTTTAAAAAGTGATCTAAAAAAGTGACCGTTGAAGATAATGACGAGACTATGTATACAAAAATTTACGAGGGGTCTGGAAACGAGATTAAGAATTCACAATAAATACAAAAGTCAACAGGTACCAATAAAGCATCAGCTTTTCACTGCTGATGTTGATATTATCACCGCTGTTTGCAACTGAATTTTGTTTTGTATCAAACGACGATGGCCCAAAAACAAAAGAATTAGCCATATACTAGTAACAGTTGACACTACAGCTGCCCCCGTTTTGTATATTGTCGGTCAATAGTATTCTTGCTGGTTGCGTAGCTCTTTGAAATATACCGATTTATAATGACGATTTTCACACATATTCCATACAATAGGTGGGATAAATACAGGAAACGCAAGGTTCCATGCACAGTTTCAGCTCGATTTACACAGCTTTGATCAAAACATTCTCAGTTTCGAGAATAGTTTATTCTAAACCATAAAGAAAAGATTTAATTAGAAGTTGAATTTTTCGCTATTTCTCTTTCCCTTTTTACATTCAGTTCATTTTATTTGCCGGAAAGTAAGCCTAAGAAATTAAAAGGACGTTTGATCGATTCACGCTAGCGCATTCTAGTCTTATTTGAAACTTTATAACGGAAGGATATCTGTGAGCAGGGAATAAGTCAGCACAGAATTTGATTGTCGGCGAATTTCTGTAAATGTCCATCAATCTGCTAGTGATAAGCTAGCCGTTATTCACTCGTCTTGCTTGTTTAGGGCTGAGTCTTATTGCCGTCAAAGAGAGAGAAGGAGTGTCTGGCAAGGTTTCCAATATAAATCAAAGATTTGTGAACTCGTGTCTGGCAAACTCTCCAGGTGTTTATATATCTACACAGTTAAACGCACCTTATAACCTCCCCTGCCCTTAACGAGTGTCTTTTGGTCCATAACTTTCAAAACAACTGCTCCACAGAACAGAATGTCAGAATGACAAAATGTCACTGCGTAACGCAAAAGAGTATCGAAGTATGACCGCACAATAAATATCACAAAATCTACCTGAGCGGTCCCTTCGGGATTTTCTGTCGTTACGTCATCCTAACCATTTCGTACTTGCGGGCGCAAACAATAGAAACGTCATCATTACCTACCGATTCCTCGCGGCCCCAGTTCGAGCAAATCGAAATTTTTTCTAGTATACTGACTGTATATTTGAACTGTCAGTACTGTCCTTAATATACGCGCGAGTTACTAGGGTGCCTCCTCGGGATTTCGCCTCTGGGCGAAATCCCTGCGGCGGCAATAATAACATGTTTAATGAGACGGATGTAGAAAAAAAAAAAAAAACCCGCTCCACATACCAGAGATCGAGAGAAATGACTATGGAAACTTTAGCCAGAGGTCAACCCAAGCGCGAGGAGTCATGAGAAGGAAGATCACGCCAACCCTATTCTAGGATTCCACAAATTACATATACTGAGAGACTTTTCGTTACATAACACTAAACTACATTTTGAGGGCATCTACTTGGCTCAAAGGCGTGCTCGTTCGCAGGAAACGTGAGTAAACGGTGCGCACTGTTGTTTGCAGGTTCTATTTTATTTGATTTTATCTCTCTGTTCATTAATCTTAGTTCTTGGTTGGGTAATTCTGAGAAAAGAACGTAGATAGTTGTGATAGCTTTTGAGGACGTGTCAGAACAAACATGAGCAAAGCAGAATATAAGCTTTCTCTCAAGCAGACAATTTATTTTAAAAACTGAATCGCATCAGAGATAAATCCTGTAAGAAACAAAAATGACAAGAAATAATTAATCAATATGCCTGAAACAGGTCAGCTTTATGACCTCTCAACTTGAGACCAGCAAATTTTCTCTACAGCTTAATCTACCCGCTAGAAAGAAAATAATCGGAACAAGCGACATTTTACATCATGAGGTAAAAGTCGTTTAGGCCTACAGACCCCCTTTTATACCGTGTAAATTCGGATATGTAGATCGCTACCCGTGAAAATTCAACTTCCTACAAGAACGCGTGACAAAGAAGAGCGGGAAATCATCACATTCAGGGACAAAACAATTACAAAGAGCACAGAAAATGACCTCTAAATGTGACACAAAAAACAGCAAAGATAAGACTGATTCGCTCAAGTAAAGTTTGGAATCCTCCACAGTGTAATCTACAGACTTTGGATTCAAGAACTAATAAAAATTTTCAACACCTTGCCATACGAACAATTCCAAATCAAACGAAACCAAAGATCAGTTTTGAATACGAAACGCTCACACAGTGAACCAGTAATGGTGCCGAAATTACACACCTCATAGATTTTCAAAGGCCGTGCATATGAACTTAAGTGTCGTGCATATAGATTTTGTTTGAATAAACAACAAGCAAATTTACTCTAGTATCTCGGAGTAATTTTTTTCAAAACAAGAAAAAATTATTACAAACCTGAAATGTCCAAAAATTCAAAGACCACTGCATTCAGAATACATCAAAAAACCGTTCAGTGAACACAACCGTTAAATTCACTTTCGGCAGACCTTTCTCTGCGTTGCAGAGACGTACGTCATCTTTCTTTTGTTTCACATGTTCCTCTGATGTTCCTTTACAAATAACGCGTGGTCTCATGGCATAAATGAAAGGGACCAATATAATAGCGGCGCAAAAGCGTTGCGAATACTGATTTTTCTTGGAATTATCAGTGACGTCATCATATATCCAGAAACGGATATCTACCGGACTGATGAATTCATGTAAATTTATACCTTGATTTTATTAGGGCCTACCCCCAAAGGTGATTGACGTGCTGAAGTAAAGAAAATCCGGGTTATGACGAAATAATAATCGCTGTAGGAAAGTGGAAGTTAATAGCTAACCAAGATCAGTAGTTAACTGAGAATTGGCCAACAAAAATAGTAGTTAACTGATATTTGGCCGAAAAATGAGCAGTTAACTGAGAATTGGGTACCCCCCATTAGCACCCTCATAATTGTTTAAATAATGAAAAGGTGATAAATATGGAAGTCTGAATATTGATTATTGAGGTTTGAATATTAAATATTGACTGTTTGAATATTGAATACTAAAAACAAAATATCCCCCTTCCACCCCCGATAAAAAAAAAAAACAACAACAGTTTTTTTGTGTATCAAACTAGAATTAGATATCTGAGTTTTCACGCGACTGCTTATGTGAAAACCTATCCCGTTAAAAAAGATTGATCAACTGTTCTATTCTTTTTGAGGTTTGACTAAAATTTGTTGAGCCCCAGGGCTGGGAGACGGAACGTTTGAATACTGCCGGTATGGCCATTGAAGTGGGCAAACATTTGCGGTATACCGCTAACTTAGCACTCTGCTTTCATAAGGAGAGGCCTCGTTTTAGAACTGTATCCCATATAACGAAAAACACTACTACTGGACGATTTCAAAGAATGATGCTTTGTGTTGTCTTTAATTTCTCATATCCTATTTGTTGACTATAGCTCATTTGTAAAAATGCATTACGTAATACTGTCTCGAAATGACCATAAAGTTCAGGTTCATCACACCTATCATCAATCATTTACATTTTGATCATTATCGTTAACATTCAATGTTCAGCCAACAGAGAAAAGAACTTTGTTTAAACTATCAATTTTAGCCGTGTACCGGTTTAGTAGATGTAGGATTGCTTACCTATCAGGTATTGTTGTCAGATTGGAAGATTGATATGAAGTTTTTAATATTTGCATTGATGCTTTCCCTCCTGTGGGTTGCCGATGCAGGTAAGTTTACACTGAACTGATAAAAAAAAACCACTGAGCTTAATAATCTATTACCACTGGGTTATTTTAGGTTGAAATTGGCAGAGTCGACATAAAACGCGGTTTTGTTAAACAACGGATGAACTCCGTTTCAACAACCGGCCTAAACTTTGTGTTTTACGTACCCATTGACGCGACACCACAGTGTTTGAAGGCTGCAGATATTGCAGTCTAATTTTCAGGATTTTAACTAGCAAGTTTAGAAAGCTGTTAGGCCGCGTCCACAGCTACCTGTATTTTTTGATTTTTTTTTTTTCGCGGATTGGCTTTCCCTCCACACGTATTGGATGAACACCGTCACTGAAAACGTAACTTTTTGAAAACGCTTTCAAGAGGGAAACGTTGTGAAAACGCCAGTTTCCTGTACTGGACTGGAGAGATGAAAGATGAATGTTTCTCTGCCACTTCGCCTTTTTTACGACTTGTATCATCCAAAGTTAGTTTTTTTTTCACGTAAAATGTTCAAGCTTGTTGAAATTAATTCAGAATGCGATGTAGGGCTGGAATATCGAAGCGTTAAACGACCCAGCAGAGTTCCACTTACAAGACCTCGAGGTTCTTAGTACGCTGTACGTAAAAGTGCTCGGGGAGACGGCTTTGTCGACCAAACATTGATATTAGAGAAACAGAGAGAGAATTATAAAATAATTCCGGCCCAATCCGTGTGCATAAATAAAAATTCCCGTTTTAAAACAAAAACGAATACGTGTCGACGGGTGTAAACGATCCGAAAACGGCACGTGTGGACCCGAATTTTTTGGAAAAATATAATAAGATATTTCCTTTTCCAGACAAAAAAGGAATACGTGTTGACAGGGCCTTAGTAATTGTCACTGTCAGTAAGGACAGGGCAGGGGCCACGGATGATGGTCGGCCAATCTCCTTCAAACTTTTACCGTTTGTTCCCTATCTGATAAGATTGTGATCGGTGATATTATTGGAAATATAAAATAAATCGCATCCAATTTTGACCACCCCTAAGTTTTTGCGTTATTTAGAAGGCTGAGAGAGGAAAAATAGGTGAAATTAAAATGCTACTTTTTCTTGCTTTGCATGGTTCTACTGAAATTGTATGATGCTCACGTATTTGTGTATATTTCAACAACTTATTTCGGCAATTACATGGTATTTACACAAAAACTGCTTGCTCTGGCACTTTTCTAAACACTACCACTTTATTGGGTCAAGAGGATTAACACGATTTTAGTCAACTTTAAAGCCTAATTTTTCCAAGGTGCAGAATTTTACTGATAAACTGGGGCTACTTTTTATCAGTCCTTCTATAGCTTTCAGGAAAACTGAAAACTCTCATTTGGCAAGTTAAAATCGTTTAGAGAGAGCTTTCTCGGAAGTTTGGCCTTATTACCATAATCGTCAAAAAATTTCCCAGAAAAATGTCACGCTTTTATAGTCACGAGATCAGGAAAATTTGAAACTCTCATTTGGCAAGTTAAAAATCGTTTAGAGAGAGCTTTCTCAGAAGTTTGGCCTCATTACCATAATCGTCAAAAAATTTCCCAGAAAAAATGTCACGCTTTTATAGTCAAGAGATCAGGCGATAACGTACGAACCATTTCACAACTAAACATGAGGAATTTTTCCGCAGTTTCTGTCATATATTCTTGCACAGGGCAAGTGTTTTGCATGTATATCCTAGGTATATATTATTATAAACCATTGAGTTCAATAAATTAACAATTGTACGACTTGAATTTATTAGAAATTTAGAAATATACATTTTGTCGGGTTTTGTGGGTATGTAACGATATCAGTAATCTACTTTGAAGATGTGCGGTTTATTACGAAAGCTGTGACGGGAGTGATGTTTACACAAGATAATTCCGTCATCGTCATCGCAAGGGAGCAGTGCAATGGGACCAGACTTAGCAGATCGTAGACCTTCTGGATGGGCTCTCAAGACAGTGAAACGTACTTCTAGGATGTCTGAGAAAGTCAAGGCATTCCTAGAATAGAAGTTCAAAGAGGGGGGCAAGAACTGGAAACAAGGCTGATCCTTGCATTTCCCTTGCAGGTCGCAAGGGAAATGAAAATCCTCACAAATGATGATGGGCGTCCAACCTTCCTTCCTGAAGAATATAGAACTGCTCAGCAGATAAGCAGTCTGTTTTCCCGTCTTACATCCACGCAGCGTCAGAGATTTGCAGATGCTGAGGAAATATCAGAAGAAGACATAGAAGCTGTTAAGGCTGAAATGGTATTGAAAGATCTGAGAAGTTTGGCGATAGATGACGTGGAAAAAACAAGTCATCCAATTATCGTACGTGGGTATAACATCTGTGAACTTCTAAAATCGAACGAGCTTGCATCACTTTTGTTTCTTTCAGCGCAACCAATTAACTGCGCTGAACCCAGAACCCAGCATCTATCGCGCTGCTTTCGCGATAGGAGTTTACCTGCAAACTCGACTGTTCGCCGTACCTGTCTGGTTCGTGCAAGAAAGTTTCAGTGCAAATGGTGCCCACAAAACTGAAGAAATCCCATAATTCAGCATTTTTTTTTTTTTTTCAAAACAAAACGAAACGAAAAATGCACCAAACGAAGGACTGAACTGATGAGGTAAATTCGTAAACACCAGAGTACTTCTAGGCTTCAGGAGGCTTGTTCATGCAACTCTGCAAATTTGCTCTGCCAGTTTTGTTCGATCCTCTGGTGTCACCGAAAAGAAATATTTAACAACAAACTTACAAATGGTAAAGGACGAAACATATTCTCCTGCACATGCCTGACAAGTATGCCGAGTAGGCGTAAACAGCCACGTACACGATTTAAAGACATTTACATCAAATTCACTGAGAGAACTGAGTTAGTAGAAATTTCATAACTATCTTGAATGTGAATTAACTGCTCATCGCACATGCAGGAATGCAGAGGTGAATCTGACATCTACAACTACTAACATGCAGATTCAACTTTTGAATAATAAATTCACTAATGGAATCTTAGGGGGTATGCTTGACCTGGCTTGACTGTTAGCCGCTTATGTTTTTGACTGATGAATTCTGGTTCTATACAGACTATACTGGAGCTTTGTTGAGTTTACTTTTGTGCACGAATGTACACACCTAATTACATGTACTCGTCCGCTCTGATACGAGACAGTATGAGGTCATTGGTTTTCATCTTTTTAGTGCAAAACACTCACTTCCTCTCTTGAGCTCATGTCTTTGATCCTTGTTTTTTTTTTTTAAGAATAAAATAGAAAACTTTTAATAAACGATACCGCGACCGTTTACGATTTTAGATTAATATTTTAAGTTGGACATTTTTAGCCTGGGGCGAGTGACACTTTTGAGGCATAGACCCTTGGTCACTTCTCGTGAGGCATTGCGCCTTGTTTATTCTTATTTCACTGGCCGAGCTCATTTCATCACGAGAGAGAAATGGACGCCGTCTTTAAATTTTCGGTAGTCAGTGATCTTTTTCATTTTCAAAAAGCGGCCCTCTTGGAATATTCAAGGATTTTAAAAACATTTTAGCGGAACCTCCTCACGGAGTGACAGGGAGGGACTAAATACTTTGCAAGGAAGGGTTCGGGGAATCCAAGACATGCAGCTTGCGTTTTTCTTGGCGAAACGTTAACCAGTTCACCTAAGACAGATCTTGAATTTCGTTCGTTTAAACCTACCACACAAAACTTATAGATATAAAATATAGTTGTCTTAAAGGATTTTCTTCTAGTTTCGTCACCTTTTTAGTCACGCTCCAGGACCAAGAATTCATAAGTAAAAACTTATGCATCGTGTACTTTTAAGTTTTAAACTCTTTGTGTTCATTCAATGCTGGGGCTATCGAGAGTCTTTTGTTGTTCAAAGTGTGTTTGATTGTCTGTTCATTTATGTGTGGTTGAAGAAGGCGTCGCATAAACTGCCGGATTCATAAGTTATCAGGGCGAGCCAGGCGAGGTTGATCATTTATTGTTTTTCTGTTTAGTTTACTTTCTTTATAATGTCGGTCGTTAATATTTCCTGTGACTTACGATGCATGTTTTCAAGATTTGACTGAGACGCGCGAGGAATCGCCTCCTGATATCAGGTTAAAAATACACATGCTTAAGCTTATAAACATTTTTTCTGGTTGCCGATGAAAAGAACAAGTTCGAAAGAATACTCGGTAGCCGTCTCAGTTGTAAAAAGAAAGCTTTAAGCGAAAGTCTTCCTTCGACGTGCGTTCATGTCGTATCCACCATTCAACAGGAAGCTTAAATAGGAGACCGGTCATAAAGTACACGAGGGGGTGGGCCGCAAAAAAGTGGGTGTGGGCCATCATTTTTGTGCACATGAAAAGTGGCGGGTCAAGAAAGGCCATGCAACACAGTGGGGGTGTATTGTGAATAATTATGCTTCAAATGTATTAATAGCAGGTATGTATACATACAAAATTTAACACTTAAATTGACAGTAATGTAACTTTATAAATGACTAGGAATAAAACTGCTCTCTATAATTACACCTCCTGACTTTAATGGTAACTTGCTGTTTTGACAATATTATAACAATAAGGAATATTCATGTGAAACACATATTGTTTTAAAAAAATGCAACAAAATGAAAGCAAAGATTATAAAACATTGCATGTAATAAGTTTCAGTCTTCCTCAATGAAATCATCATCAGTATCTATGTCACTGTCTATCGCCAAATTTTCAGTTTTGATATGGCATCTTTATTTAGGAGATGAGGTTCAACTATTTTATCTCCACGTGAACATGGGCTTGCAACAGCAAGTGAAAAAACCCTTCGAGAGTTTTTCTTTTCACGCTCAATTAGGCGCTTTTTTGATTTGATTCTATTTCCTTCTTGCTTTCCCTTTTTGGATGCAGATCCTCCTTTGGCTGTGGGGTACATCCTCTTTTTTTATCTTCAAGGGTCTGCATATTTGTTTAAAAGCTTTGCAGTATTTTCGTTTTGAGGGTTGTAAGAACCCCAAAACATTTCTCATTAAACTTGTGGGCACATTCTTGGCCAGATTTATGTTTGCCAGCTTTTGTAAATGCACTTGCATCATCCAGCTTCTCAATTTCTGAACTTTATCCATAAAGTTTTGCAATTGCACAATTTGTAAATGTTATACTCTTGAGGTCGGCTGGCTTCATACCAACATCTTCTGGCGATTGTTCTGTCCAAAGAGTGAAGCGTTCTTGTTTATCCTAAGTCTAGTTTGATGGTCGTATTGTCTTCTACCCTTTGCAGGGAAGTTTTGTTGAAATGACCTTGCATTCTTTGACCACTTCCAGTGGCATTCATAAAAGGAGGGTAGTACCAAGAAAAGTAAGGTTAAGGATACGTTATCTATTGTTTAGTATTGAAGACGCCCCTGGTAAAGGGATGAGGGGGTGGGTTACTCATTTTTATGTTAGGAGTTAAAAGGGTGGGGTACATTTTTTGTGTTAACTCGGAAGGGTGGGCCACTAAAACCGTGTCTGCCTGAAATTCAATTTTTCTGGCCCACCCCCTCCTGTACTTTATGACCAGTCCGTAACTTACATCGGGTATAATTTTATGTGCGCTTCATCGCAGACGCTACTTCCCATACATTCTCTTAAATGAAATCCAAACGATGTTCTCACAACTTGCAAAGCGATCAGCAAGGGTCTTGCCAGCGGATTTGTGTACTGGTCATGCGCATTGCGTCAAAAACCATAGATCAACTGTCTTGAGAAAAAACAAAAACATGGCAGTCGAAGGCGGGGCTGTTTCTCACTGTTATATTTTGGTAATTCGCAGATTTATTGATTTTATGTCGCTTTTCAGACATAGTGTGTGGTTTTCTTTTTCTGTTAAACAATTTCCCCTTGCAGAGTTTGGAATATGCAACATATAGCTCCGTATAGCTGCTAAGAACCTCCGAAGAGTTTAGCTATCGAGCAGTGTTTTGCTGCAAACCCTAGGAAAGTTAAAGTCGCTTCAAGGTACAGAGCTTTCAGTAGTAGTTGTGATTTGTTTTAGGACCGTTTTGAATTTTAACTTTGGATTCAAGGTGTTGACTGATCGAAATAAACGAAGTGAAATGTTATGAAGTGTTAATTTTTATTCAGTTATGATATGTAGAGCAGTAAGCTCATTTTTATAAAGCTCTCTTGAATATACTTGCTTCCAATAAATTTGACACTTGCTCCAGTAATTTTTATCAGTATCAAGTTATCCTTGCCCGGCAAAAACGATGTAACTTATAAATGAATCCATCGAGCGCGTTGTTGTTGGTTAAGATCTAGCACGGTTGCGTTTTAGTTTCCCCCGCATTTCAGTACCGAAAGACAAATACGATATGCTAGAAAAACAAAGATGCATGATATGATTTTTTTCAATTTTTTAAGCATTTCTGATTTCCTCTGTCGGTTCGCTTCTTGCTTCTGAAAAGTCTAAAAATATTTACTGTGAGAAAAACACTGTAATTATCCGCTGACCACCACGTTGGGTGACCGCTTTGCAAGTTGTGAGAACATCGTTTCTCGGTCCCAGACCTCGTCTCTTCCCCCCCCCCCCGCCCCCCCTGGATTTAGGGTCAGGAAACTGAGTGAATCAGGTTCCATTTAGGGTTTTTATACTGGGAAAACTGACTTGAATCTAGATTTACTCAGTTTGCTAACCCTAGTTACTAAACGTAGAGTCATTCGGCGTTCTACAAAATACCCCTGCGTCAAACCTCGATCCGTGGCTGTTCTCGAATGGTATTTTAAACAACGCTCTCTTTCTCTGACAGCCTTTGTCTGTACATGGAAAGACCATAGAGAGGAAAATCGGAACCTAGGAAACTTTGCAAACTTGACCCTAATCGATCTCAAAACCACATTAGTTGTGATATAATAAGTTTATGCACTATTCTCGCACCTCGCTGCCTTTAATTGGCGGCGGGGAGCGGGAGGCGGATTTTGCACTCAACAACCGAGCATGAAGACCGCTGCTTTTTTTCCAATTCACGAAAATTATACCTCATTTTAAAGCTGAAAGCGCGTAGAATTCCTTAACATTTCGTCTGATTTGGGTTGATATGCACTTTAAGTTACCGATGTTATTAATTTAATTCTCGATTTGGTTTCATTTATTTTTCACAGATGTCAACCAAACCACCTGCATCGAGTGTTCTGAAGTTAAAACCCTCAACTTATCCTGCAAAGATTCCATTCGTCAGGTGCCGTGTTCATCCCAATGCTTTACAGCTAAGGGAAACATAACGTATTTCTACAACCCTGATGAAGTTATTACAACGGCAATAGAGGAACGAGGATGTGCTAATTGTTCGGGTAAGTACATGTAATCTCAACTGCGTTCGGTGAAGTACTTCTTCCCAACACGGACACCTTGAGTTGGTCCGTACCTTTTCCTTTCACTCTCAAACAGACATCTCGCTAAGACGGACACTAAATGGCGGTCCCCAAAGGTGTTCGTCTTATTGAGAAATGACTATATGCCAACAGGCAAGATTAGGCATAAGAGGGGTGAAGAAAGAAAGAACGAGACAGTCATAATCGTGGCCAGTAAAATAATGGAAGACGATAAATTAGGGAAGGTAACTGTGGCGAATTTAATCATAAACCATCACATTACACCATTTGAAAGGTAAGAAGGCTGACCGACGTAAGGACAATAGTGGCACGTACTTCTGCTGATGATTCATCGATGCATGTTAAAGAATAAGAGTAATTGTAGCTCCTTGATGATACTTCTTACGACCGCCCCAAGTTTCAACACGGAAAAATAATAGGGACACTCCGGCTCACACAAACCATACCGTACCCCTCCCTCCCTCCGCTTTCTTTCTTATTTATTGATTTAGTTATTTATTCTTTCAGGGGTTGGTTCATTTTACTTCCACTGGGCTTCTGGCCTCAGTGTGACGGGTGCTATAGTGGGGGGCTGGGCGCGGGGGGAGGGGGGGGTTGGGCTCGTGGCTGGGTTGCGGGTTGGTAAGCCTGTGGGTGTTCTTCCGCCTTGGGGTGTATTGCGGTTGCAGCCCCCTGGCCCATGGGCACCCAACCTCCACTTGCGACGCAGGCGTTAAAGACATAGTTGAGGAAAATTAGTTAGGAGCGATTTATTCACCGCACCCGGGGAATAAATGGTTTTATGCGGCTTGTTAGTGCCAGTTTCCCAGCAAATGGTTGGGGGTCATCCGGGTATTAGAGAATCCAGTATTTAAGCAGATGAGGCCAGATTAGTGACCTCTTTTCCAAAACTCAGCTCTCCACGCAGTTTGCAATTTCCCACCCACCCTCCCTCGGGATAGACTGTCGGGATTTCGACCATTTGCTTATGGCGGGTACTCGCCAACCTTTGCTGAGACTAATTTATATTGTTGAATGTTTTTCGGAGTAAAAAGTTAATTGTTATAAAAATATGCAGCCTCTTCGGTGGCCAAAAAATGGCGTATTAGCGGAGCTCCACACGCGCGCGAAGCGCGGGCATGGGCGGAGCCCCATAGCTTAGTAAATCTACCCATCCCAGAAAATTTGGTAATCACGTGACCGTACACCGACCGCCGACCGACCGTCCGTCCGCACCACCGGACAACCAATGTTTACTCTCAAACTTTTAGCTAGTTTGGGAACCCAAGAGAAAACTAATTGCACATCAATGTTGTGATCAATTGACAGCTGTCAAAGCAGGGCATCCGCTGACCAGTATCAGCTGACCGTAGCGCGGGCTCAAGTATCGACCCATCGAGGTCGAGTATTTTTTGAAGTTATCCGCTGACAAATTACCAGTTTGAAATGATCGCAGGCTCAAGTTTATTTTTTCCAAGGATTCATATCAAATATGTTGTGTTTATGTCACTATGGCCCCTCACTATTAGGATTTTGATTTCAAACTGACTTCGGAAGCGAAAATTCAGCCAGTTTTTTTAAAAGTACAGGCGGGGAAGACCTTATCTTACCATGGTCACGCGTTGGTCACGCTCTACGTCCAATTTTTATACTCTGATTGGTCAAAATTTGACAGGTGAGTTCATGCGAAAAAATTATGCAGCATCTTGTAAATTGTTTACTTTGACAGCTGAAGCTGAAGAGTTTTGTGTCAACTTGTGATGTTTTTAACTGTCTTTTTCTTCTGGGTGTACAAAATGAAATACAGCTGCTATCAAGAGTCTTCTGTTATTCATGGCTGGTTTGTTTACTGAGTTTTTGGTTGAGAAACGCGTCGCTTGTCAAAATTTGGTAATTCGATTTCGGATGGCATCGTTTTCGTTTTTCACCTTGCTTAATGCGTAAGAGGGTTTAAAAGTCTCAAGCAACTGTGGCCTTCCTTGATAGCTTTCAGAAACTGAATATCGAATGGTAAGCCTGAGTAACTATTGTATTTGATGTTTGTTTTTGTTATGTCTAATTTCATGAAGTCTTGCACAGTTCACGCTGACAGTTTATGCGGCAAGTTTATGCACGTTTGTAGCCGTAGTTTGAGTCAATGATCTGACCTAGTATCAGGTTTGAACGGTTTGATATAAGCTTACAGAACTTTAAAAAGCCTTCAGATATATTTGCTCACCACAGATAGAAAGAAAACGTTCCGAAGAATATCTAGTTATAAATTTGGCTGTAGAAAGAAAACTTTGAGCGATTTTCCTGCTTCGAGGAGTTCACCTTGGAAAACAGTAAACACCCGCGCCGGGAAGCCGGCTTACAAAGCTTCACGCCGAGACTCAGGATTTTTAGAGACACTTTAATACTTGTCTTCATGAATGAAAATTGTTATCTCTGTAAATGTTTCACCGAATTATATTTCTTTTTTTGATTGTTAGTAGTCTCTCTTGCAATTCTAATCGCTTGTCTGTGCCGTTTGTCTTCATCGTTCATGAACATCGCTTGCAGGAGTACTCAAAAATGTCGCGCGTATCAAACGCTTTATAAGATTACACATCGTTATAACTGAAACCATTAAATAACAAAAAACATAATAATAAATTCGCTATTATGTTGAAGCTTAACTCCATTAAAGTTCATTCAAACACTCGACCACACTGACACCTCGCACTAGAGAAACGAGAACCGGCTGGCCATATGGGTGATTTTGGAAATTTTTGAACGGTTTCGCTTTACGATTGATCGTCCTGAATATTGACTGAGTGCAATTTGTCTTGAAAAATTGTGAAATACTGCATTATGTCCGAGGTCTGTATGATAAATAGTACTGTTTCACCTCAAATGTGATGTATAAAAATTATAAAAGGTTGGTTTAAACACTCCCAGATTTGTTGGCAAGAATTTGTAAAGTAAACCTGTCGAACGCAAAAAAATTCGGCGTGATTTGTTTTCCAAGAATTTGTTTTCGAGGCCTAATCTACTGTGATCTTGAATGTGATCGAAGATGTTTGCTATTTTTTGGGTGTACATATATAAGGTTATCAATTCGATGTAAGATGTTTCACTCTAAAATAACTTAGCCTTTCCCTCAAAAGTCACATGAATGTGCCCTTAAGTTAAATGATTTGTGGATTAAAAGTTTATTGTTTGATTGAAATTATAAATTTCTTGATTGGAGCTTCGCTTTTAGCCCTGGCTAAATCTATATATTATGTTTTGTCAGTTCTTTCCAGCAAACTTCGCACAGCCACTGCATTGCGTAGTAGATGAATCTCAAGTGTATTTAATAACATAGAGCATAAATAATTATTTGTTGTTGTTGTTGTTGTTGTTGTTAACTTTCCGCTCTCGTTTTCTCCGCTTTTTTTTTTTGTTTCTTTTGTCCGAACGGTCTGAACCGGATACTCATCGCTCGATGAGTGTTTAACGTAAGCGGAATCACATTCACAGTCCTCACATTTAGAGTTATTGTCAAAAAGATCCTCCTCAAGGTCTTGCCTAAAGTTCATAGGCAATGATGACAGAAATAAAATTTATTAATCTCCTACGGAGGTAATTTCCGACGCCATTTTATCCTTTGCACGGCGCACGCGTGTCACACGATCGAGATGGCACAGTTTGTGCTAAAAATAGTACATTTGGCTATTTCGATGGAACCAACCTCAACACCGGAAAAATTATCCAGTCACGGTCTCCTACCGCGATTATGACTCCTGGTAAAATATAAAAACGTTATTTTGAACCTTTCTTGAGTATTCATGTTATACACGTACTACAAACTTAGGCTTTGGGTATAATCTGAAAGTTTAATTCATAAAATTCAGTTACGTGCGGAAAATGATTTAGCAACCCATAGGTTGCAATATGTTACATATGTCAATATTAGGAAGTTGAACACAGAAGGTAGTACGTTTCAACCCCCTGGGGGAGGGGGGGGGGAGGCTACACAATGAAGGTTTGTTCCAAGCCGAGGAAAACCCTTACCCTTTTATATACCAGTTTTGAAAAAAGGCACTCTTTCTTATATCTTCCATTGAAAAATTGTACCCTTTTTGAATACCTGCTTTATAAGAATAAATCTGCAAGGCAGGAGGTCTTTCGGCTTTCGGTTATTTTCGTGCAACTTTTAACTGAATTTAATGATGTTCCCTTAAGGCGCGTCTCTTCGAAGCCTTTTAATAAAAGGCCCTTGATGAAAGACTTTCCCCTCCTTCATATACTTCAACTTGTGACTTTCCTACCCTTTGATACATCTGATGACTGAAACAGTTACCCTTCGGGCGAGGGTTGCCTTTCGGATACTGTATATTGCAGGCTATTATAAGAAATCCGCCCCACGTTTCATCTAAGTCAGAAGGAAAAATGCATGAAAATAATGAAAGACGAGAGGATATTCAGACGTGGACGGTGAGTGGAGACTGACACAATGATAAATGATGCAAGAGAGAGTCTAAAGAAACGCCAAGGCTTATACTGGATAACTCAAAATGTCAATGAAGAGCACCCTCCGTCACTCCACAAAAAAAAAAAAAAAAAAAAAAGATACTTACAAAGTTTATGGTTTTAGAAAGGGATTTCTGTGTTTTCTTACTGGTGGGAGGGAACGTGTGGTGGTAAATGGTGCTTCGTTCAAGTGGGCATCTGTACTATCCGGTGTCCCCCAGGGCACTGTTCTGGGGCCAATTTTGTTCCTTCTCTTTATAAACGACCTGCCCTCTTCT
The DNA here is from genome assembly GCA_964035705.1 of Porites rus. Lineage (NCBI taxonomy): Eukaryota > Metazoa > Cnidaria > Anthozoa > Scleractinia > Poritidae > Porites > Porites rus. The sequence goes on from OZ037993.1 coordinate 42,190,507, forward strand.
GTATCATCAAATTTCAAGTTATTCGCGGATGACAGTGTGCTCTATCGCCAAATTGAGTCTTCAGCTGACCACGATAAGCTCCAGCAGGGCCTACTCCAACTTGAGGAATTAGTGGCTATGTGGCAAATGAACTTCGCTCCTAGTAAATGTTATATCATGTCCATCGCCCTTAAGCGTCAGCCATCGTCATTCTTGAACACGCTGTGTAACACTCCCCTAGAGGGAGTTACGTTCCAGAAATACTTAGGGCTCTACATCACCAACTCCCTCAATTGGACAAAGCAGGCTGTGGAGGTGAAAAAGAAAGCGAATAAGATCCTAGGCGTACTCCAAAGGAACTTATCGTCTTGTAGCGTTGTTGTCAGGGAACGGGCCTATTTGTCCCTGGTCCGCCCTGGATGCGAATACAGTTCCGTCGCCTGGAGTCCATATACACAAGAACAAAATTATCTGTGTTTAATCCGTTCAGCGTTGTGCGGCGCGCTTTGTTTGTAACGATTACTGTCGTTCCAGTAGCGTTAATACAATGTTATCGAACTTGGGTTGGCAAGATCTTGAGACACGTAGGAAGATCCCCGATTTGACAACGTTTTTTAAGATAAAGACAGGAAATGGGCGGATATCTTTCCCAAACGACCGACGCGAGGTACACTGTCCTTACTTAAGGCAGTGCACAGCACCCAATCCAGTTCCAGCATTATTCATCTACCATTAACGCGCACAAGCATTTTTTTTTTTCGTAAGAACTGTTCCCGCTTGGAACGCTTTGTCACCTGTTTCCGTATGTGCTGATTCCGTTGTTGTGTTCCATTCAAGTATTTGTAATAATTTTGTGTTGACGATTTTTATTTATTTCTTTTTTCTTTTTTCACATGACTTGTAATTTCATTTGTATTTATTTAGTTGTTTGTTTTGTTTTGCTTATTTATCTCGCTGTCAATGTCATGAGCTTCCGTGTACTGACCGTCCATTGCCAGATTAGCTTGCTAGAGGCAATTATATCAATTAAAGATTAAAGTTGTGTTGCATCGTATACAAAAAATAAACTTCGCTCGTTAAATTTTGAGGGTTCTGTGAGTTTCAGAAAATGGTCAAAATTTGCTTATAAAAATGGTGTCCGAGGGGATCGAACAAAGTGATGCTCGCATCTCCAATACAAGAGTAGTAAGGAACCTATGTTTGGTATATTTGTCCATTACTTCACCTGACCTATGCATGATGTTAGTATGAACTTTATATTCTGTTGACCCCCTTCCGCTGACATTTTCAACATTTTGCCCGCTTTTCTCTGACAACCACTCTCAAGGATCTTCCTCCCTCCATGCAAACAGCCCTTAGTAGCAACTCGCTTAGGCACATCTTTCACTTTACTTCATGCTTTTCTTTACTTTAGACAAAGAAGCAATCTGTGCAGCATTCAATTCCTCCTTGAGCAACATGACCTTGCTAGACTGTGATATTGAGTGTTGTTCTGGCAATAACTGTAACATGCAGAACTTAACTGCGGTCATTCCAGCAACACCTACGACCATTCCAACGCAGTTCCCCACGGCACGTGAGTATTAACGGTCATGCGCATTGTACTGAGTAGATTTGTACGGCTCCTCTATCGATAACGGTCCTTCCAACACCTGATTTACATGTATACGGCCTCTCTAACGCAGTATATGGTTACTCTTACGCCTGATCACGGACCCTCCATCACACAAGTATATAGTCCTTCCAAAGTACCAACCCTGTTTCCAGGTTTTTCCACTTAGAAAATCGGTTCCATTTTCTAAGGTAAAGCCCTCAGGATGATGTTGCCAAAATACACGTGAATAAGGATGTAGGGGTTAGTTGTGTTATCTCGTTAGGGTAGGAAAACACAAAATATTGCTTTCATTAGCGGAGTTGAAAAAGTTAATTTTCCACAGATATCTTAGAAGCTGATATTGTGAACGCTAGCCCTTGAATTAAATCAGCGAATCAAGAGTTGTGGGTCGCGTGTTGCGTTTTGATATCGAATGCTGGAGCCGCGCTTTTGGTGGGAAGAAGGTACTGACATGAAAAACAAGAATAAATAAAGTGAATAAACAGCAGGTTCTTTGATTCCATAGGGATATCTGGAACAAATTTTTGTTTTTCTTTCAAGTCGGCACTTTAAATCTCCATGAAAGAAAAAGAAGAAATCTCAGTTAGCCCATTGACCCTCTTTTAACCCATTCGCACCTTAGCCGCTCGTGTGGATCCAAATCCTTATACCGCTTTTGACGTCTTCAGTTTTAACGGTCAAGGACAACTTTATCAGCTAACTTGTTGAGGGTGAAGAGATCTTTCAAACCATATCAGAATGAGCACGATTCAGTCGAGTAGGCAGCAGAAAAACGCTAAAACCTATGGCAAGTTGACCCGAAAATTCTATTGAAAATCTTGTTTTACTACCCACTGCACTTCCTTTCACAAAATTCTACGATCCTAAAAGCTTTCCGGAAATCTTTTCCCATCGAAATGCCCAGCAAAAAAAAACCAAAGAAAACCGAACAAGAAAAGCGAAAGAGGAGGGAAGGAGAGAAAGTGTAATGTAAAAGTTGAGACTGCTTTGTCATTTTTCAACCCCAAAATTTTGTTCTCTGTGCGTGCCCGAACTTCGGATTCCTATATTTTATACATGGAAGAGTAGGAAGCAAAGTGCTCGACGTATGAACGACGTTTTGCGCAGTTTTGGTTTTTAATAGCCAGACAGTGACCAGAAGGCGGCTCGACTAGCTTCAAAAGCCTCTTTTCGGCAAAATTTCCAGGAGCGAATGGATTAAGCAAAGTAGACATTTTTTAGAGAAAATCAACTTTTGAGTATAAAACAATCATGCAAACCCGAGACGAAGTTAAGGGTTTGCATAACTGTCGAGAATTCTCCCAACCCCTCGAGTGCTTAAATCAGGCTATGCAAATACCGGGAAAAAGTTTTCTATTGCTTTTATAAATGAACTTTCCCGAGGAAAAGGACAAAACTCTTTGTTATGGCACTGATAAAAAGAAAAATTCTTACTAGTCTCGAAGTCTTTTACGCGAAGTCTTGCCCGCGTAATCTGTTCTTGTTTTGCAAAAAAGGTGCTTTCCAAAATGTGGATTTTTTTCTCGCTTATATTGTCAGCTTAAGCGAAAAAAAACTGACACAGCAGGTTTGTAAAGATATTTCAAGTTTCAGCCGTTGAGCGAATGGGTAAATAAAGTAAACTTGTCGAGTTTTCAACTCAAAAACCTTTTTAAGTTCGTGCTTGGGTGATTAGCGCGCGAAGGGCAAACATCTTGACGTCACAACCATGTTTAACACATACTCTCATGCAAACTCGCCTTTAGGCCAATCAGAGCGCGCGTTCTATCTTAGGTAATGAATCTTGGCAATCTTCTGAACAGTCCACGGCTGAATATTTTCTAACGAACTCGTATTAAGAAGGGACAGGACTACTAACATACGCTTGAAAGTGGTGGTGTATTTGTCGCTGCAAAGAATACTGAATTGAATGTTAATTGCAGTAGTCGGAGAATAAGACAGTTAATTGTGTTAGTATGGTCTAAACTGGCATCTGCTGGACGCAAGACACTTCGGGTCGATGATTTAATCGAAGTTTAGACAGCATTTATAAAAGTCCTCGTCTAACCCATGTCTAAACCACGATTACCGATTATTTAAACGTAAAGTTCTTCCATAACCGTACGCGTTTACAGACCATTTCTAAACACCGACCAAGGAACAATAGTTAGTTAGACCTGGTCACACTGTTTAAAGGCATTTTCATGGGGATGTTACTAACACGGGGACCGGGAAGAGGGGAACGAGCACGGGGAACGGGAAAATGAAAAATGGGAACAAAACCTAACTTGAACCCTAGCCCTATCAGTGACTGCCTTTTCAATTCTCTGCTTTGTTCCCATTTCTCATTTTCCTGTTCGCTGTGCTCGTTCCCCGCTCCCCGTTCTCCTTTTTAGTGATGGCAAGATGGCCTACTGCGCTACAGACAATTGAGATACTGCTTCAATCGACGTTATATACATGTTTGAGAAATTCGGTACCTTGGGGACAGATTTGACCCTTTAGAGGAACAAGATGGCTTAATTTCTTATTACGTTTCCGTTTTAGAGGGGACCCGGTCATTGACCTCCTAAAAATTTTGGTAAAGAACTGCAACACCAAACAGTTAGAGTTTTGCAGCAGACAATAATGATGCAGCAAGTTCTAATTGCCTTGAGATTTTACGCAACAGAAACTTTCGAGCGGGTTATTGGCGATTTATTTGGCGTTTCTGTATTTCTGGGTGCAATGATATTCACAAGGATTAATGTGAAACTGCTAATAGAACTTAATTTCCTGTGATTCCTTGATTATTTGGCGGACATTAACGGAAAGGTATATGATGTTACGCAGTCACTTTCCGGGTGATTGAGGCCATCGATGTGCTCACATAAGGATCGCATGTCCAAACAAAGAAATTTTATTATTTATTTGATCCGTACTCAAAATTCAAAAGTCCTTAACATATACTAATTTTTGTTGAGGTTGTTGTTCTTTTATTTTCAGCTGTCAACCAAACGACGTGTATCGCTTGTTCTGAAATTGGGCCGAGTAACTCAACCTGTAACCAGAGCTTTTTTGTGGTGCCTTGTTCTGATCACTGTGCTGTACTTAGGGGAAAGATAGAGTTCTACACTAATGATGAAGTTACTGTAGTTCCTATAGGGACACGAGGATGTTTCAACTGTACAGGTAAAGATCAAGTTTTCATATGATCGCTACGACCGTGAAAAAAATTTGGCGAGCGGACCGATCATAGTAAACATAATACATAGATTTTATCCAGGACTAAAGTGAAGCTCCTGTTAATACATTTATAATTTAAAATCAAACAATAAACTTGTATTCCACAAATCAGTTAACTTTAAGGTAGATTCATTTTAATTTTGAGGGAGGGGCGAAGTGATTTTAGAGGAAAAAAATTATTTGCAAACATTCCACGAATGAAAGAAATCTTACATCCAGTTAATAGTCTTATATGTACACCCAACAATCATTCACCTTTGATCACAGTAGATTAGGCTTGGATCGGGGGGGAGGGTGTTTCCAACGAAATCGGTGGTTCAGTCCTCCTGCCAGCATGACGTCACGTCTCGCGTTAGTGACTTTTAAAATGGCGATCAAACTGTCCATCGAAGAGACGGATAACAGTTTCGAATTTCGCACGGATGTACTGTTTCGATATCTTGGATTTTGCGTTATTAAGATCCCTGCTGTCATAGGAAATCACTCTTCTCTGGTACTTTTTTTGGCGTGAAACGTCCAGTGGTGTGATGAATTTTAAAGGTTTTTTTTACGGTCCAGCAAATTTTCCGAGCCTTCATATCGACCGGTCACACTTTTAAGGCCCGGTGCACAGCAACATTGAGGAATTGAGACACAGCAATAGGGGGTTCATCAAAGCAAATAATAAGCTTTAAGTGTGCGTACTTTAGTTCTTCAGCGCCAACGGATCCCCAGATGAATCCCTTCAAATTACGCTTCGCGCACCGTACACATTTTTTTACAAACTGCAACACCCTTTTTCGTAAAGAACTACCAAACAAAGCTAAACAAAAGTGCCTGCAAGCGCCACACGATGACCACAGCAAAACAACCACAGCAACAATTAACCTCGAAGGGTTAAGCAGCAACCAACAATTTATGAGCGATTAAAGACAAATAACACAATCAATTGTTCTAAAAGCCGATTAAATAGCGTAAAAGCCCTATAAGTAAACCACACAAGAAACCAAGTTACTAGAAATACGTTATCGCAAAAACCTCGCAAAGCCGTAAAGGGTCAGCAGTAAGAAAAAAATAGAATTAAAAAACAAAAATTAAACAGAAACAGAAACAGAAAACAGCGTCGCCGGGAGTCGAACCTGGTTTATTTTCACGAGCAAGCAACTCATTGACCACCGCACCACAGTGTCACTCATTTTTTGGAGATTTCATTTTTGTTATATTAAAGCCATTTTTCCCTGCCGCACTGAGACGCTGTTCAAGGCTGGGGGAGCTGTACTTATCTTGAGTTCAAAGATGCATTTGAGGAAAATTAGCTTAAGCGCGTATTTCGAAGCTTTTTCGCATTATTTCGGGTTTAGGGGGCCTATCAATGTAGATAATCGATGAAACTACAATAGCTGTACTGAGTTTGAGGGAGAATTAAGAAATCAACAGAGGCCCACACTCGAAGGGATGGATATTAAGTACGGTCGATTTAATCAGCGAAATAATATATGAAATATAAATGTGTGTGATTCCTGAATCGAACCTCACTGGACGTTGTCCGGCTATTTTAGAGGAAAAAAGTGAGTTAATTTTTGACGACCTATGATAGTTATCCCGGAACACGGCCCGCAACACAAATTAAAAAATTACACAATTACTAACACAAAATACCAAGACGGTTTGCACAAGCAGGTAAAAGTAACAACAAATTTCACACACTGTTGATCAAATTAGCGATATATAGCAGTATTTGCTACCTTTTTAACCTTTACCCCGACCTCTCTTGTTTTGTATGACTGTGGTGTGGTGTTCCTTGTTAATTGCACAAGCGACCCGAGGCTCTCGCCCGTTACTGTGTGACGTCACACTGGCAAGCGGATTGAGTCAAGAAACGTAGTTGGAGAACAATAGAGTTAGCTTCCTCTTCCACATCACTAAAATTATATAGTTGACAACATTATAAAACGTATTCATAAGGAGAATTCCACTATCGATGCCTAGACTGTTCAGTCTAACAATGGGCTTCCAGCGAAAACTTTCGAAAATAAGCCTATTTTAGTTTAATTTCCAAAATCACCCATACAGCCAGCTAGTTCTGACTTTTGACAAGCGCCAAATTTGGAGTGCAAGGTGTTGCATGTGTGAATGAACAGTAACGGAGTTACTCTTCAACATAATAAAGAATTTATTATGTTTATCTTTTAATGCTTTTATTATGTGTAATCTTTAAAAGCATTTGATACACCCGGCGTTTTGAGTACTCTCGCAAGCGATGTTCATGTACGACTTAAAACAACAGGCACAGCGATCAAAATTGCGAAAGAGATCTTGACTAACAATCAGACAAGAAAAATATTCGGTGAAACATTTACAAAGACAACAATTTTGATGCACAAAGACAAATATTGGGTGTGAAGTTTCTTTGAAATTCCTGAGTCATGTAAAAACCTAGCAGATTTCAGTTTTAAGCCGGCTTCGCGGTGTTTGCTATTTTGCCAGATGAGCTCGGGGCAAGCTTTCCTTTTAGAACCAAAATTGTAAGTAAATATTCTTCCGAACCCTTTTTTTTGTATTTACGGTCACAAAATGTCTAAAGGCTTTTAAAGTTCTGTATATCAAACCTGCTACTAGTTCAGATCATTGTCTCAAATCTTACAAACGTGTAGCTAGCCGCATAAACTGCGCTCGAGTTTGTGAAACCAGAAACAAAACAAACATCAAATGCAATAATTACTCAAGCTAACCAGTCGAGATTCAGTTCCTGAAAGCCATCCCAAGTAAGGCCAGAATCGCTTGAGACTTTTCAACCCTAAGCTCATTTTTGAAAACGATGATTTCCGATGATTTTGACAAGCGGCGCGTTTCTCTACCAAAAACCCAATAAACAAACCAGCCGCGAATATCAGAAGAATCTTGATAGCAGCGTTGTTTCATTTTGTAGATCCAGTTAAAAACATAATATGTGACTCTCTCAGCTTCAGCTATCAGTAAACAAGTTTCCAGAAGCTGCGTACATTTTCCGTTTGAATTCACCTGTCAAATTTTGATCAATCGGGAAAAAAAATGAGACGTTGAGCGTGATCAACACGTGACCATGGTGAGCAAAGCCAAAGTTTTTCTGTCGTCAACTGAAAGGCAACTGGCTTCCCTGCTTGTAAAAGCTGGCTAAATGTTCGCGTTTGAGATCTGTCGAAATCAAAAATTTAATAGTACGGCTCATAAATAGAACTTATTTCCGGTGCATCAAAAAAAATTAAACTTAAGCCTGCGATCATTTGAAAACTAGTAACTTGTCAGCGGATAACTTAAAAAACCACGCAAACTCGATGGATCGACACCGGAGCCTGCGATACGGTTATAGGATACTAGTCAGCGGATTCCCCTGTTGAGAAAGCTGTCAACTGACCTCAATAAAGTGTACAATATCAGGTTGCAAGCTTCCACACTAGCTAGAAAGTGTGAGATTTAACATTGGTTTTTCTGTGGTGCGGACGGACGGATGGACGGACGGTCAAGTGAGTACCAAATTTTCTCCGATGGATGGATAACCAAATTTTCTTAGCTATGGGGCTCCGCTCGTGCTCGCGTGGAACTCCGCTATGAAAACGTGCTCAAAAATGATTCTCAATTTTCTGTTTCTGCGATGGTTGTCTCAACGATCACGGCGATCACATCGATGCGATCACTACAAGCAAGGGCCCAAAACAAAAAATGCGTTAGAAAGGAGGCTAGAAGAACCATGCGTGGAAAAACGACATAAAATCTGGCTAAAAAAGAAAAACAAACCAAGAAAATGAAAGTGTATATAGCATGTCCATCCAACGTAGGCTTTACACGATGAAAATCTAGCGATCGTTGTTTCCAGGAGTGAAATCTGAAAAAAAAAAACTAAATGTAAACGCGACAAGAGCGATATACCGTAAAAACCCTGGACGAGGAGAAATTATTTCTGGTGTGTCGGATCCTGATATGGATGCCTTTTTCGTTTGCACGTAGCCTATGAAGCGGGCTGGCTTATATCTACAATCGGCGACAAAATTGTTGAGATATTGTACTTAAATAGGGTAATTTCGGAGAACAAAAGAATCAGCACCCCTCCCCTGTCCCCTCCATTCAAAGTTGGGGTGTTTGTTGTTTTCTAAAGGTAGCTAGAACAAGGGCACAACATTGCACGGAGGGGATGGGGGAGGAAAGCTATATTTCCTCCTTTTGAAGTTAATAAAACGTAAAAAAGCCCAGTTTTGGGCGAAGTGTCTCAACTCATTTTGTCGCCGATTGTAGCTTACATAAAAGTACCCACCTACTGATATAATGGTCCACGTTATATTGCAAAGTCTGTTTTCGCCCCGCGGTTAGTAAATTTTCGGTTCATAACTTAATGTACGGGCAAAAATGTGTAACGCAGGTGCTCATTTTGCTGCTATAAATATGCTTATTCCATTAAAAAAGAAGAAGAAGAAGAAGAAGAAGAAGAAGAAGAAGAAGGAAAGAAAGAAAATGATAGCTACCAAATGTCTGTAAATCCTGCGGACTGGGTCTTGACCACGTCTTCCAAATTCTTGCCTCAATTTATCTGAGAAGCGGTTCAAGAACTGAGTCGTAATCGACAGAAGAGGAGGATTTAGCCAGGAAATCAAAAATTTTACTGCAGGCCAAAAACCCCAAAACGCAGTTAAGAAGACAACTAGACTCTCAGAGATTCGAGATGTTTTGCGAAGGAACTGAACGAACGGTTCCTTCGACAAAACAAAGGAACCTGCACCTGATCTTGACAAGCTTTTCTTTTCAATCGCTTTATGGCCCGTGCGATTCATGCTAACGGGCCGTACTTGATGGGAAAAAACTTGGTCCGTAATTTTCAGACGAACCTCCTCTGCTGAGAAGAGGTGTGAATGGTTGGTCAAAGTTGGGGGTGTGCGTGGAAGGTTAATGCTGGCTCAGACTGTGTTATTATATATGAAGTGATTACATTTATATATATCTTTCAACTTAATTTATGCCGTTTCTTTACTTCAGACAAAGAAGCATTCTGTCCAGCCTTAAATTCGTCCTTAGCATCTGCCGACATCAGCTTGCTGGCTTGCAAAATAGAGTGTTGTTTTGGTAACAACTGCAACAATCTAAATTTTCCTGGTAGGTATATGACATGAGCGCATCGTCCAACCTATGAGGGAGGATAGAGAAACAAATAGTTTAATTTTTCCCTCTCCCTTTTTCTTCCGCCTCTGTTACTTTTTGGGTCATTTCTCCCCCCTCCCATATTTTCCGAGTTTCTCCCTTGTTTTACGAGTAATAGTTGTTGATGGCTCCTTTTCCTTCTGCTTATTATGTTTTATAGTTTATTCATAATATTTAGCCGTTTCTGGTTGGCTTAAAACTCCGAGCTGGTTTTTCATAACGCGCTCTGGCTGAGCAAATTTGCAAGAATTATCAATCGTCTGATAATAGGAAGACTTATTGGACAAACGACGTCAGTGGCGCTCTGTTTGTTGAGTGGGCTTAAAAATGGTCGAAAGGTACCCATGATCAGCGAAGATCAAATTACTGGCTCAAACTAAAAGATCTGGCAAGAAAACACGTACAAAGAAGGATAGACGCCCACCGCTTCTTGAAAAATGGCTACATTAAAAATTCATTCGTTCACATCATGAGACTGCGCAGAAACTAGCAAATGTTTCGAAGATATTCTCAGAGGTAGAGCGTTGAGAGGTGGCTGTTTTCGTAGGCTCTTCACTAAGCGATACTGATCGAAACTTTTCAATGGTAAATTAATCATGAAAAAAAAATTCAAAGAAAAATGTACTACGACAACAATTTTCATTCACGAGGGCAAATAATGTGACCGAAATGTTTCTCAAAATCCCTTTAAAACTTTTTTTTCTTTGTGTGTAATTTTCTCTTACCCGGCTTCGAGTTTGGAATGGCCAATACTGGATGAATGTACCTAGAAGCAAGAATTTGGCGAAAAGCTTTGTTTTTACAACCAACGCTATGACAAATGAGTATTCTTTAGAATTCGTTCTTTCCAACTGCGTCCAGAAACAGGCGTATAAGTTTGTTTTTTTTTAACCTGATAACGTGAGGCCATGGTCTGAAATCTTACCCGTTGCCGTCAATGACATAACACCTGACGTAATTATGCCCGACTTAAAAAACAAAAGTCAAACCAGACAAAAAAATGTAATAATTACTGATCAAAAGCTCGCCTGAAATGCAGCTCCTGAAAGCCATTAAGTGAGAACAACGCTTAAGCTTTGTCTTGTATTCTGCGTGAATGGCAGGTTTAAGTATAGCCAATAAGCCCACTTTTAAATCGATCGTCCCTTACAGAGTCTCTCCTCCTCCTCCCCCAGAGTTAGGTTTCTGATTCTTTTTTCAGCTATGGGGCTTCGCGCGGAAGCTTTACTATAACTTTCCACAAATGACTCTAGCTAGTTGAGGCGGGTGTTTAGGACAGTGCTTAGGACCGTACAACCATTAACTCCAAACTTCGTCTTTTATAAAATTTTCATCGCCTTTACCGAACACTTTCCAGCGGAAAGCGTAAGCCAGGCCACTGCAGAAGATCTTGGAGAGGAGAGCAGCCTATTGCACGATAAGACCACAGTGGCGAAGCCTTGCTAAAAATTTGACGGGAAATCCGTTTTTCAAAGATTGCCAGGGGATGTGACGCCAAAAACGGTTTAAAAAGGCAAAACTTTCAACGGTCAAGACGTCCTTCTTTGGGGTCCGTTTGAACATTCTTTTGTAAACTTCTAAAGTCCTACTTTAAGTTCAAAATATAAAGAAATTTTCTCCAAGGTCGCCGATATTATTTTAACAATCAGATAAGGCTGAGCACCCTTCGAGATCTGAATAAAAGAAATGTTTGGAAATCGAGGAGTGCGATTATATTCATGGTTTCCCTTTTAGCCACTTGTTGACTTCCAATCAAGCCTCTATAAGAGCGCTTTTCAGTTGAGCGTTAAAGAAAGTGATGATTATTTTGGCGTCATAATGCTACTTTTAGAGACTGACTGAAATTTTATCAACTAATCAGACACGTAGTCTTGTTTGCATTGGCGCCGAGTGCATGAACTGACTTTCTGTGCATAATGCGGTTGACAAGAGGAATCATGACAAATTTGGTCCTACGAAGCTCTTTTGAAAACTACTGATGTTGACGCAATTCGAGAAATATATTTTCATTGTGGCAATCTTAAGCGTTATTTTCTTTTTCTTTTTTTTAGGTTTAGAAGAAAACGAAAGCGTCCCCATTCCTGTGATTCCTCCCCCACGTGTGCCGTCGACAGGAGAAAAGGAAGAGTCCGTGCAGATCTCAATTTCAGTTACTACAAACCAAGTAGGAGTCCGAAAAATTAAGATGATACGCTTTCGCATATCCGGTCCGGCCGAAGTCGGAAGTAACAAGGCAGGGGCGGATCTAGGGGAAGGGTGCAGGGGGTGCGCACCCCTCCCCCCCCCCCCCCCGAGATGACCTGCGGTTTTCTAATACAACTGGAATTCTCCAAAAAAACAAACTATGTGGTTTATTGGTGTTGAAGTAGAGCAAGAGACGAGTGGACCCCCTCCTAAAAAAAATCCTGGATCCGCCCCTGCAAGGACATAGCAGGACCGATGATTAGGAGTAATTTTCTACTAGATTTGCCTGTTTGCCCCTGAGAATTTACGTTGGGGGACAGATTGCGGGAAAAAATAACAAAACCAAACAAACACTTTAAAACGGAATCCCTCAGGAAATTGAGTAAAAATTTTAGTTTTCAGTAGACAACAACCTTGTGCCAGAATAATTGAAACAATATCGCATTCTTTATTACATTTTTCAATGGCTATAGATGTAATTAGTTTTCTGTAATAACACCAAAGAAAACTTCTCATGAGAGCCCGAGAAAACGAATGTCAAATTTCACAAAATGACGTCTTACACATGAAATTTTCAGAATTTTAGCTGTGTTTTCACAATTCTTGTAAAATTTGAGATTTATTATCTCGGGCTCCCATGAGAAATAGTCTTTGATGTTATTAGGGACTGGTCAAAAAGTATGGGGGGGGGGGGGGGTGGGCCGGAGCAGAGAGGGGGTGGGTCATGAGGTTTTGAGCCTTGTGCAAGGGGTGGGTCGTGCAATTTTCAGCTACCCTTAGGGGGTGGGTCACCCTATTTTATTACATAGATAAGCACTAACTACTAACGAGACAGTTGACCACACTTGCTTTATAAAACACAGGCAGCTGGAATTAAATTGCTAAAATACTCACAAACCTGTTGTGCGAGAAAATGCAACGGGTGACAGGCTGCACATCCCGTAAACCCTTTGTTAACCTTTTTTTTTTTTTGGCTCTAACGAACATGTCCTTTAATGATTTTCCTTTTTTGTAAGGAAATGATTGGTGGTTCTTTAAAAATTTATTAAAGTTATGGTTGGTTTTGTATAAGATTCCATTTTTATTATTCAAGCTCCCTTTATAGTAGACACTGAGGGCTGGTATTGTGTCACAAATGGCAATATTTCTTTTTCCTCCTTGTATGTTTTGTTTTAGGAGTTTAGACTCGTTTTTGTAAATTTTATTTCTGATAGTAGGTCTTCTATCAAAGTTTGTGGGTAGCCTCCGTCCATCAAGCGTTTTTTTTTTCAATTTGAATTATTTTCCTCAAAGATTGGTTCTGAGGAGTTTTTTCGTAGGATTATCAAGGCTTCTCCTTTGACAAATCCTTTTTTAACACTTGGAGGGTGACACGAGGTGAAATGTGTGTGCAAGAAGGTTTCCGTTTGTTTAAAATGTGTCTTTGCATCAAGGATAGATTTTTTCTTGAATCTTTTGCCTTTGTATACAACCGTGTCTAAAAACGCTGCATCTCGGTGGGTGATGTAAGTTTGCTTGTTCAATGAAGGCTTCGATGTCTGGTTTACTCATGTCCCATAGGGAAAAGATATCGTGTATGTAGCATTTCCAAACTGTTGTTCTAAAGACAGTTTTGCTTAGAGTTGTTGTTTCAATATATGTCATGAAAATATTGACAAAGGAATCAAAAATGCTGTCTTTGTGCCCATTACAGTTCCATGGTTTTGTAGGTAGTGCTTTCCATTGAAGTGGAAGAAATTTTCTTTGTGTATTAATCTAAGAATTTCCGGCAAGTAATGTGTAGGAATGGGTTGTCTTTGTAGAAATTTTCATATGCTTTGTGACAGACAATTTCAATATACCCTCGTTTTGCTGTATATTTGTGTCAAGACTTATAAAGTCCATCGAAACAAGAAATGTTCGATTTTTCACATTTGTCTTTTCAGTGAAAGGTATGATTTCTGTGATTTTGATGTTGGTTGTAGCAGTGTATCAACAAATTTTGTCAAGCACAGAACAAAGTTAAGCCATCCTGATTTTTTTCTCCGTTTACCGTCGTCCGACCGGCCCAAATTTTTGGCATTTTTTAAAAAAATTAACGACGTAGTTACACCATTTTTCACTTGAAATAATTCTTTTTATCTGAAAAATGAGCATAGTAACAGCACAGAGAAAAACAAGAACAAAAACATGAACATTTTTCACAGTATATTGTACATTTTGTTAATCCAAATATGTGAATGTTAACTTTTAACGTCTTCCTGGGGTACAGGGCCTACTATTCCGAGACTTCTTGTGATTTTTTTTTAAAGTTTTTTTTTTCAATCCGACCGACCGACCCAATATTAGGAAACGCATTCGACGGTAAACGAAGAGAAAAAAGGGGATGGCCTTAGAGGAAACCAAACAGCCATGTTTTAACTACGGGGAGGGTCATGCAATTTCCAACCTTGCTTTAGGGGTGGGTCAGTCATTTTTGTGCCGAAGGGAGGGCGTGGGTCATGTGTTTTTTATCAACCACATTTCCAAATGCGCCGGCCCACCCCCCCCCCCCCCCTATACTTTTTGACCAGTCCCTTACAGATAATGAATTATATCCATAGCTTTTTTAACATTAAAAAAGAATGCGGTATTGTTTAAATTATTCTGGTAGAGGCTTTTTTCCACTGAAAGTTGAAATTACTCAATTTCCTGATGGATTCCGTCTTAAATTCTAAGGCTTTTCATTTCTCCTAGTGCCTAGCTTCCTTTTTTATTATTTTTTTTTTCACTGCCTTGATTTCGTACCAAGCGATCAACGATCGCGAGAGAAGTGAAGCTACGAACTTTTAGTCCCTATTTTGACACTCCGGAAAATCGCTCACAGCCTGCGATTTTTCCCTCTCTATTTCTCTATTTAGTATATACTAAAACAGTGGACTGTTTTTCGCGCACTCTGACTGGCTACTCAGTCAGTGAATTCACAACTCCTTTTGAAGACATTTCTCCGCAAGAGCTAAACAAATGCCCTCAAAAGTTTTATTGGTCGGCAAGAAAAAGCGACGGCTGCGGCCGTTCGGTCATTGCTCGCCAAATTGTAATCGTTGGCAATAATTACGCAATCCTGCTTAATTATCTCTGGTCACTGTTTCAGTATATACTAAAACAAAATAGTATTCACGGAAGTGGAGGTGGCAAGGAGTGGATATTTACCTCGCCGCTTTGTGTCTCGGTAAACAGCACCACTAGCCACCTCCACTTCGGTGAATAATTGTCAGGTATATGTCCCTAAATAATAAAAAAAATAACTAAATAACAATTTTTGATAACCGCAAGATCGTAGCTATAGATTAACAAAAAAAAGGGATGCACCATCTGATTGATATTTTGGAACTACGGATTGAAATCATTCTGGCTTGCATAACAATGAGGATTTTCAGGGGTTGAATTTGAGTGAGGGAGTTGTTAACTATATTCAACATAAGCTGAACACGAGAAAGGGGGCAACTTTCTCGTCGCTTTTCTCTGGTTTCATTTTCTAACTCAGTGTGATATTTGCTTTGACAGTATGAATGTAATTTGCAAACAGACAAGACCTTCAAGGAAAAAACTTCTTCTGTTACAACAAGCTTTTGTTCTCAGAGCAGAGTAAAATGCGAATTAAAGGAAGCAAGGCGTAAAAGGTAATTATCATAAGTGGCCGAAAAGTTTCCATTCCAAAGTTTTTATTCTCTCTTTAAATTTATGATTTGAATGAAAATTTACTCGTTGAAAGTCTATAACACCCCTCTTTGACATTCCCCTAAAGCACCATAGTGCAGGTTACTCGGTAAATGGGCTGAGTTTCATAGTTCACATTAATTTGCTAGGATGAAATCCTGACTGGGAAAATACAGTAGAATTTCGAGACAATTCAAAATGGAACTGTCTTCCCTTCCTGTGAAACACGCTAATTCCTTCCTCGATTTCTCGAACCCCCCGAAAATTCTATCCTTTTCCCCAAGAGCTTCGGAAGTTTGCACGGGTTATCTACTGTAGGGACCTTTATATTACGCAACTAGTACTAGATTACGTGCGAAGCGTTAATTTTGAATCTATTTCCCTGACCAATAACTTGTAACACCACGGGTTTTATCCTTTCATAGTCTCCGATTTGCTCTGACGAAGGGCTAGCGTTCAAAAAGTCAGCCTTTGTGTCTCTTCGGGCTGGTGAAATTACCTTATCAACTGACCGGGTTGTTAAAACTAAACAAGCCGTACAATTAGGGGATAATATTTTTCGTTTTTGTTTTATTATTACTATTATTATTATTATTATTTTTAACTTACTCCTTTCTTTTTTTGATACGGTGACAGTATCATTGATATAATTTGCACAAAAATTCGAAAACCGTATTCGTACTCGATCTCTTGTACTCGTAGTTAGCCTTACAAGACCTTTAGTGGGGATAGGGCTAAGCAAAGTTGTGAAAGCGGGTTTAGGGACGCGAAAGGCCGGCTCCCGCGTCTTTCGCCTGCTTTTAACACAACGTTCTTTTTATCTAAGTTTTCGATTGCATAAAAAGTGATACGACATCAGCAGGTCTTATATTTCAACACAAAGAACGGTAAACACAAAGAAAATCACACACGATAACGTGTTTGTTATCGAAGGAAAAATTTCTGTTTTTTTTTTTTTGTTTTTGTTTTTTTTTGGCGTCTCTATAATTTCTCCTTTACTGTTTTTTTTATTTGATTAATTTGTTTTTAAGAAGTTGCGCGAAACGCTTTCTTCTCATACATGTAGAAAAATACTTCATTACTTGATTTGTCGGTTTCCCACCAGACGCGCCCTCGTCGACCTCTACACCGCTGACCAAGTTCATCTTCTCCCTGGTTACCCAAGGAACGCCTCAGGCTCCTTTCAGGTGGCATTTTACGTCCAGCAGCCAAGGGGTCTTTTCATTGGAAATGCGTCCATATTACCTGGAGAAACACTGGTCAACATTGTTAAAACATACAAGTCAGAGATGGAGACAGCCATCGGCGCCAACATTTCACGAGTTGAAGAGTTCATTCAATCCCTCTTGAAACCAACAACAACATCACCGACAACGCTACCAACAACGCTACCGACAAAAGTGCCAGAGAGCAATGATACCACCAAGTGGATTGCTATTGGTGTGGGAATTGGGGTGTTTGTCTTGATTTGTTTTATTTTGCTCGTAACTTTATGGTAAGTTGCTTTGAAATTCATCGGCAATAGCCCGAACATTCGATAATAACCAAATCTCATTCAAACTAGCTAGATATATACATAGTTTCTCTCGTTTGGCCAGGTTATAGAACTTTCGATAACTCTAAAACCTTGGCACAAATATTAGGGACTATTTTATAACTGAATTCAAAATTGAGAAAAGTAAGTAAGTAGTTTATTTATACACGTAAATACCTAAGAGTTAAAAAAAACTCGTTCGAACATACACGTAAAAAGTGAGAAATTTTTCCTTTGAAAAACGTATTTTTGTGGCATATTTGTGAAATGTAACTTTTTCCGCAAAGCAATGAAATGAAGTAAGGCTCGGGATTTATTATTAATGACAGCCGCTATTATTTAAGCAGAAGGTGCAACGATATTGCAATTCCGGTGTCCTTTTTTGGGCGTGAGTCCCATGTGTAATGTCTTTTTGCCTGAAATAACTATTCCGAGTGCAATAGATCTTATGAAACCAAGTTGGCTTGATTTGCTTTACTGGGTAGAGCACTGCAACCGGTCATTGACAAATGTCACAGCTCGAATTCCAGCCAAGCTAATTTTTCTGGCTACTTGTTATCCACTGCATGAAAAAAACCGCGCCTACTAACCTCTTTCTTCTGTACTGTTATGCTATTAATAACTTTTTGTCTGTAATCATCGCCACCACCATCATCATCATCATCTACATATGCATCATCATTATCATTATCATCATCATCATCATCATCATCGTCATCTCGCTTCTAGTTACCGTATTTATTCGAATAAGCGCCCAACCTAAAGGCAGAAAAAGTTAATAAGCACCAAGCCTCGAATAAGCGCCCACCCCCTCCTCCTCCCAATCAAACTCAAATAAGCGCTCACCCCCACCCCACCCACTTGAGTGAATAAATTCTAATAAGAGACTTCCCCGAGGACGTAGTTTTCTTCAGAGTATTTTACAGAAACTTTACTTTGTTACTTCTTTGCGTTTTGTTATTAGCATTTATTGTTTTGTTGCAAATACACATACTTCACTTGCTGAAAATAGTGAAAATTTAATAAGCGCCCAGGGCGGTTAATCGAATAAATACGGTATCTATGAATTATTTATTGATAGAATCAAGTCCTTTCATTTCTCTTTTACTTTAGGTTAAAGAAGAAGAAAAACTCGAACATTGTGGTCTTACCCCACAAATCGCTGAGCATGGAAAGTCCCAAGAGAACCAGTATGGGATTTGACAACGCTACACACACTTAAGCATCCACGGCGTAGCTTGGCACCCTCAAAACTGATAGTTAAGTTAAAACATTTCTTCTTTAGGAGGGGCATTTGGAAAGGCCTGCCTTGAAAAGTTCAAATGCCAGGGGGGTTTCCCGGATTGGGGGGGGAGCTGAAATTTCGAATTGATTGGCTTATTACTTTATCACATTATTAGACTACATCGAGTGCAAAATATCGGCAAAGCTCGGTATGCTTCGTAAAGCGTGCAAGATCATTCCGCATAAGTCGAGTTTAACGCTTTATAACGCCATGATATTTCCAGTACCCGACTATTGCGCTGTCGTATGGGACTCCTGTGGTAAGACCGACCGAGAGTACTTATAGATAAGCTGCAAAGGCGTGCCTCCTGTATTATTGAAGGCTACACAGTTGCACAATCGCAAATATCTCTCGCACATTCGGTTGGCCTACGCTCCAGTCCCGCTGGAACTATCTTAAGGTCATGCTAGTATTAATGAGCCTTCATGGCCTGGCTCCAGCATATTTACAGTATTTAGTTAATGAATTTAGCCACTCGCGCGATTTCCATCCCTATAACAAGTGCCATAGAGATTTGCTCCGTCTGCTGCTTGCGAGGACAATTAAGTACCAGGGCTCCTTCAGGTTCAGCGGAGCCAAGATCTGGAACACGCTTCTTTTGGACCTGAGGAGGGAGCATGATATTAATAAGTTTGCGTTTGGCCTAAAAAGGCATTTTAGATCCAAGCCTAACTGAGCCTCCCTTGCTGTTGTTATACTTAGTTGTACCATTTTTTATCTTTACCGATTTGTCCTGTGTGTTGTTTTTTCTTTTTCATCAGGGCCCCACTAGAAGCAGCCTCGCTAAACTGGCCGGGCACCCCTGACTAAATATTGTTTAAATTGAAATAAATAAAATAGTTAATTAAAGTAAACCATATTTCGAGGAATCCGAGCCAGATGATATGGCCCTTGTTTACCCCGTCCCTACTGAAACGTATAGCCTTTGAAATTATTTCAGTACCTTTAAATAACTCTTTCGCGGCAATGATAACATTCCCGACAAGCACACAAAACTTTTTTACATTGAACAATGGCGAAATATCGTTAAATTTATTGGTTGCAAAAACTCACGCTTTCTCCACATAAATACCTGCAAGTCATTTCTCGCACCGTTCCTTTATTCAAGTTCCCGGGTGTAGACTAAAGCGATCGGCAGACCAGCGTAGAGTTTGCTTTCAAACCAAAAAAAACCGATAGATAGTAATGTTCCTATAACGTATCCTCTGGGATCAAAAACTGATTACCGCCCCAAAAACCGCGAGCAGTCGTCCTCCTTTCCTCAAAGCCACGTAAAGCCAAGTAATATTATGCAAATGAATGGAAAAAACGAGGAGGGATTAAGGTTCTTGTGCCCTCGTTCCTCGCGGCTTCTCCGCTCCCTTATTACGCGTGCTTTATTGATCTACTGTCTTAAAAAAAAAATACGAGGCTGCTCGCTCGTGGTCAAGAGAAAAGTGCACAATATCGTTAACTTTCAGTCTCAGCCCGGATCAGGGTGATTGATCCTTTTAGCCAAATGAAACAAGAGTACGATAAGATTACGGTATCGAGATTTTTTTTTTTTCCAAGCGGTATTTCGGTAATTTTGATTTTAAAGTACGGTATTACGGTATCATTTAGCCCTGCGGTAGGCACTTTTTCATCCTTTTGGCTAACGGTATTCGGTGAAAGAAGATCCTTCTCGCTATTGCGGTACTGGTCATTACGCTCTCCTGTCTAATGCTCGTCAGTATTTTTAAGACGTTAGAGTACTAACGGTAAATGATTACTCAATTTCTGATAGTTAATCTGTGATTAAATTCGTAGGGCATCCTTTTCGATCGTTGTACCGATCAATTCGAGATCTTCTCACGTTTCCTCGCAATAGCTGGGGTTGATTGCTGGTGCATAATTGCTTGAGATAAACAAATACGCGAGATGGATACAACTTTAAGTAAGCGTGACCAATCATGAATGCGGTATCGCTAATTCGACGATTTTTGGACACGGCATTGGGTACCCTCCAGACTCTGCAAGTTCGTATTAGCTTTCCCCCTTCTCAGGAGTTCGTGATGTTTTCAGGGAAACTTTCTTCGAGGCGGCCGAAAAACCCATAAAATAACCCACCGCGAAAGCCGACATCAATTTAAAGCGCGCTGATTTCAAATATATAGAACATGTACAGAGACAATAATTTTCATTCACGAAGACAAGTCTTTAGAGTAAAGTGTCTCTGAAAATCATGAGTCAAGTAAGCATAAGCTTATTTATGTTGTTTTAATCCGGCTTCCCGGTGTTTGCTCTTTTTCAAGATGAACTCGAGGCAAGAAAATCGCTCAGAGTTTTCTGTTTACAGCCAAAATCATAACTAAATATTCTTCGGAACCTTTTCTTTGAATTTGCGGTCAAAAAATGTCTAAAGGCTTTTTAAACCTGATACTATTATAGGTTAGATCATTCTCACTCGCGTATGAACTTTTAAGTTAAAAGCCGCGTAAACCAGCGTAAACCATACGCTCGACTTCAGGAAACCGAAAAAAAAATAAATAAATAAACATCAAAGACAATAATTTCTCAGGCTTACCAGTCAAGATGCTGCTTCTGAAGGTCATCAAGCGTTCCAGAATCGCTTTAGACTTTTCAACCCTCTTACGCCTCAAGCAAGGGCAAGTGAGTAAGCTCATTTTTGAAAACGATGCCATCCGAAATCGGATTTCCAATGACTTCGACAAGCGGTGCATTTGTCAACAGAAAGCCCTATAAACAAACCAGCCATGAATTACAGAACAAACTTCATAGCAGCTGTATTTCATTTTGTAAATCAAGTAGAAAAAGACAGTTTACAACATCACAAAACTCTGTCAGCTTCAGCTATCAGAAAGCTAGTTCCAGACGCTGCAAATTGACGCTGCGTAAATTTTCCGCATGAACTCACCTGTCAAATTTTGACCAATAAAGAACATACAAATTGGACGTAGAGCGTGATCAACGCGTGACAGTGAGAAAAGTCCAAAGCGATTGCCTTCCCTGCATGTAAAAGCCGGTTGAATTTTCGAGTCCCAGGTCAGTTCGGAATCAAAATTTTAAACGTGCGGCTCATGAAAACGACTTATTTCATATGCATTAAGAAAAAAAATAAACTTGAGCCTGCGATCATTTGAAAAGTGGCAACTTGTCAGCGGATAACTTAAAAAAAACACTCTAACTCAGTGGGTAGGTACCTGAGCCCGCGATACGGTCAGGCGATACCGGTCAGCAGAAAAGCTATTTTGACAGCTGTCAATTGATCAAAACATGGATGTACAATATCAGGTTGCAGGCTCCCAAACTAGCTAGAAAGTGTAAGATTAAACATTGGTATGCCTGTGGTGCGGACTGACGGAAGGTCGGGTGGTCGGTGTACGGTCACGTTATTGCCGAATTTTCGAGGATGGGTAGATTATCTAAACTATGGGGCTTTGAATTGAGCCCGTGATCAAATAAAATATCAGCGGAAAACTTTAAAAACTACGTGACCTCAAGGTAGGTACGTGGTGTAAGCATCATATAGTGGTTCCCCGTTAGTTAATATATGGCATAACTTTACATAGCCCTACATAGCCATACATAGCCGTACACAGCTATACATAGCCATACACAGCCCTACATAGCCATCCATAGCCCTACATAGCCCTACACAAGCCTACACAGCCCCAAATTGCCATACATAGCCCTACATAGCCCTAAATAGCCCTACACAGCCCTACATAGCCATACATAGCCCTACATAGCTCCACATAGCCCTACATAGCCCTACACAGCCATACATAGCCCTACACAGCTATACACAGCCATACATAGCCCTACATAGCCCTACACAGCCATACATAGCCATACATAGCCCTACATAGCCCTACATACCAATACATAGCCCTACATAGCCCTACATAGCCATACACAGCCCTACCAGCCCTAAATAGCCATACATAGCCCTACATAGCCATACATAGCCATACACAGCCCTACATAGCCATACATAGCCCTACACAGCCCTACATAGCCCTACATAACCCTACACAGCCCTACACAGCCCTACATAGCCCTACATAACCCTACACAGCCCTACACAGCCATACATAGCCATACATAGCCTTACATAGCCATACATAGCCATACATAGCCATACACAGCCCTACACAGCCCTACATAGCCATACATAGCCATACACAGCCCTACACAGCCCTACATAGCCCTATACAGCCATACATAGCCCTACATAGCCATACATAGCCATACATAGCCCTACATAGCCCTACATAGCCATACATAGCCCTACACAGCCATACACAGCCCTACATAGCCATACATAGCCATACATACCCATACACAGCCATACATAGCCCTACATAGCCCTACATAGCCATGCACAGCCCTACACAGCCCTACGTAGCCATAAATAGCCCTACATAGCCCTATATAGCCATACATAGCCCTATATAGCCCTACATAGCCCTCCATAGCCCTACATAGCCCTCCATAGCCCTACATAGCAATACACAGCCCTACACATCCCTACACCGCCCTACATAGCCCTACATAGCCATACATAGCCCTACAAAGCCCTACATAGCCATACATAGCCATACACAGCCATACATAGCCATACATAGTCCTACATAGCCATACATAGCCCTACATAGCCCTACATAGCCATACATAGCCCTACATAGCCCTATATAGCCATACACAGCCCTACACAGCCCTACATAGCCATACATAGCCCTACATAGCCATACATAGCCATACACCGCTCTACATAGCCCTTCATAGCCCTACATAGTTATACATAGCCATACATAGCCCTACATAGCCATACATAGCCATACATAGCCCTACATAGCCCTACATAGCCATACAAAGCCCTACACAGCCCTACATAGCCCTACATAGCCCTACATAGCCCTACACAGCCCTACACAGCCATACATAGCCATACATAGCCCTACATAGCCCTACATAGCCATACATAGCCCTACATAGCCCTACATAGCCATACATAGCCCTACACAGCCCTACACAGCCCTACATAGCCATACATAGCCCTACAGAGCCATACATAGCCATACACCGCTCTACATAGCCCTACATAGCCATACATAGCCCTACATAGCCATACATAGCCCTACATAGCCCTACATACCCATACACAGCCCTACACAGCCCTACATAGTCCTAAATAGCCCTACATAGCCATACATAGCCCTACATAGCCCTATATAACCCTACATAGCCCTACATAGCCATACATAGCCATACACAGCCATACATAGCCATACATAGCCCTACATAGCCATACATAGCCATACATAGCCCTACACAGCCATACACAGCCCTACACAGCCCTACATAGCCCTACACAGCCCTACATAGCCCTACATAGCCATACACAGCCCTACCAGCCCTAAATAGCCATACATAGCCCTACATAGCCATACATAGCCATACACAGCCCTACATAGCCCTACATAGCCATACATAGCCCTACACATCCCTACATAGCCCTACATAACCCTACACAGCCCTACACAGCCCTACATAGCCCTACATAACCCTACACAGCCCTACACAGCCATACATAGCCATACATAGCCTTACATAGCCATACATAGCAATACATAGCCATACACACCCCTACACAGCCCTACATAGCCATACATAGCCCTACACCGCCATACACAGCCCCACATAGCCCTACATAGCCCTACATAGCCATACACAGCCCTACACAGACCTACATAGCCCTATATAGCCATACATCGCCCTACATAGCCATACATAGCCCTACATAGCCCTACATAGCCATACATAGCCCTACACAGCCATACACAGCCCTACATAGCCATACATAGCCATACATAGCCATACACAGCCATACATAGCCCTAAATAGCCCTACATAGCCATGCACAGCCCTACACAGCCCTACACAGCCCTACGTAGCCATACATAGCCCTACATAGCCCTATATAGCCATACATAGCCCTATATAGCCCTACATAGCCCTCCATAGCCCTACATAGCCCTCCATAGCCCTACATAGCAATACACAGCCCTACACATCTCTACACTGCCCTACATAGCCCTACATAGCCATACATAGCCCTACAAAGCCCTACATAGCCATACATAGCCATACACAGCCATACATAGCCATACATAGCCCTACATAGCCATACATAGCCCTACATAGCCCTACATAGCCATACATAGCCCTATATAGCCCTATATAGCCATACAAAGCCCTACACAGCCCTACATAGCCATACATAGCCCTACATACCCATACATAGCCATACACCGCTCTACATAGCCCTTCATAGCCCTACATGGTTATACATAGCCATACATAGCCCTACATAGCCATACATAGCCATACATAGCCATATAGCCCTACATGGCCATGCATAGCCCGACATAGCCATACACCGCCCTACATAGCCCTACATAGCCCTACATAGCCATACATAGCCCTACATAGCCCTATATAACCCTACATAGCCCTACATAGCCATACATAGCCATACACAGCCATACATAGCCATACATAGCCCTACATAGCCATACATAGCCATACATAGCCCTATACAGCCATACACAGCCCTACACAGCCCTACATAGCCCTACACAGCCCTACATAGCCTACATAGCCATACACAGCCCTACCAGCCCTAAATAGCCATACATAGCCCTACATAGCCATACATAGCCATACACAGCCCTACATAGCCATACATAGCCCTACACATCCCTACATAGCCCTACATAACCATACACAGCCCTACACAGCCCTACATAGCCCTACATAACCCTACACAGCCCTACACAGCCATACATAGCCATACATAGCCTTACATAGCCATACATAGCCATACATAGCCATACACACCCCTACACAGCCCTACATAGCCATACATAGCCCTACATAGCCATACACAGCCATACACAGCCCTACATAGCCCTACATAGCCATACATAGCCCTACATAGCCATACACAGCCCTACACAGCCCTACATAGCCCTATATAGCCATACATAGCCCTACATAGCCATACATAGCCATACATAGCCCTACATAGCCCTACATAGCCATACATAGCCCTACACAGCCATACACAGCCCTACATAGCCATACATAGCCATACATAGCCATACACAGCCATACATAGCCCTACATAGCCCTACATAGCCATGCACAGCCCTACACAGCCCTACACAGCCCTACACAGCCCTACATAGCCATACATAGCCATACATAGCCATACACAGCCATACATAGCCCTACATAGCCCTATATAGCCATACATAGCCCTATATAGCCCTACATAGCCCTCCATAGCCCTACATAGCCCTCCATAGCCCTACATAACAATACACAGCCCTACACATCTCTACACTGCCCTACATAGCCCTACATAGCCCTACACAGCCATATATAGCCATACATAGCCCTACACAGCCATACATAGCCATACATAGCCCTACATAGCCCTACATAGCCATACATAGCCCTACACAGCCATACACAGCCCTACATAGCCATACATAGCCATACATAGCCATACACAGCCATACATAGCCCTACATAGCCCTATATAGCCATACATAGCCCTATATAGCCCTACATAGCCCTCCATAGCCCTACATAGCCCTCCATAGCCCTACATAACAATACACAGCCCTACACATCTCTACACTGCCCTACATAGCCCTACATAGCCATACATAGCCCTACAAAGCCCTACATAGCCATACATAGCCATACACAGCCATACATAGCCATACATAGCCCTACATAGCCATACATAGCCCTACATAGCCCTACATAGCCATACATAGCCCTACATAGCCCTATATAGCCATACACAGCCCTACACAGCCCTACATAGCCATACATAGCCCTACATAGCCATACATAGCCATACACCGCTCTACATAGCCCTTCATAGCCCTACATAGTTATACATAGCCATACATAGCCCTACATAGCCATACATAGCCATACATAGCCATACATAGCCCTACATGGCCATGCATAGCCCTACATAGCCATACACCGCCCTACATAGCCCTACATAGCCCTACATAGCCATACATAGCCCTACACAGCACTACATAGCCCTACATAGCCCTACATAGCCCTACACAGCCCTACACAGCCATACATAGCCATACATAGCCCTACATAGCCCTACATAGCCATACATAGCCCTACATAGCCCTACATAGCCATACATAGCCATACACAGCCCTACACAGCCCTACATAGCCATACATAGCCCTACAGAGCCATACATAGCCATACACCGCTCTACATAGGCCTACATAGCCCTACATAGCCATACATAGCCCTACATAGCCATACATAGCCCTACACAGCCCTACATAGCCCTA
Source organism: Porites rus (assembly GCA_964035705.1). Lineage (NCBI taxonomy): Eukaryota > Metazoa > Cnidaria > Anthozoa > Scleractinia > Poritidae > Porites > Porites rus. The sequence goes on from OZ037993.1 coordinate 42,217,521, forward strand.
CATAGCCATACATAGCCCTACACATCCCTACATAGCCCTACATAACCCTACACAGCCCTACACAGCCCTACATAGCCCTACATAACCCTACACAGCCATACACAGCCATACATAGCCCTACACAGCCTTACATAGCCATACATAGCCATACATAGCCATACACACCCCTACACAGCCCTACATAGCCATACATAGCCCTACATAGCCATACACAGCCCTACATAGCCCTACATAGCCATACATAGCCCTACATAGCCATACACAGCCCTACACAGCCCTACATAGCCCTATATAGCCATACATAGCCCTACATAGCCATACATAGCCATACATAGCCCTACATAGCCCTACATAGCCATACATAGCCCTACACAGCCATACACAGCCCTACATAGCCATACATAGCCATACATAGCCATACACAGCCATACAAAGCCCTACATAGCCCTACATAGCCATGCACAGCCCTACACAGCCCTACACAGCCCTACGTAGCCATACATAGCCCTACATAGCCCTATATAGCCATACATAGCCCTATATAGCCCTACATAGCCCTCCATAGCCCTACATAGCCCTCCATAGCCCTACATAGCCCTCCATAGCCCTACATAGCAATACACAGCCCTACACATCTCTGCACTGCCCTACATAGCCCTACATAGCCATACATAGCCCTACAAAGCCCTACATAGCCATACATAGCCATACACAGCCATACATAGCCATACATAGCCCTACATAGCCATACATAGCCCTACATAGCCCTACATAGCCATACATAGCCCTACATAGCCCTATATAGCCATACACAGCCCTACACAGCCCTACATAGCCATACATAGCCCTACATAGCCATACATAGCCATACACCGCTCTACATAGCCCTTCATAGCCCTACATAGTTTTACATAGCCATACATAGCCCTACATAGCCATACATAGCCATACATAGCCATACATAGCCCTACATGGCCATGCATAGCCCTACATAGCCATACACCGCCCTACATAGCCCTACATAGCCCTACATAGCCCTACATAGCCATACATAGCCCTACACAGCCCTACATAGCCCTACATAGCCCTACATAGCCCTACATAGCCCTACATAGCCATACATAGCCCTACATAGCCCTACATAGCCATACATAGCCATACACAGCCCTACACAGCCCTACATAGCCATACATAGCCCTACAGAGCCATACATAGCCATACACCGCTCTACATAGGCCTACATAGCCCTACATAGCCATACAAAGCCCTACATAGCCCTACACAGCCATACACAGCCCTACACAGCCCTACAAAGTCCTACATAGCCCTACATAGCCATACATAGCCCTACATAGCCCTATATAACCCTACATAGCCCTACATAGCCATACATAGCCATACACAGCCATACATAGCCATACATAGCCCCACATAGCCATACATAGCCATACATAGCCCTACACAGCCATACACAGCCCTACACAGCCTTATATAGCCCTACACAGCCCTACATAGCCCTACATAGCCATACACAGCCCTACCAGCCCTAAATAGCCATACATAGCCCTACATAGCCATACATAGCCATACACCGCTCTACATAGCCCTACATAGCCCTACATAGCCATACATAGCCCTACATAGCCCTACATACCCATACACAGCCCTACACAGCCCTACATAGTCCTAAATAGCCCTACATAGCCATACATAGCCCTACATAGCCCTATATAACCCTACATAGCCCTATATAGCCATACATAGCCATACACAGCCATACATAGCCATACATAGCCCTACATAGCCATACATAGCCATACATAGCCCTACACAGCCATACACAGCCCTACACAGCCCTACATAGCCCTACACAGCCCTACATAGCCCTACATAGCCATACACAGCCCTACCAGCCCTAAATAGCCATACATAGCCCTACATAGCCATACACAGCCCTACATAGCCCTACATAGCCATACATAGCCCTACACATCCCTACATAGCCCTACATAACCCTACACAGCCCTACACAGCCCTACATAGCCCTACATAACCCTACACAGCCCTACACAGCCATACATAGCCATACATAGCCTTACATAGCCATACATAGCCATACATAGCCATACAAAGCCCTACACAGCCCTACATAGCCATACATAGCCCTACATAGCCATACACAGCCCTACATAGCCCTACATAGCCATACATAGCCCTACATAGCCATACACAGCCCTACACAGCCCTACATAGCCCTATATAGCCATACATAGCCCTACATAGCCATACATAGCCATACATAGCCCTACATAGCCCTACATAGCCATACATAGCCCTACACAGCCATACACAGCCCTACATAGCCATACATAGCCATACATAGCCGTACACAGCCATACATAGCCCTCCATAGCCCTACATAGCCATGCACAGCCCTACACAGCCCTACACAGCCCTACGTAGCCATACATAGCCCTACATAGCCCTATATAGCCATACATAGCCCTATATAGCCCTACATAGCCCTCCATAGCCCTACATAGCCCTCCATAGCCCTACATAGCAATACACAGCCCTACACATCTCTACACTGCCCTACATAGCCCTACATAGCCATACATAGCCCTACAAAGCCCTACATAGCCATACATAGCCATACACAGCCATACATAGCCATACATAGCCCTACATAGCCATACATAGCCCTACATAGCCCTACATAGCCATACATAGCCCTACATAGCCCTATATAGCCATACACAGCCCTACACAGCCCTACATAGCCCTACATAGCCATACATAGCCATACACCGCTCTACATAGCCCTAAATAGCCCTACATAGTTATACATAGCCATACATAGCCCTACATAGCCATACATAGCCATACATAGCCATACATAGCCCTACATGGCCATGCATAGTCCTACATAGCCATACACCGCCCTACATAGCCCTACATAGCCCTACATAGCCATACATAGCCCTACACAGCCCTACATAGCCCTACATAGCCTTACATAGCCGTACACAGCCCTACACAGCCATACATAGCCATACATAGCGCTACATAGGCCTACATAGCCATACATAGCCCTACATAGCCCTACATAGCCATACATAGCCATACACAGCCCTACACAGCCCTACTTAGCCATACATAGCCCTACAGAGCCATACATAGCCATACACCGCTCTACATAGGCCTACATAGCCCTACATAGCCATACATAGCCCTACATAGCCCTACATAGCCATACACAGCGCTACACAGCCCTACATAGTCCTACATAGCCCTACATAGCCATACATAGCCCTACATAGCCCTATATAACCCTACATAGCCCTACATAGCCATACATAGGCATACACAGCCATACATAGCCATACATAGCCCTACATAGCCATACATAGCCATACATAGCCCTACACAGCCATACACAGCCCTACACAGCCCTACATAGCCCTACACAGCCCTACATAGCCCTACATAGCCATACACAGCCCTACCAGCCCTAAATAGCCATACATAGCCCTACATAGCCCTACATAGCCATGCACAGCCCTACACAGCCCTACACAGCCCTACGTAGCCATACATAGCCCTACATAGCCCTATATAGCCATACATAGCCCTATATAGCCCTACATAGCCCTCCATAGCCCTACATAGCCCTCCATAGCCCTACATAACAATACACAGCCCTACACATCTCTACACTGCCCTACATAGCCCTACATAGCCATACATAGCCCTACAAAGCCCTACATAGCCATACATAGCCATACACAGCCATACGTAGCCATACATAGCCCTACATAGCCATACATAGCCCTACATAGCCCTACATAGCCATACATAGCCCTACATAGCCCTATATAGCCATACACAGCCCTACACAGCCCTACATAGCCATACATAGCCCTACATAGCCATACATAGCCATACACCGCTCTACATAGCCCTTCATAGCCCTACATAGTTATACATAGCCATACATAGCCCTACATAGCCATACATAGCCATACATAGCCATACATAGCCCTACATGGCCATGCATAGCCCTACATAGCCATACACCGCCCTACATAGCCCTACATAGCCCTACATAGCCATACATAGCCCTACACAGCACTACATAGCCCTACATAGCCCTACATAGCCCTACACAGCCCTACACAGCCATACATAGCCATACATAGCCATACATAGCCCTACATAGCCCTACATAGCCATACATAGCCCTACATAGCCCTACATAGCCATACATAGCCATACACAGCCCTACACAGCCCTACATAGCCATACATAGCCCTACAGAGCCATACATAGCCATACACCGCTCTACATAGGCCTACATAGCCCTACATAGCCATACATAGCCCTACATAGCCATACATAGCCATACACAGCCCTACATAGCCCTACATAGCCATACATAGCCCTACACATCCCTACATAGCCCTACATAACCCTACACAGCCCTACACAGCCCTACATAGCCCTACATAACCCTACACAGCCATACACAGCCATACATAGCCATACATAGCCTTACATAGCCATACGTAGCCATACATAGCCATACACACCCCTACACAGCCCTACATAGCCATACATAGCCCTACATAGCCATACACAGCCCTACATAGCCCTACATAGCCATACATAGCCCTACATAGCCATACACAGCCCTACACAGCCCTACATAGCCCTATATAGCCATACATAGCCCTACATAGCCATACATAGCCATACATAGCCCTACATAGCCCTACATAGCCATACATAGCCCTACACAGCCATACACAGCCCTACATAGCCATACATAGCCATACATAGCCATACGCAGCCATACAAAGCCCTACATAGCCCTACATAGCCATGCACAGCCCTACACAGCCCTACACAGCCCTACGTAGCCATACATAGCCCTACATAGCCCTATATAGCCATACATAGCCCTATATAGCCCTACATAGCCCTCCATAGCCCTACATAGCCCTCCATAGCCCTACATAGCCCTCCATAGCCCTACATAGCAATACACAGCCCTACACATCTCTACACTGCCCTACATAGCCCTACATAGCCATACATAGCCCTACAAAGCCCTACATAGCCATACATAGCCATACACAGCCATACATAGCCATACATAGCCCTACATAGCCATACATAGCCCTACATAGCCCTACATAGCCATACATAGCCCTACATAGCCCTATATAGCCATACACAGCCCTACAC
>OZ037993.1:42222970-42266410 GCA_964035705.1 Porites rus
ATACACAGCCATACACAGCCCCACATAGCCATACGTAGCCCTACATAGCCCTAAACAGCCATACATAGCCCTACATAGCCATACATAGCCCTAGTATACATAGCCATACATAGCCATACACAGCCCTGCATAGCCATTTATAAAATAATTGAGATAGTATGCGCGTTTTGATTGGAGAGAGTAATGTTTGCATGAGAGTATGTAAAGATCGTTGTGGCGTCAAGATGTTTCGCTTTTCGTGCGGTTATCATGCAGGCACGAATTTCAAAAAGTTTTGGAGTTCAAAACTCGACAGGTTTACTTTATTTACCCGTTTCTTTGTCGGCTCAAACTTGGAAAATCCTTACAAAGAAGGTGTGTCAATTTCTCTTTGCTTAAGCTGACATTTTAAGCGAGAAAAATCCGTATTTTAGAAAGCATCTTTTTGGAAAACGAAAACTGATTACACGTGCAACACTTCGTGGACAGGACTTTGCGACTGGTAAGAATTTATCTTTTAATCAGTGCCGTACAAGGAGTGTTGCGTTTTTTCTCGGGAAAGTTATTTTATAAAAGCAATGGAAAGCTTATTTCCTGTGTTTGCATAGCCTGATATAAACACTCGAGGCGTGGGGAGAATTCTCAACAGTTATACAAACCCGAGACGAATCGTCTCGGGTTTGAATAGCTGTCTCGAATTCTCCCAACCCCTCTCGTGTTTATATGGAACTATGCAAACAGAAAACGTTTTCTGTGCTTAAATATAGCTGTATATAGACATACATAGCCATACATACGCCATTGTCTTGATTTTCAAAGCTGGCGCTTTTCGCTAATAGTGGGCTGTAACATATAGCCTAGTAGTAGCAAAACCAATCAGAATGCAGCATTGATAATAGACCACTAGTTGCATTTTTCAAATAGCCCTATAATCCCTTCACAACCCTACATAACCATACATAGCTCTACATAGCGTTACATAGCTCTACACAACCCTACATAATACTACGCAACCCTACATAGCTATACATAGCCCTAAAATAGCGCTACATAGCCGTACAGAAATCTACGCAATCCCACATAGCCCTGCATAATCGGACATAGGGCTACATAGTCCTAAATAGTCCTGCGTTATCATAAGAGACTACATTGCGAGGCTTGGACACCAAGAACACCAAAGTTAGAAAAATGACAAGACACCCTCAGATTCCAAAAAAAATATATTTTATGAGGATCATGGGCTATTATTCAACTCTGACAAGTACCTTACGACTCGTTTTTGAATTTGCTTTTTTTTTAAACTTTTTTTTTATCTAATAGTTCTTTTTCCAAACGTGTAACATTATATGTTCTCTTATGTCATAGTATAATTAAGTAATAACGATTACATAAGGAAAATACAAAGTCCTGCGGTTGTACAGTTCTGAAACCACAAACAGAACTTACCTGTTCAGGAGCTAGTTAAGCTTGGGACGTATTAAATTTATATTTTATAACTGATTTTGTGGAAGTATTGGCACTTTAACATACCTATTGTCTGTGCAGACCTAAACAGCTGTACTCATCAACTCATTTACAGCCAAACAGCCAAGTGCAATCTTTTATTATCATACACGACCCTGGAAACTTGGACACATTGGCTCGGTTTATAGCTTTGTAGGGCTATCTTTGGCTATGTATGGCTATGTATGGCTATGTATGGCTATGTATGGCTATGTATGGCTATGTAGGGCTATGTATGGCTATGTATGGCTATGTATGGCTATGTATGGCTATGTATGGCTATGTATGGCTATGTAGGGCTATGTATGGCTGTGTATGGCTATGTATGGCTATGTAGGGCTATGTATGGCTATGTATGGCTATGTATGGCTATGTATGACTATGTATGGCTATGTATGGCTATGTATGGCTATGTATGGCTATGTAGGGCTATGTATGGCTATGTATGGTTATGTAGGGCTATGTATGGCTATGTATGGCTGTGTATGGCTATGTATGGCTATGTAGGGCTATGTAGGGCTATGTATGGCTATGTATGGCTATATATGGCTATGTAGGGCTATGTAGGGCTATGTATGGCTATGTATGGCTCTGTATGGCTATGTATGGCTATGTATGGCTATGTATGGCTATGTATGGCTATGTATGGCTATGTATGGCTATGTAGGGCTATGTATGGCTATGTATGGCTATGTAGGGCTATGTATGGCTATGTATGGCTGTGTATGGCTATGTATGGCTATGTAGGGCTATGTATGGCTATGTATGGCTATGTAGGGCTATGTAGGGCTATGTAGGGCTGTGTATGGCTATGTATGGCTATGTAGGGCTATGTATGGCTATGTATGGCTATGTAGGGCTATGTATGGCTATGTATGGCTATGTAGGATTAGGTACACTGCTTCTAGTAACTAACGGGGAACCACTATATGTTGCTTACACCACGTACCTACCGACCTCAATGGATAGAAAAATGAGCCCGCGATAAAGTCAGGTGATGATGGTCAGCGTATACTCTAGTTTGACAGCTGTCAATTAACCTTCATTAGAATGGCGAACATTCGAATTAACAGACTACGAGTGTGAGTAAGACATATCAGTCCGGCTTGTATTGGAAAATGCCAGATCGTGTACCTGAGCGAACCTGAGCCCACGTTATTAGTTTTCTGATAGTGGTCTGCCCATGTCCCATTTTGGCAGCTGTCAATTGATCTTAATTTGATATAATTTTAAAGGACTGTCAACCGAATGACAGCCCTGCCCTGTAGTTTCGTTTTTATGTTGAATTGGTAAGTGTGACATATTATATCAGCTTATATGTAGGGGCAAAACGACTGGTCTTTCATCTGAGCCCGCGAGATAGTCATGTGATAATTGTCAGCGGATGTCTGATTTTGACAGCTGTCAATATACTCGTACTCATGCGGATGGCTTACATAACTGAAAGGCTAGTCAAGTTGTGCAAGATCTATTGCGACATTTGACATCGGCTTACATGAAGTGTGTGTACGGATGGGCGGGCCGGCGGGTGTAGCTACGTCATAACCAAATTTTCTCGGATGGATAGTTTACCAAGTTCTGTTACCCATGGTGCTCCGCTGAGCGCGCTTCGCGCGCGAGAGCTCCGCTATAAGTGAAAAAAAATGTCACAAACCAAAAAAACGAAGCTAAAGTTTAAGAATTTACCTGGCCCTAGTCCCCTAGTTGTTCAAAAGATGGATCGGCCCATTGGATAAATCACTATCCAGTGGATAACGCAATATTAGTCTTCATAATACTTATCCATTGGATAGTGATTTGTCCGGTGGATAGCGCTATCGAAATTTTGAACAACCGGTACTTGTTGTTATCCCGGAAAACCTCATCTCTGACACCCCTCACAGCACTGTCTACTGATCCCGATCCCAGGGCTTGTGGTCCAAGAGCTCGTTCCTATTATCCCTGGGTCCACCCAAATTTTTGCCATTGATCACTGATCCCATATACTGTACCTCGTTACGACCCTGAGCCTAGACTAAGAAAGAATATTTCACAAAGTTTGTTCCCGCGGGAGTTGTATACGAAAAGTGTCGATGATTCAAACCGAGTATAATCTTAAACAGAAAGGCTTACTCATTTAACTAGTAAACTGGACGCCTTGGATGGACTTACAGAACGAGGAATACAGAATGAGGTAATGGAGTCGGGAATGAAGTACTCCAACAGCAGGTGAGTGTCACTAAACTGATCAGTAGTCTAGCCTGTAAGGAAGGTCAAAACCCCCTCTTCTCTCCGGGATGCCGGTCAGAATCCCCTGAGAGAGGTCTCTGGCCTCTTCAGAGCTACAATCACAATACCCAGAAAGGGTTCCTAATTGCTCTCCCAGCCAGGGGTCACAATCCCCTGAAAGAGGTCCTTAGTCAGGTGGTCACAATCCCCACTCCTATCCAGGGGTCCTTAGTCCCTAGGGTGTTTCAGACTCATGTTTACCATGGAAACCATCCTTTCCGTTTATTTCCCATGGACGAAACCAAATCAAACCCAATTTATTTAGCCAAATTTGCTTACTGTCATGTATCACCCAGCAAGTGCTGTAAAACGCAAATTAAAATAAGAGAATGTGGGTACTGAATGTATGTAAAGCAGTGTGAGGACCATAGTGTCCCAAGGTTCTGATGAACCACGGGGATAGCCTACAGAAGCAGAGGTAGTAGCCATTCCATTCCTTAAGTTATGACTAGCATAATAACATAGCATATCCCGTGGTGCTGCTTTCATTGGAGGGGTAGCCAGAAACAGCGACTAGGTTCTATCTCAGATCCTTGAATTGGAGATATGCAATCAAAAAGAACAAACAACTAAAGGGAATCAGATTGTAATTTGATCAAATATAACCTACTAACCGACGTAGTTTATACCCTGACTGGATGTAAACTGGTTCTACCTGTGAATTGTCCGTACTGAAACGTAATTACCTAGCCCAGTCTTGAAAATTTCAGTTAAAGTCTGAATCAGATTCATTAATGAGTATTCTTCTTAGTTCTTTAATACGACCAATAAAAACTCTTTTTCTAATACCGATGAAAATGCATGCTCATATTTTTCAAAAGTAAATATTAACTTCTGTTTTATATTTTAGTTTTTTTTACTTTTTATTATTTGAAAGCTATGGTGCGAAGGCATTCTTCTTACAGTGAGAGAGAGGTTCTCCTGGCGTAACTCACAAATGAGAGTACATTCACATTCACCAGTCAGACAGTAAGGGTAGCTAAAATAAGGAAAAGGGGAACATTGCAAAGAATGTTGTTTGGGGACGATCTAAGCATTATTGGTAGTAAGTTCAGGTAAACCAAAAGACACACAGCACCTGATGGAAGGTGAGTGAAGAGCGGCGTCGCACTCAAGGCCGGCTATCTTAAAAGGAAAACATGGGCTGGCGGTTGTTCAGCGGGGCCTAACCTGACTGTGAAGCTAGAGTCCTTTCCATTAGCCTTGTGAGTAGTAGCCTAGTGTTTCGAGTCGTCCACAACAACCCACGACGCATAAGAAATTAATAAAGGGCGTTGCGGAGAATGTTCTAAGGATTGAATTTGACAGAGTGGTGCAATCAAGTTTCAGAGTTGATGATTACATAAGGAAATGGTATTATACGGAGCGTCCCATTTAAGGTAGCACGGATTATTTTAAAGCTTCGTGGCAGCTGGCTGATATCTCCTTTTGGTCCATCTAGGCAAGAGTAAGGGTGTGGTCTAAAGATGAATGAAATTGGACCTTTTAAATCAGACTGGAAGCAGCTGAAGCTAAACATCTTCAGAGTAAGAAACAGCTTTGAAAAAATTCTTGAACGGAAATACAGCCCCCAGTTATTAGGATATTTTGTCCTGCAGCGAGAAGTGCATTCCCATAAACTGAGCGTTGGCAGGAAAGACGAGTCCAGGGCGGCATACTTCTTATTCTAAAACACGTTTGAGACACCGGACAGCAGTAGCGTAGAAATCATGTTAAAGCCTTTTGTTTAAATACTAAAGCGGTCGGTAAGGTTGAAATCACGGTGGGCCCATAGCATTGCCATAGGACGCAAAAAGCTGCAATCTAGGAACCACTCGAACAAAGACAACCAAAATGTCTGAAAGCTTTTCCTTTAAATACTAGTTCAAAGCGGTCAGTAAGGTTGAAATTAATTCTGGTAATTGCAACTCCGTAATCAGGTCAAGACTTCTGGCCACAACTCGATTTCAAATCCTAGGGGATATGAATAAACGAAGAACCCGTGCAATAGTCAAAAGGGGCGCGCGGGCACCGAAGGACCCCTTCCCCTTCCCCAGATTCTCCTCTGGGTAATTAGCCTATGAACACTGAGGTCCCCAAACAGGTAGCAGCGGGGAGAAATGAATGCGTGACAAACGAACCACAAAGGCTACTGGGTTGCTACTGGGTAATAGCCTTTCGGCCGGCCTAGGTCTAGTTCTCAGGTCCCGCTCGTGAATTTCATTCTCAGAAGTGTGTATGTTGAAGATTATACTGTGATGAAAATATCAGGTTGTGTGGCGTTAGTGACAGGTGGAGCTTCAGGGATAGGACGTGGACTTTGTGACGTACTGCTGCAGCGTAACGCCAAGGTAAGCTTATTTATTTCGTTGGATAACCGCGAGCGAATGAAGCAGGGCTACGTACGAACTTTTGGCGAAAGTTGCCTGAAGTCTCTGCTTCAAAGCGGGGGTAACTGCGAAGCAATTGATTTGAAAATGATGTTTTATTTATTATTCCCATGCAAACAAAACTCATGGGTATCCGATCTAGCTGGTAGTGGTAGTGACTTGTACTGTTACGGATTCCTTGTGTTTAAAGCTAAGACTTTCAGTCTTGTTGAAATCGGGCATTGCAAGTTCTAGCTCCCGTCCCTCCTCCCTGGGGGAACTGCCCTAAGTTTTGCATGAGAGTGTCCCCCGCCCCCCCTTTGAGAAGAAGCTGGCTCTTGCAAAACATCGAGCAGTAGCATGGTTCTCAAATAAAGTAAACAGCCTTAGCCAGGGGGGGCATACCAAGCCTTTTTGCATTCTGAATGGGGGTCTCACTTGTCTTCTTGATACTTGTGTAAAATGATGGTAGTTAATTGACAAAAGTCAACATTGACTTCCTTACATCATCAATTTTGATTGATTTTTGTAAGCAAGTGATCCATTACCTCCTTTGTTTCCATGCAATCACTCGCTCTAGCTCTGTTATCCACATGATTGTAAACATCAAAAATAATGTCAGAAATGACTCGACTTTGTTGTTGTTGTTTTTCTCTCTAAAAGTCCAGGCAGCCATGTGATTTCCTGCCAAATAAAACCTTGAGTTACATTTGGGTTGCCATACCTGTTGATTGAGTTATTTTACATTGGTGTGCCTGTGGTGTGGATGAATGGGTCGGTGGGCAAAAGTACGGTCACTTGACTGCCAAAATTTCTCAGATGCATAGGTCACCAAATTTTTTTTACCCATGGTGCTCTGCCGTGTACGCTTCACGCCCAGGAGAGCTCTGCTAAAAATGGCTGAGGATTGGTTGATTTGCGTAAATAAAGTGTCCATTGTTTAGTTATGTTCACATGGCACGAGAGGAATTTTCAAACTTGCTGATAAATATGACCAGACACTTCATTCACATTTTTTTGACACAGAAGTTGAATGGTAGGTATTGAAATGTTTGCACTGTTCATGTGGTTCCGTGTGAATGGAACAAATCTGCACAAATTTTCAACACCCAGACAAAAATTTATCCAGTGCTGTGTGAACATGTATATAATCTCACTATAGCAGTCAACTGCAGAAAGATTTTCACAAAAATTTTACACAAGTTAAGAGAAAGGGGGGATCTGGATCCCCTTTAACACTCCCAGGGGTTTCAATAAGCACTGCCGGCCGAGGAAACGCGTCGGCTACTTTGCTCATAGAGGTCAGCTATCATAAAATCTGAATGTAAACGTAATTATGATGTGTTTTCCTAAAGGCCCACTGGTTTCACATTTTGCTTTAGTCATATGAAGGCTACTTTTTCGGTCATTTTTTCACAAGTTTCTTTATAGGTTTATGCAGAATTTGTTTATGTACAAAAGTACGTAATTTAGTTTTCACCAATTGTTCATTGCTTATAGGAATTGATTGTGTGACTGATATTGATAAATTGAAAGCTACATTTTTTTTGAATGAAGAACAGGCTCTTTTGTCCTCAATTGCATTCCCCAGAATGCGGAAAATCACATTTTAGGGCTTTAAGATTTCAAAACTTTCTGGGTTAGAACATGCCCAGACTGCCCCCCCCTCCCCTAACCCCCCCCCCCCCCCAAACTGCTGGCTACTTAAATTTTTATTGAAACCTGTGCACTCCCCTGGGTATGCCCCTTCAGGCTGCCCTCCCTGAATCTCTGTTTATGACTTCGCTCTGAATTGATTCCTCATAATTTTATGGTTTACAAGGAAATATCATGTTTTGTTGGGCCCTAAAATTATTATATGAGAGAAAAACGTCAGGTGGGTTTCTTTACTTAAATTCAAATGTGGATTTTTTTTAATCCAAAGAAGGATAATGCTTCAATTTCCCCAGTAGAATTGCAGAGACTCAAAATTAGCCAAAATGAAATATTTGCTGAGCTCTGTTCACAAATTAAGGCGATAATTAAACACATAATGGAATAAAATGGCTATGTGAACATTTAACACATAGACGGTTTATTAAACTCAGAATATCAGATCAAAATATAAATTTATACAAACTCTTACTAAACACCTATTGACTGCAAAGGTGTTTAGGCCAATCAAACTGCAACAACACTTAAACATCACCACTGAACAAGAAAAAAGGCAGGAGCTAGGTCGATGGAAGAAGTTTGTGTGTTGATGAAATCAAAGCCACGACATTCATAATTTATACGAAGATTCATGACTACAACGTTGACTACGACATTGTTTGTGCACATATTGGCGGATTCAAAATTCAAAACTTTATCCTTGGTACCATGCTCCCAACTTCTCCTCATGCATTGGCAAATCATTAATTAAATGCATGGTTCAGCTGTTGCATATAAAATTTTTTTTGATCAAATAATATATTTGTTACTTGATCCAAATAGCAAATATGATCCACAGCCGAGGTGGAGTTCTTAATCCAAAACCGAATACTTTAGATACATGATTTGAGGCGCTTCTTTTATTACTATGGATCCGAAAAGCTAAGGGTGAAAATTATTCAGCCAGCTGTAAGGGACCGGTCATAAAGTACTAGGTGGGGGTGGGCTATGAAAAATTGGGGGCAGGTCACTTTTTTTTGACACATTAAAAAGGGTGGGTCGGGAAAAATAATGCACTGCATCAGGGTTGGGTCATGTTAAATTATTCACATATCACTACAAATGTTAGTAAAATCTTTTTTAACAATGAATCTAATTTTCCACATTAATCCAACTTTATATGACAACAGGAATTCACATATTAAATATTTTGTTTCTATTTATGTACACTCTTTAAATCTGAAGAGTAGTCACTTGGGAAACTTTTTATAGTATAAAATCTAGAACAAAGCTTTACTGTGTGTTCATAAACCTAACTTATGTTAACATCTTTTTTAATGTCTTCTTCTAATCATCTTTAGTCATCTTTCACCATTACCATCACCCTCAGAAGCATTACCATCCTCCACCTCCTCCTCATTGTCATCATCATCATCATCAATATTATCTATAGCACTCAATACAACTGGTGACACGTTTGCTCTGATTGCTTCAATAGCATCCACTGTAAATTTACCTTTACTTATTGAAAGGTTTTAACCACCTACCATCTCTCTTTGTTAAGTTGTTAAGGCCTATCACACTACAATGATCGGAGGTTATAACTTCACCATAAGATGATGAGTGACTGATTGCAGAGAACACTCTCTCACAATTTTTCTCTGCTCTTTTACAGCGTCGCTTCCCAGCTATTTGCTTTATTTTCTTTCACTTTTTTTCCTTTTCGAGACCAATGTTTCTTTTGCAATAGGATACATTCTCTTGTGTTTTTCTTTTTGGGCCTCTGTCCTCATCAAAGTCTGGTCAATGTTACTTTGGAATTCTGCAATCATTCCCAAGCATTTTTCATTGAAGCGTTGCCCACACTCTTGCCCACTGATGATTTTCCCAGACTTTTTAATGAACCACTGGGCATTCTCTTTCTGAATACTACTCTTCAGCTTCTCAGATTTCTCTTTCAAATCCTGAAGTTTTTTAATCTTGTGATTAATTGCTTTGGGTTCAGTAGGCTTTAAGGGTTCCTCTTCTGAATCGCCTTCTGGGATTGCAGCTGCTTGCAATGACATAGCTGACAGCTGGCAGTGAAGGTCATACTAATGTACCTATCCACATCAGCGTTATTGGTTTTGGTTGGGGGGTGGGTCACTAGTTTTTTCTGTGGCACTCCAGGGGTGGGCCACCCCAATTTTGTCAAATAACTAGGGGGTGGGCCACTGAAAACCAGTACTTACAAAAAAAATTTTCATAGCCCACCCCCCCTGTACTTTATGACCGGTCCCTAACTATTACTATATAGAAACAGTTTTGATTTATGCGTCAGTACTTTGTCTTTATAATTGTGACAGATCAAAATTAAATTCAGGTTATAATTGTTTAACTTAGGTTGACTCTAATGTCATCTCCTAGCCCTAATTCATGCATAATTAGGGCTAGAAGACAAAGGGAAGTGGGAATCAACCTAGGTTGAAAAAATTTAACCTGAATACTATTTTAGCCAGTTACATTACTATGCTGCTCATTTCAAACCTGAGGCAATTTGTGTTAAATGCATCTAAAACTCAATAATACTTCATAACTTAGTGGGTGTAAAACTGCATGATAGTACATACAAAACAAAGCCAAAAAATTGTTAGTTATGACATCATCCTATTGATGGCAAGGATAGGGGTGCTTGTTTGATATGGCTTAGGTAGTGGGGCCACCAGAGTGTGGGGCCACTTTGTTGAGAAAATTATAGTTATAAAAAATTAATACTTTCTATATTTTGATTTAGGTCGCTATTGTTGACCTCAATGAAGAAAGAGGCAAGGAAGTAGAGAGAATATTCAGTGAATCTTATGGAACAGGGTGTGCAAGGTTCATTAGATGCGATGTTTCCATTGAGGATGAATTGAAAGGTTTTATATGATTTTCTTACAATTTAGTAATAAAATCAGTATAGCACATGTTTTAGGTGATCAGTTCAGACACTAACATGTGCAAATTCCATCAAGAAGGGGCCAATTTAATAAATCTTTTACAAAGGTTAGTGTAATAAATATTTACAAGTCTGGCTGCTATTGTTTTTGCACTCTAAAACAATAGCTACACTTGTGAATTACACTGGTAAAAGTTTCTTTGGTTTGACCCCCAATTATAATATGTAATATAAGGTAACTCAAAGGTAATCAGTTGATGGTATTTAACACTGGGAAATTGACCCAATGGTTAATATCCATATCTTTGACCAGGTTTTCAGGACCGTTGCAGTTTCTTGATACATTTTAATATTTACTTATTGCTACTTTTCCTTCTCCTTAATGAAGGCTTAATGGGATGCTAGTGCATGCTAGCAGTGCATATCTTAAAATGCATGTGCAGAGAGAACAGTTTAGATAAACAAAGGTGAATAGAACTTCAACTTGACAGAATTAAATAATAATTAATAATAACAATAATAATAGTAATAAAAATAGTAATAATAAGTTGATATAAATAATTATGACTTTGTCATGTAATAATTTCCTTGCATTCCACAGCATGCATGCTGAACTTTATTATTACTATTATTATTATCATTATTATTATTATTATTGTTTTTATTTTTTTATTTTTTATAGAGGCCTTCTCAAGAATTCTTTCTTTGTGGGGAAGACTCGACATTGTTTGCAACAATGCAGCTGTTCTTGATGAAGATGATTGGAATAAAACTCTAAATACAAACTTGGTAAGTTTAATTGTTCTTTTTATAGCTGCATTTCCATTGCAAAGCACAAACAGCATACCCATCAGCCATGTCCCGTACTGTCTCCCTTTTCAGTCAGTCAAATAACTGCATGGTCGTCAACTTATTAAAACTGAGTCTGCCACAGCTTATTTTGAGACACTTTACTGAAGTAGTCAAGGCAAGCAAAATTAATAAACATTTGGACTGTAAGCCAGTGACAACCTGTAGGAAGAGACTGGGTGCAGAATTGTCTATGAACTATTTGAATTCCATAAGGTTTCAGTATACCAGTCTTCACTTTTTTTAACACTTTTCTTTTCACTCGTGAATCCTAACTGAGATCCTACAATACCGACTTCAAAAAGAGGGCATTAATAGATTGCTAGTCAGTGCTTGACTGCTTTCCTAATTCAGAAATCCAGGCACTATTCAGAAAAGAACAGTGCACGCTAGGCGTGGTAGGACTCTGTATCACGTAGTACGCAGAAAGGAAGGGAGAAACTCCTTGAAGATGTCAGCTTTGTAGGCTACAGCAGCTAGACTTACAAGGTTTGGCCCATTTTTTGCTGATCCTGTTGTTACCAAACTAATCAACCTTTTGTTGCGCAGGCAACCCATTTTCCCTGAAGATAAAAATTCATGTCTTGGTCATTTTTAGCCTGAATTTCATCCGATTACTTCGAGTCGTTAATACTCCCTCAGTAACGTCTGAATCGACCGGCCGTTAATCCCGTGCAATGACGTCACTTCTCCTGTGCTTTAATTCTGTTCATACAAAAAGTAAAACACGATTTTCAAGTGGCAAACCAAGAAATATCGTTGTACATATCGTTATAGCGGAGCTCTCGCGCGCGAAGCGCGCCAGCGGAGCACCATGGGTGAGAAAATGAAGTAATCTACCCATTCGAGAAAATTTGGTAACCACGTGAACGTAAACCGAGCGCCCGAGCCACCGTCCGTCCGCACCACAGGCATACCAATGTAAAATAACTCAATCAACAGGTATAGCAACCCAAATGCAACTGGAGGTCATTTTGGCGGGAAATCCCATTGCCACCGGCGTCTTGTAAAGCAGAGACAACTAAAGAGTCAATAAAGACGAAAACGGAAAGCGGAAATTGTTTCTGTATCCGTGTTGTCTAAAGTATTTAGCTTAGATTAATAGTCATGTCCGCAAATTTGGAATATAGAGCAGGAGAAAGACAGAGAAAAAGAGAAAGTATGCGGCAAGGTCAACGAGAAAAAGGGCGACAGAGATCCAGAGCGAGAGATAGAAAACAAATGAGGCAATTTTTTGTTGAAAGAACAACATGAAAATTTTGTAGCGGCGGTGACAAAAATGAGAAACGCTAGCCGCCACCATTGCAAGGTGAAAATGAGCAGAAGTGAAAAACAGGGAACAAGAACATGTCATGTATGATATTCCCTCCATAGCACGTGTAACTAAGAAGTTTCTGGAAGTTTCACTTTGTAGTCGTGCAAAACTACGGCAAAGAGATGTACAAAAAAAGTGTGCTGCACGTGCAAAGTTGCTTTTTTTGGGCTAATTAGACCTATTGTTGTTTTTCACCGTTCTTTGGAATTGCCTTCGCCGCTTAGCTTTACACGATTTTACATTTTGTTTGAACAAACTATAACTATTATTGATAGCTTCGCTTTTAGCCCTAGCTAAATCTATATATTACATGATACAGAATTGCTTTACTCTTTTCGATCATAGAATTCATGTTCAACGTTCAAACTATTAACTACATGCACTACCCTGAACCCGTTGTAATTCAATAATCATACTCGGTCGCAATCATGCAATGAAATAAACTCACACGGCACACTTAGTTAAAAAAGACAAATATTTGCGTTAATTGAAAAGAAGCTATTTGGTCCTTAACGAAGAAAAAAGGAAACAAGGAAACAAGGAAGAAAAGCTAACAGAATCATTACACTGGACGGTGAAAATAGCAAAATGGTCGAATTATAACTGTTGCATTGATCTCATAAGACTACGCAGAGGGTAGCAAAGGGGAGTTCATGATCCCGTTTCACGTACAAATTTTGACAAATTTCACGTATCACGTGGGTTATAAACCGATTTTCACAAGTCATGAATGTCACCTGCTAATCAAAGGGGTTAAGAACCAAAACACAGCCATCATGGACCCCAATTCGCATTTTATTTGACGATCAGAACGTCGGTGGGGCGATCTTAAAGGGCGTTAACGAGCAGTCGTGGATGTGGGAAACTCGTGTTTCCAGGCATGCGTTCAAATTGAAACACGTTAACGCCTCCTTTACTCCTTTTCTCTCTTCGAGCGCGCGTGTGCCCTAGAAATTTCTCCCTTCGCCCTAACAAAAGTGGTGCCTTCTGTGCAAGCTACAGCGAGTGTGACCTCCGAGGCCTTTCGTTAGGGTAATTCACTCGTTTTAACAGGAAAACGAAGCAACACGAGGATTGCCGAAGTGGACAATACTTAATCCCAAAGGTCACTGTTAGGGTCTGGTCTTTAGGTAGTATTTATCAACCATGACAAACGTAACGCAAATATTAAAATCAACGGCCCTGTTCAATTTGTCTGTCCTATATCATTGATTTTCACGAAATGCGACAAATTATTCGCGAGTCCCGCACATATTATAAGATTTATACTACTACATCAGAAATTTCTGCAATTTGATTGGATTAGAGCTTAATTTGAAATGCCTACATGTGAAAATCACAAACCTTTTGTGGGTAGAAGTATAAACAAATAATAGTACGATTTGTACGTGATATTTGGCATAAATACCACTTGTGATATTTCAAAATTGTCTCAAATTTCACTCGCCTAACGGATCGTGAAATTACGTACAACAATTTCGAAATATCACAAGTGGTATTTATGACAAATATCACTACAAACTCGGGTATCTAAAAGATAGTAATGCTGCGGCACATTCTGTTGATACTGGCATTAGTTAGGCAGTGGGACTTAAGGTGGCTCCGTAATTAATACTAGAGCATTTTGCTGTAACAAATTTTCCGTCATAACTTTTTGGTTTTTAACGCTATGGCTGCGAAACTTTGCAAACAGAAACAGATATCATTCGGCAATAATACGAAATATTCCGATTTCATTGATGGTAAATATTTCTTGAGAAATTAGCGCTTAAAAGGACCCTACTGTTCAAAGAAAATCGCGTCTAGTAAAAAATTTTGCTGATATTTTCTACTGAAATTTCTGGTATCGGCTTTCATTGATATAATAAATATGCCAGAGGAATTTCAGAAAAATCGTTGGAGCAGAAGTCCGTAACTAAAAGTGGCTCAAAATTCAGCTGTGAAATTGTTTTGGAATTTCAAAAATAAATTACTATCAGGAAGAAGCAGCCACCAGTTTCATACATTTTGATGTATTGCAATGCAATTTCAACGACTTTTACTGCTGTTCGTTGCTTCCAACTCAGGAAAAAAGTATTGAGATTGGACGCTACCTTGTATCAGAGCTCAGATAGATCTCTCCAGTACCTTTGTTTATGACTACAAAATGAGCACGAGCGGCAGTTCTGCGAGGAATTCGCACCTCACCCAGGGGGGACGAACGACAATGATGACCATGCCTGTGAACCGAATAACATCACCGTGCAAAATAAAATTATCGCAAAAATACTGCCCGTGAATAAATTTACAACTCTGAAATTTTTTTGTCACTCCTTCCTTCAATGAATGGGTATTTTTTTCTTGATTATTATGTTTTGCTCTGCAATACATGTTTATACAGATCGGTTCACAGACATGGGCATCATTGTCATTCGTCCCCCCAGGCTGAGGTGCGAATTCCTCGCAGAGCTGCTGGTCGTGCTTATTTTCTGGTCATAAACAAAAGTGCTGGACAGTTCTATCTGAGCTTCGATACAAGGTAGCTTACAATCCCAATACCTTTTTCCTGAATTGGAAACAACGTACAGCAGGTAAAGCCGTTGAGGATGCATTGCAATACATCAAAATGTATGTAGCAGGAGTTTGAACCAAAACTGCCAAGGGATATTTTAAAAATGTCGAGGACAAGTCATTCGACGTCAAAGCAAAGTTTGGAGCAATTTATAGTGCTTCTAAAACTGGCAAGTACCTTTTAAAGAATAGCACGATAGGCAATCGGCTTCTGTTTTCAGAATTAGCAATCACTGAATTTACTTGTCCTGAAAATTTAAACTGGTGTCTCCTTCTTCCTGATAGCTATTTATTTTTGAAATTCCAAAACAATTTCACAGCTGAATTTTGAGCCACTTTTAGTTACGGACTTCTGCTCCAACGATTTTTCTGAAATTCCTCTGGCATATTTATTATATTAATTAAAGTCGATACCAGAAATTTCAGTAAAAAATATCAGCAAAATTTTTTACTAGACGCGATTTTCTTTGAACAGTAGGGTCCTTTTAAGCGCTAATTTCTCAAGAAATATTTACCATCAATGAAATCGGAATATTTCGTTTTATTGCGGAATGATATCTGTTGTTTTTTGTAAAGTTTCGCAGCCATCGCGTTAAAATCGAAAAAGTTACGACGGAAAATTTGTCACAGCTAAATGCTCTTGTATTAATTACGGAGCCACCTTAAAAGAATCGAAAATGACATTCATTGAATGTTGGAAAGTACTAGAATAATTACTATTAGTCTATAGAAAGAACTCGTGGGAACGTTGTTTAGAAAATGATCAAGTGGTTATCAACTCTGGTTTTCCCACAGTAAATTGTAGGAAATGATAGGAATTCAGATTGTTTATCCATATATTTAATATACGGTGTACTATCTTTTCTCTGGAAACACGATACTTTTCTTACTGTTTATTGCACTTTATTAAGTAACAGTTATTTAGCTATTTATTTATAGAAAACAACAACACAAAAACCGGAAAAAAAGAAAGAAGGAAAAAAAGAGTTCAGTAGCACTCGAACGCGGCACCATCGGCTCGACGCGACTACACCTAACCACTACACCACAGACACTGTTTACATAATCTTGCGAAAAGTCTCTTATATTAATTCTTTTTCCATGAAACTTCCGCCGGCAAGATGATCGCCAGCCGCATTAATCGAGCTATTAACAGTAAAAAATCAATGTAAACGCATATTCCATGGCAATGAATGAATGAAAGAACATAATTATGCTTTTCAAAACGCCGATACACGTCCTCGTCTGCAGCGTAGGACACAAAACATATGTTTTGTTATCTCGATTTCCGCTGTTATTTTGAAGCGAATGGTCAAAATCACATCCATTTTCGGCTCATCCAGGTTCTTAAGAATAGCATTGCATGACATTCTCTCACTTTCACATTACCTTCTAGCAAGCTGGAATTTGTATATCCCCCGTGTTGCGGAGTCGAAGAGCAAATGCTCATCTTCTCATCAGGTTTAACACCTGGACGAGTCAAAGGCTCTTGAATTGAAATCCAATCCCCAAGTTAACCATCCTACTCATCTGAAACACTCCTGCGTGTCTTAAATTTGGTAAGACCTCTAACCGTGCTGCAGAAAATTTGCTACAAAGAAAACTCTTGAGTCTGGGCAGCGAACGATGCGAACTTCCCCGTGTTTTTATTTGAGTTGTTCGTGGCGCAATGCAATCTGGTTGAATGCAATGCATTGTGGTAAAAAGTGTGGTTAAATGCGATGCATTGTGGTAAAAAGTGATGGATTCGAGAATTCGTCGCCCCTTATATATTTCCCTTAAATCCTGATTATGTTGCTACTCGCTCCCTACGGTCGCTCCGCAGCAATCATACTATTACCTTTTCAAATCACACTTCACATGCATGACTGGTTTCACGGATCACGTTCTTTTTTGGGAACTTTCACGCGTCACTCTCTCTGCTAGTCTCTTCGCATAAACAAAACCACCGCGGAAACCACAAAGCGGTTCTAAATGAAAAACCTACCGGCTCTCCGCAACGATTCTTCATTCGCAGTTCAATTTAGCGATTCAGTTTCGAAGACAAGGGCAATTTTTCTGTTTACGATATTAAAAGATTATCGAAATGTTTGAACTCCACGCAAGAATGCCAAGGATGCGATCCGCTGAATATCAACGACAATCGCGCTAAAATTTATCATAATTATGCGAATGTTTAGACAATCAACCAATCAAAATCACTACCCGGTTTTCGGGTAGTGATGTCACTGGACGGCATTAACGGCCGGTCGCCTCAGACGTTGCTGAGAGGAGAAAACGACTCGAAGCAATCGGATGAAATTCAGGCTAGATCATTTTAGGCGTTACTACATTTGTATACAAAACCATCAGTAGCTAGTAGGGTTCTCTAGAAGCACCAGCGAACACCAAAAATCGCCATCTATATAGTCAACACGGAAAGGGCCAACTACTCACAGAAAATATTATTTTAAAGGAGAATAAAAAATCGACTGTGTGTTGTATAATTATTTTGTTTCTCGACACTTTGTTTGATGAAAAGAGATGCTAATACAAAATAAAGCAAAATTGATGTGGGTCCAAAAAGGCGGCATCCTCATGGCTAAAATTCTTTCCTTGGTTGCTTGAAGTTCACTAAAATGTAAGTTTTAGGGGCCCCCACATTAAAATTTACCATGGGGGTATCCCTAGTTTCCTCCAATGGAAAGGGGGTGACCCCTTCTTGCATATCTACCTCTACATGTGCATGAATGCCTTTCAATCTTATCAGATGGGACCCTGATCGTATCTATCGCCTGACTCCTGGTGTGGGCTTAAAAGTTGCCTACTGAACATCAGTTTAACTGTCACCAACAGTCTTGTGCTGTTCATGCTGTTTTACGGCAATTAACTGGGACCAGTTGCAAAAAACCTGAAGTATACCTCCCAACTTTTCCCGTGTAAAATGCGACTGATTTTGATATTCATGTTTAACTGAATTTCTGAAACAGCCTGACAGCTTTGGAACAGTTCCGAAGACATTCCGACGTCTTCCGAACATTACCGAAGATGTTCCGATGATTTTCGAAGGTCACCGATTGCAGCGCTTAGAAGCGTCAAATTTCGGCACCATCTTGCCGAGATCACGTATATCTTAATACCGAGAGGAGGTATCGTGAGACGTTAACTTATTGCTTAGGGCTCAAACGTGACATGTAGCGCCGTTCACTGGGCTATTTTGGGTGGTGATTGAATTCATTTTTTCACGTTTAAGGTCACTGAATAAGTAGTCTGGACACAAATATGAGTCTGCTTAAGTTTGGAGTTAAAATAAGGGGTTTGACTGAGCTGAATGTTACGTTTTCTGCAACTCGCCCCAGCAAGGTTGTTACTCCAAGTTGAATTCGTATTTTACTGATGTCTACCTCTTTTTGTTGGCAAAAATATTTAGGGTGGTGCCATTCATGGAACTCTTCTTGGTCTAGAACACATGAAGAGTGGATCAGTCATAATAAACACATCATCAACTGCAGGTACAGATCAGTGTAGAACGAACTTATTAAACTGAACGGAACTTAAAGGAAGGGAAGCTTTTAAAAGAAAGTTTTATATATATATATATATACTGTTACAGTGTAACCGGTATAAGCTCGGTATAAAGTTCCCCCCTTTAAATTAAGGGAGCAGTTTTCACGTTTCCACGTTGGTCTTTCTTTGTTGAGATTTTTCCTGTGTTTGTCTTTGTTACTTTTACCGCGCGTTGGCCGGAGAACTACAAATTCAAGTCTTAGAAATACAGTGAATGAACTCTACTTTTTAAATTTAGTGAACTAGACTACAATAATTTATGCTACCTGTATTATTTCATAATGTCACGTTTATTCCACCGTTACAGTTTCAAGCAACTTTGTTGAAAATATAGTTATATTAACATTCACTTCACTGATAAGCGATTGGTGGGCATGCTTGTCGAGTCCCCGGCCTCATGATATTGTCAGGTCGTAATATGTGCAAGCTTACAGCTTTAAGTGCCGTTTCCCTTTTCGCATTCAAGTCAGGTTTTAAAAACGTTTGTAAGAAATGCAATAAGAACCATCAGCTCACCAAACAATTCGAATTGTAAGGCATCGGGCTTGTAATTGAGTTAACAAGTCGGTCGAGAAACGATCCCCTGAATTATTTTTTAGTCAATGGATACTGGTCAGGAATAATTACAATAAAGAAAAACACTAACGAATAGCGAAATTATCAGGACATTTAACTATTATGTCATATCTTGATCTTTAGTTCATGATTTTATTGCTTTGACAGGCCTTTCTGCGTGGAAACTTGCCCCCGTGTACTGTGCCACAAAGCACGGGATTGTAGCCTTTACTAGAAGTATTTCAAATGTGAGTATTTCTCTGAAATATTGTAACAGAACATTCTTTTTCTTTTAGAGTAACTGTCAGTGTGTTGAGAAAAAGGCAGTTCCCATCTGATTTGCTTTCGAATAGCTCCCGCTTGGTGATTGGTTAAACTAAAACGTGCAATCTTTATGAACCAATCAAATGTAACCACTACATCAGATACATTTAAAAGCACTACTTTATTGTTACGTTCACGCCTACCGCGTAAATTGTCCACCGAGAACGGACTCTTTTCAAAGTGGATGAATATGACTTCAATTTAAAATACCTGCGTTTTTGCGTTTTAGTCTGAATGGAAAAGTTTTTGCAGAACGTAACTTTTTGAAAACGCTGACGTCTCCAGCAACGTTGCGTTTCCAGATTTATAGACATTTCTTTGCACTTCTACAGCAAATGTGTGGACGAAAAACATTTTATACGTCAGTGTGCACGGGGCCTAAGTTAAAACAAACAAAAAATGCTCACTCTGTGCTGAAATTTGACAAGAACTGTACCTCTTAAATCCCGTTTACACCGGTGCGGACAAATTGGCTCAATTTAGGTTTCCGGGAAACTGCCCGCCAACCCCTCCTCTAAGCCATCATTTTGACCTAAGTGAGAAGTAAGTGTTAATGTTACCTTAGGGGAGGGGTAGGTGGGCAGTTTCCCAGATACCTAAAGTGATCCGACAAATTCTTGAAGGGACGAAAATTTCCCCTGTACAACAGGGCAAATTTTGTCACAGATTGCTGAACTGTTTGCCGTTCAAATACTTGCACAGATCCGCGGGTCCCGTGTAAGCGAAAGGCGGGTTTTTCCTTTTAAAACTTTGTCCGCACCCATGTAAACGGGTCTTAAGAAAGGGTGTTAATTACATTTGTAAGGATTAGGTCAGTCGGTAGAGCACTTGACTACAGAGCGGGAGGTCGCGGATTCGATTCCCGAGACCGGAGCAATACTCAGGGTCTTAAAATAACTGAGAAATGAAGGTACTCCCTTTGCACTGCAACTGTGGCTGGACCTTCGCGTGGCTCGAATGACCACGTAAAATGGCGGTCCCGTCAAAATAGTGTCCCCAATTAGTACTTTCGTGCTAAATACATTGACACTCAAATAAAGCGCTTTTTTTATATAGCCGTCACTTTTACTCGTTGAAATTGTTAATTGTTTTTTGCCTTCAAGACAATTGCGATGGCTATACGCGTGTACTGCAAGCGAATACACCCTAAGAGTTAACTAACATTATTGCCACTAAAGAACCATTTCGTTTCTTTTTGTCAATGAAGGCAGCTATGAGAGATCAAGGAATCCGTGTGAACTGTATCTGCCCTGGAAGAACGGACACTGAAATGGACTTCCCTAGACACAAACTAAGAAAGGAGGAAATTGAAGCACAAGATAACCTCCCCAAACAACCGTAAGTTTGTCAGAATTTGTTTAATTCAGTTTTTTTCTAGCTGCTCCTTGCGTAACTTTTTGTTTTGTTTTTCCTATGCTGGAAATAACTATATTTTGAAACATTTAAAATTGATTAAATACTACCATTAACCCGTTGTGGAGGTATATAAGCCAACCCCTAACCGTAAAAGCCGCCACCTCATCATGCCACTCGTATGCGCATGCATAGAGAGTTCTTCGGGTCTATGCTTCAGTACCACAGAGAACAGAACACAGAAGCTTCTACGAAAAAAGCGGCCGGTCATAAAACGACTCTAAAGTAAAAAGTCTCACACAACGTGCAAATGTTTAACTCTAGGATTGGGAGCTTTGGTATAATCCTAACTTTGTTTTTTGTTCTGCTTTGTTTTGTTTTTAATAGGATTTCTGCTGTTACCAAGGGCATCATCGAACTGATTGAGGACGACACTAAAATAGGAGAGGTTTTAGTTGTGTGTGAGACGGATGGAACCAAGTACAAGCTGTTTTAGATACACAGGATTCAATAAGGTACGTTTCCTTCTGCGTTGAAGGCAAATTGGATTAGTTTGTGCGACTTCTTTTGCTTTGCACGTAACAGTGTTTTATCATTCTGGCACTGGCCAGTACTTTCAATTGAAAATTAATATTACAAATGGTATGGAGTTGAGTGGAGACTGTACTTGAAGAAGGTAACACTTGAAAGTTATAATGGGTACTGATAAACTTGTGGTCCTCAAATAAATACTGGAAATCCTCTATTCAGATCCCCCTCTCAAATAATCCCTCTCCCCTCTTCAGCAGAAGCAACTTATTACGCCCCCTCTCTTTAAGCCCCTCTTCCCCTCCCCCCGTATTTTTAAATGATAGACTGTATTAATTAATCACGAATGTAACACTTCATGTTGGACAGATCGCGTATGATTCCGATTCAAGTGCTGGAAGTTTTTGATAGAATTAACTCCAATTTTATGTTCCTGAACTTTTCCATTTTTTGTTCTCGTTCTTTTTGACAATTGATACCATCATCTTTGCCAAATTTAATAGACTCCCTTCTCTCAAATGAGACCCCTGTCTCTACTATTCTCCTCCCCCCCCCCCCCCCCCCCACCGCTCAAACCTGACCCTGAGGGCCAAAGCTTCTACTGCCCTGGTATTTTCAACTCCCTTCTCGGTTTATGAGCAAATATCCTGTCTTATGTTTCGGTATACAATTTGACCGAATTTACGAACACCCGCTTGATACAGAAACCTCATTGTTACGGACAGTTTGCTTTGTCGCTGGGGAAAAAAGCCTTTGTATTTTGTTTATTTAACTTTAGAAAGTTCGACCAACCCGTTTAAGAGGACACCCCGTTAGTACGGACACTTTCTATGGCCCACTCAGTGTCTGTATTAACGAGGTTTGACTGTATTACATGGAAACACTGTCTCACAAGCTTGTAAGGATAGAGAGCTTAGAGCTCTGACTTCGATAGTCCGGACATCAACCGGAAGTTGTTTTCGTAATATTACCACATACGTTTTGTGACGTCAGCGCTTTATCCAAGGAACATGAAAAAAAAAACACATTCCGGGCTTCTCTTGGAAGAGGTGAAAGTGTACCCTGAAACAAAGCTTGCCAGGAACTTCTGGTTGCTGTTCGTACCTCTGGTAAGTCAAAGTTCTCGGTATTAAGAACATTGCGCCCAGTGATTGTTATTAGTACATAGTCAGAATTTTTCTTGTTATACTAAGCAGGCCCTTTGTAGTCAGTCTACTGAGTGGTCTTGGCAAGTGAGGATGGACAGGTTCGACCACGAGATCGGAAAAAGCAAACTGACAAGCAAACAAATGACCTTCACCTTGTAATAGCCCTTTTCACTCTCATGATCAGCACCTACGTTGGTTTGAAGAAACAAAAGAATAAAGTGGTGCATAAAGAAAGAATTCATCTCTTTCATGTTTGGTACGGTACACCAATATGGCCACCACTTCATTGCGCGTAAAAATGACGCGACAGTGGAAATCTACATTAACTGACTGACTTGCTGACTGAGTAATGGACGATCTCACGGTCTTGATCTTTTTACCGATAGCCCTTCTCTGTCCGGGTGACCACCCGCCGACCAACAAGCTTAAGACATAAGACTACGCCGGAGATGGCCAACATCTTCATCAATAGAGCGTTTTCACTCACGTGACCAGCATTTATGCAAATTTATTGAAACAAAAGGAAGCGTTTACATAAGAAAAGAGTTCAACTCCCTCAGGATTTGTTCGGTACACCAACATGGCCGCCGTTTTATTGTTTTGGAACACCAATATGGCCGCCGTGACGTCATGTGAAAACGCCCTATAGGTTCTACCATTATACATGTACAATCGTACTTTCTTTTTTTTTTCTTGCAGAAGTTGACCATTTTGCACCAGGTGCTCATGCTGCGGTCGGTTATCATAGCTGATCACAAGAGAGAATAGAATGAACAGAGGAAGGAAGAATGAAAGAGTAGAATGAATAGAATAGAATAGAGAGAATGCTGATCACCATCGCAGCTTTAACTAGTAACTGCTGTAGAGAAAACTACGAAGTGAGGAGTCCATGTATTTGACATTCATCCCGAACGTTAGGAATTGTAAGAAGCTCTTGTGTGCTCTAATGTTAACTAAACAGTAAAGACGAGAAAGGCAGACATACCTTTGAGATTTAATCCTAGGATATTGCAAAAGTTGCACGTTGTACTGGAATTTATCTTCCTTAACGTAACAAGCAAAAAGGAAACATGTTAATACTCGTCGAATTATTAAGGCTAGATGGTGATTTAAGTATTTTAGATAAGACATGACGAAGCAGGAGTTTACAATGGCGAGCTGAAGTTGGCGAGCCATTGTAAATCCCAGATCGGTGTCGGATCGATCCGTAAATTTCGTTGAATCAAAACAGTCACACAGAAGAGATCTGCATCAAAAGTTAGGGAATATTGATTCGCTGGGTAGGAGTTTGCATAAAAGGTTAATTTACTGTTTAGTATATAATAATCTCAGTTAATTTCTATGAAGTTTACAGCTAGAGCCCCCCCCCCCGGGGGGGGGGTGTACTTGAGTTAATTTTTGCTGGGTATTTGCCGCTGGCCTCTCAGAGCCCATACCCCATTGTAGTCTATTCTGTGGCCAATTATAGACCCCCTCGTAGTCACTTTTAGGCAAATGTGTAATTTTCCGCGATCCCAACTTAGTCACTTTCTATTTATGTATCTACTTTACTTTTCACTGACAGTACAAACATTGTGGTACGTTTGCTAACCGTGCGACCCCATTCTAGTAACTCTGTTGAAAATAATGCAACCACATTATAGTCAATCCAGTCATGAAAATGCGACCCCATCCAGCGGCACATCCCCATTAGCCTCTCATAAGGAAGTACACCCCCCCCCCCCCCTCCGGGAGCTAGAGGTGCATGCACATGTGACTCAAATACGATACTACCTATAGAGTACTAAAGTGATGACGTCATAAAACCGAAATTTCTGAAATTATGGGCTTTGTCAGGATATTCTGAAAGAAAAATGTCCAAGAGGCCTACTTACCAAAAATGAGCATTTCGGGGCAAATTGTCTCTGAGATATTAGCCGGTTAAACTCAGAAAACTCCATACAAACCCTTCTAATTTTTTTTTGGGTCGACCCAAAAAAAGTTTAGAAGGGTTTGTATGGAGTTTTCTAAGCATAACTGGGCTACGATCTCAGGGACAATTTGCCCAGAAATGCTCATTTTTGGCAGATAGGCCTCTTGGGCATTGTTCTTTCAGAATATCCTGACAAATCCCATAATTTCAGAAATTTCATTTTTATGACGTCACACTTTAGTACTCTATTGATTGGCCATTATACTTTCGATGAATAACTAATGAATTTTATAACTTGAGCAATATGTACTCAAGGTCATCAGTAACATTTATGGTTAGTTTTTTACAACTGTAACAAAGAAATTTGAGTCTGCCGTTATAGAGTGATTTTACTTGACCCGTGAAATAGGTAGTAGAATACTAGGCACTATTATGCACTAATTCCTTTGTCTTCTTCTGTTTATTTGTGGCTATTTTTCACTATTTGTTATTATCTGTTTCACGGTTGAAGTAAAATCACTCTTGCTTGCTCTCCGACCATACACTGTTTCTTGCCGCATATATTTCCTTGTCTTCAGTTGAGGCGCACCTCAACAGAAGTTTTAAGCTTTTGCTCTACGCCAGATTCTTTCCCGTTAAACTGCGTTCTCATGTAATGTAGCGGAGGTTAAACTCAATAGCGGGTTTCCTTCGATTCCAGTTCCTATCTAAAACCTTGACAATACAGTAAAAACATGCGAGTACGAACCTGCAATTTCCCAAGTTAGCCTAAACAGGTTCTTACATGAATGGTAATCTGCCTAAAAGTAGGCTATTTAGTTTCTTAAATAAGTTATTAGTTTCCAAAGAACAAAACCAAAAAGCTTAATGAATGAATGTTGACCAATATCTTATTTGCCTTCGTGAAAAGAATTTTTGAATAGATTAAAAAAAAATAGGAACCTGTTTCAAATTATTTTTAGGTTAAACGGGTTCTTGCAGAGAGGTGGCCTTTTTAACAGATCTTAAAAGCCCTGTTCTTACTCGCAGGTCCTTTCTGCATTTCATTTGAAAAGTATAATTACTGCTCGTTGTTTTCGTGCTTTAGACACAGTACTAGTGTGCAGGCACGCGGGGCGAAGGTTTTTCGCTTGACCTACAAGGCCATAATTTTTTTTGAAAAAAAGATTCTATCACGCAATCAGAATGACAAATTTGTTTGTCTCTACTACCATTATAAAGACCTTGACGAAGTTTGCCTTTATAAATTAGGAAACTCGTTCACAGCTAAAACAAGAATTATTATTAGTTATCATTATAAAAAAGAAACCTTTAAAGATTGCCAAGGTTTGACAAAATTTTGCCGAAATTAAACTAACTGACTAGCTAATTAATTATATATTAAAGTTTCGTTATTATTATGATGGGACCTCCAGTTTCTCCCCAGTGATTTTTACGTACATTGCTAAATACCAAATGTATTGCCGCGTATTTTCATATAATTGAGTCTCTAAAATAATTCTTTCACATATTTACGTCAGTGCCTCTTTTGTAAATAACATCCTTATTACACATACGTTTTTTAAAGAAGGTGTTGATTTTCACTTGAACTCCATTGGTGTAAACTTTTAGTTTGCAGCTCTTACTCCTTCTACACTCTCTTGTTCATCGACAAGCATAATCTCTTCAAGTTGCGGAATTTGCAATGCATCAATCGCGTTCAATGCCGAATTACAAATTATAATTTCTTTAGAGATGGCAAGACACAAGCTATGTAAAAGGTAAAGGTCGTTTTAGTTGAGCGAAAAGTGAACTTACACTCTCTTGACCGCCCATATGTTTTTTTTTTACAATTTATATTTTCTAAAACTCTGCATGATCTATGTTTCACTGTCAGTGAGTATATTAACAACAATGAAGTTCAGGTTGATCGCATCTATCAATCATTTAATCAAATTACATTTTAAGCATAACTTATGGCAATTATTAATGTTGCCGACGCAAAAACGTCATACTAAACTATCTATGTTTAAATCAACGTACGGTTAATCACGTATCAGGCAATGTCGTCAGATAGTAATATCAATATGAAGCTCTTAATGGTTGCACTGATACTTTGTCTGGTGTTCGTTGGAGATGGTAAGTTTACATTAAATTGCACACAAAGAAAATCCCAGCTTATTTCCAATCAGTATTTCACGCAGATAAGACCTGCACTAAAGTGATCATCTCTGCTGAATACCTTTTACCTTCATCACAATTAAAACTTAGAACTTTCGCTGATGCCACTAGGGAAGATTTGGCTGGAAAATGCAGTATAAATTAGCATAAACCTGCGATCAGGCTCTATTTTCGTGTCGTTGAGTAAACAAAATCTGGAAGGGCGAGAGAACTGCTCTGAGAGCGGCGCTAAAATTCTGCTCTGATCGCAGGTTAACTCAGAGTTATGTTGTTATAGAGACCATTGCCTTAGCACTCTTACTTGAAGGACGTTCAGGGGTGTATACTGAAGCCACGTTCCATGGTTCATCATGATAACATAAGAGGCATTACTTATTAAATCTGAAAAATTCAAAAGAACAATTCAAATAGGCCACTTGCACGAAGAGGACACGTGACCAATGCTTCCTTTAAACAGTGAGTTGTAATTTTGCTGATGCCAAATATTGACAGTTCACCCAAAAAATATTTTGCACCCGAAATTTGAGAGGAAACAAAGTAGTATGATTTGACAGGACATACTCTTGCCCTCCAACATGGCGGCCAAAACTACTTTTTGGTTATACCGTAAAATTCCGAAAATAAGCCCTGGGGCTTATATTTTTCAAAGGCCCTTTTTGAGGGGCTTATTTTTGGAGGGGCTTACCTACGGAGGGAAATTTTCGTTTCAGAATCGATTGGTCTAGCCTTATAGTTGGAAGTAAATTCACCGTTTTTGCTTTGTTTTACTTTGTCTTTGAGGGCAATTTTCCAAGTACAAGCCCCCTGGTAGCTTATATTCGGAGGGGCGATTTAACGGAGAGTATTTCGTGTTACCGGTTTGGGGGGAGGGGGGGGGGCTTATATTTGGAGGGGCTTATACATGGAAGGGCTTATTTTCGGAATTTTACGGTATCTTGTTAAACGTTTGAGAGTTAAGCGCAGATGTGCTGTAAACCTTACCACGTCATCTTTCCAACATTTTCCTCGAAGTTTAAGGTCACGTTACCAGCTACGAACCTACTCATTTTAAGAAAATGGTGCGGGTTTGAAAAACCGAATCACTATTATTTTGTTTAAGATATGACCCACTAATCGTTTTTTGAAGGCAAAATCATATAACTTTCATTTACTTAAAAACGATGTCACATGACCTCTTAGGTAAGTGCAAATGGCCTATTCCATCTAAAAAGCTAAACTTGCAAATTAGAAGAATTTGAAACTGGTATAAAATAGATTTCAATCAAAGTAATTAAGTTGAATTATGTACAGTTAACTCACGAAGGGCTAGAGCTCGAAAGCTTTTAAGCTTTTGAATCTTTTGTGTCTGTTACTGGTGATCATTTCACTTTATCATCTCAGTTGATATTTAACATATTTTTTGGTTAGTTGTTGAAACCGCGATATAAGGTAGTGGCGGGCTCAAAAACCTGTTTAAGACTCAGTGTGTTTTACGTTAATGTTTTGTTTGGTCTTGACACTCTTTGCGGAAAGCAGAGTCAAAATTTGAAGGTTGTTCAAATTGAGATTGGTTTAGTCAACAGGACGCAGTTTCGTTAAGCTATAGGTGAGACCCGCTTTTTCAGTTACCGTACCTAATACAGTAATACAAAGATGTCCTCAAACGAGGCAGGAAATCATATATTGGATCTAGTATTCAGGGTAAAGATTAGAGTTTCCAAAAAAGTCAGCTTTTCCGAAATCAACGTATCCATAACCTCTTGGTAACACCATTGCCTTTTCTACATTTCCTCATTTTGTGGAAAATCGAGGCATTCGTAATAAAAGCTTTCAACGAGACTTGTAGTTCATATAATCATCTTACGTTATTTAAGTTGTACCGATTTTTTTTAGTGCATTTTAATTGAGAGAGCTCTGGTTGGTTATTTTGCTGCTCCAACGAAATCAATACTAAAGAAATGAATTCTCCAAAACCGATGTTAAACAGTGTTTGCAGGAAGTAAACTTTGACCTTAAATTGTTAAGTGTTTTTACAGTTTCCACACCTAAAAGAATGTTTTTAAGCACTTCTAGTCAAAGTAAAAAACAACGTGAATTCAAAGCCAGCGGTTTTTCTTCTAAATCTTCTGATAGTTTTCTTATTGTTACCTTGCAAGTAACCAGTAAAATGAGTTATGACAAAAAGATGAAGTAAAACTTTTGATTACGTTTCACAGTGTTGGAAATAGGATAAAGAGCTTTCTTTCGTTTTTATTTTCAAGATATCTAATTCTGAAACCACTAAACACAAATTGCGCCCAAAGTCTACTTCCCACGGAAAGGGTGCTAAAAATGTCTGTTTAAGGAAAAGCATTGTTTGTGATTCGTTTCGTTGTTGCAGCCAAACGTTCTCATAAAAAAAAGAAAGAAAAGTGGAGCAACTCAAGATAATTATATGAACTACAAGTTCTCATTATAAACAGTTCCAGAAACTTGCAGGTTTCTCACAAATCGAGACAATGTAAAAATGCAAGAGCATCACCGTGTTTCCATGGATACGTTGTTCTCAAAACTGACAATTTTTGAAACTCTAATCTATACCCTAGAAATGAATACAATTTGTATTTCGAGTTCGAAGCCGAGAGTTAGGTATACTCACTAAAAACCAAGGTCGAACCAACTTAAACACAAGGCGAACTCGATGTTCAAACAACCGACCACAATGTGGAATTTCAACCAGACTACAATATTTGAACTGTATTAAGCTATATTAAGCGAAGAATGATTCTTGGAGTAACTAACGTAACGAACTGAACCCTGTGTTCATGAAAAAAACCGTGAAGGCACCGAGCGTGAACTCGAGGTGAGACTAACAAACTCAGAGGAAGTGTATTTTTTTTCCCGTTGATGTTGGGTGTTTTGATGGTGACAGGATCTTCGTTTCAGGATGTTTTGTTATCTAAAAAGAATCAAGTGTTGGTCTTTTTCTGTTTTGTAATTAACCTAGCTAGTAACAAGTGATATAAAGCTTAAGAATTGCACATCTAGCAGAAACATTTGACTTTGACTTTTAAAAGTTTGCTTCTGTCGACCTGACGAATCTCCTATAAGCTTCAAGGAAGTGATACTCAGAACCTTTTAGCAGCTTCGAATCAAAGTTTCATCAAAACTAATATCTGCATGACCTCGGGGATGGAGCCTTCGCTCGTGTCGGCCCTTTCCTGTGGAACACTCCGGCTCCCCGTAGGAATTTAGGAGCATCCGGAATATTCAGGGTTTTTACCAGGCTCGAAATCTCTCGAAACCTCGTTCCTGAAGGAATTGGCGTTGCTCAACCCATTCGTCCCTGGAGATTTTGCTGGTCACTGAGCTATAAAGAGTTACAACTTACCATGAAGCCATCTACAAATCGTACACTTCGCGAACTTCTGAACCAGATGTAAAGTATGAGCTTGCGACGTTCGTTTTTTCGCCTTTCTTGCCTCATTATTTTTTTCTTTCGCTAGGCGTTTAGTAGCCTTTATTTTGCTAGGAAGAGGTTTTAGGAAAGGTTTTAGGATCTTAGAATTAGATAAAAGGAAAGGTTGGGGGAAGTGGAACAAGATTTTCATGGAAATTTTTAGGTCAATGTTACATGGTTTTTTTAGCAATTTTCTCCGGTGTTCTTCATTGAGTTGTGCTCGTTCTGGTATGGTTTGAAAGATCTCTTCGCTCTGCACAAGTTAACGATCAACGTTGGCCTTGACCATAAAAAATGGTGACGCCGCAAGCGGTAAAAGGGACAGTGGATCCGCACGAGCGGTTAACGACGGCTCGGGGGCGAATGGGTTAATGAATCATTTCATGCACAGTGTACAATTGCGTTTTCAGTTGATTGATTTGAGCTATTTTAATTTTCTCTGTGGTAACTATTTGTTATTATTTCTTTGGGTATAAAGGCATTCATTTATTGGTAATTCATGTTTTTCCCACAACTGAATAAGTCATGTTAGTCCCACAGCTGAATTACCTGGTACGTGAGTAACAAAAAAGAACAATTCACGTTTTAACAGAAATTTTTAGGTGTTTGGAACAGTGGGAAGATGTGCATGTGGTTCGTTTCCGGGATAGTGCTTGTTTCAAAACTTTTTTCCATGTAATTATGTTTTGCATGATATCCGACTTGTGTTTTCAATAATAATAAACCAATCTGTATTCCATATTTTGGAACGAAGCTACCATATTTATACTGCATGCAGTAGAGCGTCACATGACGTCACGATTGCCATATTGGGTTTCCAAAACCGAATGAAACGGCGGCCATGTTGGTGTTCCAATCCAATCGAATCCAATGGGAGGTGAACTCTTTTCATATATATAAATGCTTTCTTTAATGTTCCAATAAATGTGCATAGATGCTGATCAGATGAGTGAAAACGCTCTATACATCACCCTAATTAAAACAACAGGGAAAGGAGAGTTTTTTTGTTAATTTGACTTCCTGAAGAGCTCCTTTGGTACTTAATTTCAATGGGCAGATGTGAATAATTAATTTCGCGTGTTTAGATTTCAGGAGGATTCTTATTCACGGGTCTTTAGAATCACGATTTCAAGTAACTAAGTACCAATAAGGTAATAATTTATTTGTTTGTTTTTAAAGGTGTTGCGGCGGCGGCGGCGGCGGAACCAACCAAAAGTTACGTTACTGCGACAACTGAATCACCAGGAGGTACATTTTTACTAACAAAAGTAACAACGAACAGTGGCATGTTAATAGAAAATTGTGGAAAATGGTACCAGAAGGCAACGACTCTCTACTAACATAGACAACAACCAGGGAGTACAATGTATTGGGGTGGTGGGGGGGGAGGGGGGGTGCGGTTATTTGCGGTTATTTCACCTACTCGCCGTATCCTCTTTTCTCTTTTCGATTGAACGTCGGGTCTAAGTGGCTGGGGTTTTTAATGAGGTCGCAGGCATCTCATTAAGGGAAAATGTTGACGGCTCTCATCCTCGGTTGGTGGCACCCAGGGGATGTTTGGGTAGAGGTATACCGCCGAGGCCTTTAAGCACTCACCCTTTTTAATAATGTTAACGCGGGAGTCTAATCTCCATATTTCTTTATAAGATAGTCAGCCAAAATTGATCTCCTCAACGTCTTGGGAGAAAGTACCCTGCGAATAGAGTCTCCTGCGATCTTCCTAGATAAGTCGGGAAGAGGAAGGAACCTCTGCCAACATCCTCGACAATTCATATTGAGCATGCTCTAAATTCAAATTTTTCTGCGACGTTAATCAAACCGTTTTCGTAGCATCCACTGCGTTTGTCGGCAAATGTAAAATGTAACTGTTAGCGGGAACGTACCCGTTCGTTTTCACCCTCCCGTAGCTTTGTTTCCTCTGGATTTGGAAGCTCTAGAGGAACAATTTCACCTTTGGAATCTAAACTTGCCATGTTTCAGTGTAAAGAAGTTTAAAAAAATCTTAGAACTAAGGCTAAACTTACGTTGCTTTTCAAAAAACAAAGGAACTAACCTTGAAACACAGCAACACCCAAAACGGATCGAAATCGACCAATCACAAAACACAAACTACGACCTTTTGTTTCCTAAGAGGTTCGCTACGATGTAAAGGCTAGAACGCGGAGAAAGCGCCGCTTCTTCAGATTTTGATTGACGTCGTAGAAAAACGCAAAATCCAAAGACGTAATTTGGCATCGCAGGTCGGGTGTTATCCACAAACAACTGTAAAAGCATCGATCATTTAAATGCAACATGGATTCTGTAGCCTCATGATCTTATGTTGAATTAATGTTATAGCAAACACAAAAGAATAAGCATAGATATTGTTTCTTAAATATTTTTATTCAAAATTCATTTATCCTTCCAAGAAATTCACGTAACACTTACTGGATTGTGGATCCATTCACGCAAGTAAAATCGGCTAGGCTTGGTTAAATCCAAAACAAAATCCATCTCGAATCTGAGTGCATTTTCCAATTTTTCTAAAACTGAACGTTCAATCTATAATTTTCTCAAAATTTCTCCATGAAATTGAAGCAGCAGCTGTTTGTTTTGTTACTAGGAGCGTGGACGCAGAAAGAGACAGCAAAACTCCAGAACATACGTGCGTGCACAGATAAAACTGTTTTATCCAGTATAAAACTTGTCTGACTCATCCAAAAAGCTAGATGATCGGCAGATCAAACGATTTAGAAGATGTCGGCAGAGTCACTTCCTCTTTCCCGACTTATCGAGGAAAGATCGAAGCGACTCTGCTAGCAGGGTAGGAAGAAAGTTTCCTGACAATTTTAATTAAGCAACTTCTAGAATTAAAATGCTTGACTATCATAAAAAAATCAGTTTTATCTTCGCGGGGCGTCGAGACCAGAAATTGATCCATGCCTTAACATGCTTTAAAAAAAACATTTAGCGCTGAGGATATACCACTAATAGAGGACGCGTTTCTATTGCGAGATGTCATGTTGCAAAAAGTTTCACGCGTGTTACTAAAATGGTTACTGGAACACGGTAGACATTATTTTAACTTCAACAGCGCGTTCTGGGTTTTGGTTGTCCAAGCCCTAGCAAAAGCAAGTTTGACATGTTTCTGTTACATACGGATCGTAAAGAAAGGCTGTCCGATGCGGCGGCTTCATCATCAACTATGTATGTTTAAAAGTAGGTTGAGTTTGATCGTCCGGGTGAGCATAGTCCTGAATAGGACTGTTGTTGTTGACAGTGACTGACGTTTCGACAACCTGTGCGGTAGTCATCTTTAAGAGTCAAAGTGAGTTGTATCACGTCAGTTGATGGTATTATATTCTGGTTATTGATCTGATCGGTCAACTACGTCGCGATGTTATTGGTCGTCTGTCAGTTAAACCGCGATGTTATTGGCTATGAAGACTCGTAATCAGTAATTGGTGCGTTTCGATCCGTCTATTGTCACAGTTAAACAGTCGTCTATTGTTAGTCAAATTGTCAGTTCTCTAGTCGCTCTCTCGTAGTTAGTTTTGCTTGATCTCGTCAACAAGTCGTTTGTACGGCGCTTACTGTTGGCTACGATTCAGTGGCGTTTGTTTTAAGTTAGTAACCCAGCTTTCTTAAGTAAGACGTCGACAGTAGTCTGTAGAATACGTTATACCTGTCGCAAAGTCCCAGTCAATTTGATGTTTGATGATCTGCCAAACTGCTTAGAATTCTCTGTTCCTCAGATGTATACTGACCACACACACGTGACTTTTGCCGGTACGGAGCCTGATCTTATTGAGAGCAATCTAAACCATGACCTTTCCAACATTAGCGATTGGTTAGTGGCCAACAAACTGACACTAGACAAATCCAAAACTGAATTCGTGGTGATTGGGACTCGGCAAAGGTTAAGGACTCTTGACCGATCTCCTGCTCTTTCGCTTGATAATTCTTTAATCTCTCAAGTTGCCTCTACCAAATCTCTTTGGGTGCACGTCGACGAGCATCTTACCTGGAATACACACTTTACTAAAATCTCTGAAAAAGTAGCTGCGGGCATTGGTGCCCTAAAGCGCTGTCGTCTTAATTTGCGCGTGCAATTCGATAATCCAGCCACACTTTGAATATTGTGACATAGTGTGCAATAATTGCAGGGCAACTAACTCCATGAAGCTGCAGAAGCTCCAAAATCGCGCTGCCAGGATTTTGACTTACTCTGACTACGACGCTGAAGGCGAGCCACTTTTTCAGCAGTCTAATTACACTCAACTTGCTCGTCGGCTTGAACTCCCACAGTAAACATGGTTTACAAATGTACTCACGGTTTAGCGCCTGAATATTTACACGATAGATTTGTAAACCGTGTTTCGAATTAATTTCTAAAAGATTCTTCTAATAAATTTGACGTCCCTCTCCCTCTCTTTCGTTATAGTGGGGCGGTCTTATGGAAAGGTTTGCCTTCTACTCTTCGACAAGCAGAATCCATACACAGTTTTAAATCTGGCTGCAAGGAATTCTTCAAATAATATACACTCGGCATCCATGGAAATTTATGTTCTGTGCATTATTTATTCATTATTTTTTGAATATCACGCTAAGTATCATAACGCTTTGTAGCCTCTTGACTTTACTATGAGATAGTTAATTAAAAGATTCAATTTATTTTTTTAAAGGCATGACAGCGGGTACAACTACAAGTTATGCTACCCCTACCTCTGGATCACATGGTAACGTAGTATAACAACCTTAAGAGTGATTGTTGAGTAGTCATCATTTCAGTTTTCATGTTGGCTTTGCGAGAAAGTATATCCCATTATTGGCGCAGTTGCAGCTTTGTCCAACAACTCGGATTTTCCTTTTTCCCCCTAACCTATATTTAAGGAAGAATTGTGTTTATAGAATCTGACAGTCAGCATTAGAATGAACCTAAAGACAACAGCTCCGGCCCATTGAACGAGGACAAGGATATTGATTCGCCTTTCCTCCCCTACTGAAAAAAGAATAAAATCCAACAAACAAGGAAATGAAATCTTTTAACGCCTATGTAGACAGAGGTTAACGTTGAAGCAAATTTAAAGAGGTAATTGTTGCTACACTAGTTTTACTCTACCCTTTCTATACGTACTTATTTTCTGCGTTAATCTGACGTTTATGCTTCCACAGCTGTCAATCCAACAACATGTAACTTGTGCCTGGTTTCGGGTAGTGTTGAGCTGTGTGAAGGCGAAAATTTGCAGATTCAGATGCCTTGTTCTAATGACACATTCCCCAACATTGGCACAACTCACTGTTTTACAGCAGCAGGAACATTCAAGTTTTCCAACGTGCCTGAGGTTAATTACACAGGCTTTGCAAGAGGATGCATCAATTGCACAGGTTTGAATTCCCCCTCCTCCCCTTCCTCATTTTCATTAACACTTTTTTCGTACAGCTTAGAGTCTTGAATTCGTGAAAAAGTCTTTGCCCAGCAATTTCCAAACCTGGTAAAAGTCTGAAATATAGAGATAAGTTCTGGAAAATTGTTTATTTTTGCAGCGCATCAAGAAAGCTCATGAAAAAAAAGCTTTGTCCCTGCAATTTTTAAGGTCTCTATAGATGGTAACCTTGAGTATGGAAAAAGAAATCATTGTTCTGAAAAAAAAGTCTGCGAAAAGTCTTGAATTTTAGATCCAAAAACCTGTACGAACCGTGTAAACAGAACAAATGGTTAGTGTGACCTCTATTCAGAGAACTCTTTCAACTCACTCCAAAGGCCGACCTAAGTAGTATAGAGTTCACCATTTAGACTCATGCTTGGGTTAGGGACCTCATTAGGGAGCCTCAGGAATATATTAACTGCGATGATGTCGATTACCTCCGCCTGGTTAGCTCAGTTGGGAGAGCGCCGGTCTGCAGAGCGGGAGGTTGCGAGTTCAAACCCCAGCCGGACAAACACTCAGGGTCTTTAAATAACTGAGAAGAAAGTGCTGCCTTTTTAATGACATCTGCAAATGGTTAGACTTTCTAGTCTGCTCGGATAAGGACAAAAAACCGTAGGTCCCGTCTCACAGCACTTTCACTGATTTGTTGTTGTGGGACGTGAAAGAACCCACATCACTACTCGAAAAGAGTGGGGGTCGTAGACCCTGGTGGTGTGGCCAACCTTTACGGGTTGTGGGATTGGTTAGGGATGGCATCTCGCATGGGAGCTGAGTCCCGTTCGTGCACATTCCCTCTGGGCAGGACTGTGTCCAGAAAAGCTGGTAAATAAATAGATGTCATAACCTTATTTAATATCTCATGAGTGAAGTGCGGGGGAATCTCATTAAGATAAGTTCATATGCTATGTTTTAAACCGTTGGATAGGATTTCTAGTTATTTCCAGGTCTATACGTATCTTGTTTTTTATTGGTTAACTAAAAACTACGAAATTTATTCATTGGTTGATTCCTGTTGTCAAAGGAATAAGCGCTGACTCGCGCGTGACTTAAAAACACTGGGTCGTAACGTAATTATGCACATTCTATTTCGCGCCAGTTTGATTGTCCCATAAATTGTTCCAGTTTGATATTTTGGCCTGATTTAAGCATTTTTTTTACTGGTTTTGGTCTGTCTGGCCTTCTATAGAACCTGTATATTCGGTGATGGTGGGGAAACAATAGAAACGTTGGGGTGGTGGCGGAGGGAATAAGTGGAAATGACGTGGTTGGATTGGTGTGGTGGCGGTGGAGGGACAGCAACAGAAATTTAGTGGTGGTGGTCGAGTGAAAACAATAATGAGATGGTGGTAGTGGACGGAAAACAACAGAAATGTAATGGTGGTTGTAGTGATTAAGAGAAAACAATAGAAATGTGGTGGTGGAGGTGGAGAAAGGAAAACAATAGACACCTGGGCCGGGTTGTTCGAAAGAGGGGTTGAATTAACCTCGGGTTAGGCCTAACCCGAAATTGATTTTCTTAACTGCAGGTTTGTTAACTTCGGGTCAAAATTGAGTTGTTTGAAGCGCGGTTAGAGGACCGGTTAGTTAACCTCGGGTTATCGCGACCAACTCGCAGTTAGCATCTCATAATATCTCTTGGTTTGGTTAAGTTCTAAAACAGCGTCGGTGGAGGATCCCAGAAAAAAATAATTTCAGCGTCTCGGAAACTGCTATTTCAACCGAGAACGTGGAAGAAAACTTGACGTTTCGCAAAGTAAGTTGACAAACAGTGTGACAAACCAAAGGCAAAAAAATTGGACACCAATAACAGTGACACAAAGCTGTAGAAGTAGAGAAGAGATAAGTGGCGAAGTACGAGGGAAGTGGAAGAATCTAAATTTTTTGTGCAAAGTTTATCGAATTCACAAAATTTTGAAAAGAAACAAAAAGAACTGGCGGAGGATTGACCTGCTTCCAAACCTGTAGCGAGCTCTTAGTTCTTCGTTTGTAAAATTTTTAATTTTTCCTTTGTCTGAACGATCTGTGATTCTTTTCTGTGGTCGTTTTAATAATCGGTAAACCGTGACAACAAGTCAGCCATTTTGTTTTGACGTTACCTTTATTATCATTTAACCTAAGGTTAGTTATTTAACCTACCTAGCTAGCAGGGGTAAATTTAACCCGCTGTTTAACCCGAGGTTTGAGCTAACCGATGTTTGAACAACACAACAAACTTGCGATTAAAATTTGTCCTCGGGCTAATTAACAATTAATGCCGGGAATGAGGCTGAGTATCTTATGAAGAATTAAGCAGATCGAGGAGGGTGTTATCCGTTGAGGCTGTAGGCAGAGGCGGATAACACCCTCCGAGATCTCCATAATTCTTCATATGATACAAACGCCGAATTTAATAATTGTTTTATTATTCATTCAAAATAACTTCTAGTTTAAAAACATGACTAACACATGCTTACCTCTATCGATCCATCGATGTTAAGATCATCTTCGATAGTGCACGTTTAGGGTTGTTCAGTTCCGCAAATATTCTCCAAATAGCAGATGGCGTCCTTCGAGTTGTCTTCTTGCTGTACTTGCCATGTTTTTAGTTATTTTTTCGCCTAGTTCTTACAATTGAAACGAGTGAGATGTCCGCCATTTTTCAAGTTTACAACCAAAAACAACTCAACCTCGTCCCCAGGTCTTCTCGGTTAACGGTGCATTAACCTGCAAGAAGGCTGCATTTTTGACGTCATTTCCTCGTTAAACACAAAATTCTTCCAAATTTGGTAATCAGTAACTAATTATGGTGAATTAAACGTGTGGTTTTAGCGAATCAGAATCGGGGAAATATTTTGAATGAATAAAAATTAATAATTAATGAATGAGGCTGAGTATCTTATGAAGAATTATGGAGATCGAGGAGTTTGTTATCCGTCGAGGCCGAGGCGGATAACACCCTCTGAGATCTTCATAATTCTTCATATGATACGAAAGCCGAATTTAATAACTGTTTCATTATTTATTCAAAAGAATTCCTAGTTTAAAAACATAGCTAAAACATGCTTACCTCCATCGATGTTACGTTCATCTTCGATAGTGCACGTTTAGGGTTGTTCAGCTCCGCAAATATTCTCCAAATAGCAGATGTCGTCCTTCGAGTTGTCTTCTTGCTGTTCTTGCCATGTCTTTAGCTATTATTTCGCCAAGTTCTTACTCTTGAAACGAGTAAAATGTCCGCAATTTTTGTTTTCACAGCCAAAACACCTCAACCTCGTCCCCAGGTCCTCTCGGTTAACGGTGCATTAACCTGCAAGAAAGCTGCACTTGTGACGTCATCGGTTGTTGGTCATCAGTAGCGGGTTATGGTGAATTACTGCGTGTGCTTTTAGCCAATCAGAATCGGGGAAATATTTTGAATAAATAATAAGCTAATTTAACCCGAGGTTAGGATTTAATCCGCTTTCGAACAACCTGGCCCTGGTGCTGGTTGAGTTAAAACAATGGAGATGTAGTGGCGGTGGAGTTGAAGAAAGAAAATAGAGATTTAGTGGCGGTGGAGTTGGATAAAAAAAATAGAAATGTGGTGGCGGTGGAGTTGAAGCGAAAGCAATAGAAATGTAATAGTGATGGTGGTGCGGTGGTGAAGGGGAAAAATTAGAAATGTGGTGGTGATGATGGTTGCGAAGTTAAAAGCAAAACGATAGAAATGTCGTGGTGGTGTGGAGAAAACTGTTGAACGAAATCTTGTAGAGAAGAGGAAACATTAAAAATATGGTGCTCGTGGAGGGAAAACAATAGAAACGTGGTGGAGAATAAACAGTTGAAATGCGGTGGTGGTAGTAGAGGA
The DNA here is from genome assembly GCA_964035705.1 of Porites rus. Taxonomy (NCBI): domain Eukaryota; kingdom Metazoa; phylum Cnidaria; class Anthozoa; order Scleractinia; family Poritidae; genus Porites; species Porites rus. The sequence goes on from OZ037993.1 coordinate 42,262,513, forward strand.
GAAACATTACAAATGCGGTGGTAGTCGTGTTGGTAGGGGGAAAACAATAGCAATGTGGTGGTAGTGGTGGTGGTGGCAGGGGACATACTTATTGTCAGGATATAGCTAGCACTATCGACTCAAGTTAGGTTAAAAAAATTCGATGCTAAGATGTTGTTTTGCATTGCTTTTGTTAATAGACAAAGAAGCAGCTTGCGCAGTATTTGCAGCGGCTTTTAATGCTCAACCTCAAAACTGGACCTTGCTGGATTGTAATATTGAGTGTTGTACTGGTGACAACTGCAACAACCAATACGTCACCGCAGTTCCTCCAACAATGGTGTATACGACAACTCCAAATCCTGTTTCTCCTACTTCCGAGTCACATGGTAGGTAACACGCGACAAAGAAGGAACTCAAACGTGTGGATTTGATCGGCTATCCTTTTTATAACATTATTTATCCTTTCGAATTCAAAGCAAAAAAAGCATACTACAAAATCTTATATTCCCTGCATAGGCGGCGGAAGCCCTCCTACGCCCCCCCCCCCCCCCCCACCTTTGTAGAATAAAAAATAACTTTCCTTTATTTACCACGCTCAACTCATTAGGACTTAAAAACACTATTTTGGAAAGTTCAAGTAAACGTCGACTCCTCTGTTTAAAACAAGGAACAACGTACTAGCCTGATGGATTGGGAGATGTAATTTTTTTTAACGAAACTCCCTCCAACCCCCCCCCCCCCCCCCGTTAACCCGTTAACCCCCTATGGAAGGCTATTCTACGTAGTTATTATTGTCGGCACCATTGAAGATTGCATCCGGGGGGTCCAAAATGTCGGCGTCTTAAAAAAAAAAACAGAAACCGCCTTTTATTGTCTATCAAGGGGGGCTGGGAGGGGGGGGGGGCTTATAGCCCCTCCAAAAAATGAATAAGCAGCCATTCTAACACCTGAATACTATACAATCTTCCCCACACTTGAGTGCAAGTCTACACGGTGCTGCACGCAGATTAATATCCTAAACTAGTGAGTGGCGTTATTATTTTCTTGTTTTTGTTTTTAGCAGCTGTCAACGAAACAACATGTATCGAGTGCTTCGAAGTTGAGGCCTTGAACATATTCTGTAAAAATTCCATTCGACACATACCTTGTTCTTCTCAGTGCTACACAGCTAAGGGAAACGTAAAGTATTTCTACAGTCCTGATAAAGTTATTACTACAGTCCTAGAGGGAAGAGGATGTGTCAACTGCACGGGTAAGAAAATGGTTTAGTCTAAACGGCACTCAGTAAAACCAGCAGTTAAATTATATCAAACACACATGAATGGTATGAAAACTTTATTTATACACGGTATTTCCTTCAGGTACATTTATGTATTAATGTATTATCTGTAGGTAGGTTCGGGCTAACTAATAACTTATAATTAAGTATTGTTTTTGTATTGGTAGAGTTACCTTAATTAGCTCTTAACTTATTATTTGAAGATCAACGGTCACTTCTGCCTTAAGTATATGTGAAACGAGTTGGTGTACCGGGTAGGAAATAGGACCACCCGACCGCCGCCCCCGCCCCGCAAAAAAAGATACAATTGTAACTAAAATGACTTAGGGGTAATGAAACGCACGAGGTCTGTCTTGATTTTCGACTCCGCCATATTCGTCTCGTCTTGTTGTCTTCGATCGTTTGGGATGGGAAAAGTAGCGCTAGCTTTTCCTAGCCGGTTACATATGGCTGGCTCCGTGAGCTGCCAAAATTCAAAGCGAATCGTGACTCCCGACAACTTGCAGTCAGATGCTTTCCAGGCTGGGTAGTTGATAATACTGGCAGTACGATGCACATCTCGCGGATGCAGGTGGCCCATAAGGCATGCAAATGATCTATCTCAAATTATTTATGACTCATCGTGTCTATTCTTTACTGTAGACCAAGAAACTATGTGTGCAGGATTCAATTCCTCCTTGGCATCTCAAAACATGACCTTGCTAGACTGTAATGTTGAGTGTTGTTCTGGGAACAACTGTAACATTCAGAACCTAACAACACGTGAGTATACGCCTGAAACCTTAGTAGATGTGTCAGGGACCTCCGATTAAGGGTGATTGAGGCCTGTTCCCTGTTCCAGGCTCCAGTATAGAAAGTGGATTGACAAAAGTGGTGGAAAACAGCATTTCTTCCTCGCTTGACTTAGAGCCTGGCACAGCCTAGGAACAGGGTTTAGAGTTTTTTTTTTTTGGGGGGGGGGGGGGGATGGGGGAGATAGGCTTTTCCGAACTCTCTCTACGGCTCCTGTGCGTAAGGCCCCTTTAAGTAAACGGTGATTTTAACATCTGATTACATGTGTACATAACTTCCAACAGACAACCATGTATAGCATTCCAGCACTGAGTACACCTTTACGTCGATATAAGGGTCCACCCACGTGAGAAATAAAATAAGAAATTCCTAAGATTTAATACCCCCAGAAGACCTGAGAACCGTGGTTCATGCGACACCTTGTATATCTCCCTATACAAGGGAAATCGGATTCCGAAATCAGGGAAATTTTTGCTTGTGGAATCCGGAATACCGCTAGGCTCAAGGAATACGGAATCCCAAGAACGAGTGGAATTCCGATCCAAAATTCCCCAGAGCTTCTCGATTCCCGTGCCTTTTTCTATTGTTATCCTGCAACATTTATGTTATTTTATCTGATGTCGCAAAAGTCTCCCAAATTTGGTCTATTTAGCCAAGGGATTTCAGCCAATCAGGAACGAAGGATTTTTTTTTTCTCTATGGATGACAATGTTAATTATTTGTTTTTGTTTTGCAGCCATCGAGCAAACAACATGCATCCAGTGTTTTGAAGTTAAGGACTTCGGCGTATTTTGTAAAAATACCTTTAGTAAGGTGCCTTGTCCATCTCAAAATCAATGCTACACAGCTAAGGGACACACAAAGATTTTCCTCAGACCCGATCAATTTATTACTACAACCGTAGAGGGACGAGGATGTGCTAACTGCAAAGGTAAGAAAGTCTCAGCGACACTCATCAGGCCTTGGCCTCACCCAGAGAAAACAATGGGATAGAGGGAGAACCTCAGGACACTGGGTAGGATATGTGAATTTCACTAAAGTTATTTTAACAAGTTTTAAGAGCCAGTCTCTGTAAGATCCTCATATCGAGTTTTGCCCACCAAATGGATTTCGCCCATAATTTTTCTGTAGACTTCGTTTAATAAGTACATAACAAATATGAAACTAGATTGGAGAAATTCGCTTCTGTAAATTTTTTTTAACGAATTTTGTTTCGGCGCCACATGAGGACCTGAGATGCTTGTGAAATATGCAAATTCTGTCAAAATTCAACCGATTGCTCCGGATAAAAGAGTGCGACCCAAAGCTTCCAATTTACTAGTTATTTTAATTGAGCCTTTATCTTTTAAAATAATACAGGTCAGAATCAGCAACACCTTTTCGTTTAGAAAATCTGAGGAAACACACTTAGCCCCTTCGACCCACTTAGCGAAACATACGATTTCAGCCAAATTCAGTGGATTAAATCTCAAAAGTGGCTCACACTTACAGACTCTCCTGCATATCATTGTGTAGTTCAATCCTTCAGTTACTGAATCGTGTTAAAAGTTTTGGCGGCCATTCAGGTTCGGTCGAGGGGTGAGTGGCGAAACTTGCCTTACTTTGCTATTTCGCCGGTGTTTCGCCATCGTTAAGTCCAGAAGGATTGTCAGAATAGAAGGCGAGAAATCGGGTAAATGCTACTCGAAACTTGTCCATTCCTAAAGACTGCATACTTTCAATCACTGTTTTCCATGTGGCTATGGTTTTAACCAAACGAAGAAGGGAGAGAAGGCGGTGAACGTGAGCTTATTTACTGTCCGCCATGTTTTTGTAGAGTTTGTGGACGGGATGGAATCTGGAACC